>JAOVYV010000050.1:11279776-11292661 GCA_025674545.1 Hassar affinis
GGTCCAATTTAGCCATGAAACCTCCCACACTAAAATGACAGGTGTTTCAGTTTCATTGTCTAACCCCTGTATGTGATCTGGAATTAATGTCAACATACCTGTCCCCCGAAATAGTCACATTAATATCAATTTTGCATGATTCAAATGCTATATTTGAAGCAATCCATCATAGTGGAATCAAAAATCCAAACCACTGTCACAATTATCTCTGGAGGTCAGCAAACAGCTTGTCAGCTGTACATGATCAGGTCAAGAAGCCAAAAATGTCTATATGGTTAGCTTTTGCTAGCTTATTCACTGCTGTTGCTGCCTTCCATTGGTATTTTGTTACATTTCTGACATCAGAGGATGGCAATGCCAGTGAAATGTGTATGCATTTCGGGCTGACTAGTCTCAATCATGTTTATCCAATCAAGGACCACATAGGAAAAGTGACTCATTTTGGATTTTGGGTAATTTGTGCCCAAATAAAAATCTGATCTGTGCCAGATTAAGGCAGAAAATCAGTTTTGTGTCACTTAAGCTTGGTAATGAGAATTACGAATTAGCATTACATCATTCATTAAATCATTAATCATTAAATAACTTGATATTATTAACACTTACAAATACTATACTGTATACTATAATGTATAAATCTTATTCTCAAGCATATAAATACTCAAGCACATTAAAAGCAAAACAGAATGGACTGAATTATATTATTTCTATCATTTCTATCGAACCACCATTAGATTTCCTTGTTCACAATATGAACATAATTGAAAAAATATATATGTGGCAGTGGAGCATGGTCAAGCAGCATGGTCAGTCTTCCTCACATCATCCTTAATAGAGTTCAAAATTAAGAAAACTCAACCTGCCACCATGCCAACCTCCATAATCGCCAGAATGGTGCAGACCCTCACTAACCTGCACCAGGTGCTGCTTGACCTGTGCCATGACTAGCAGTAGTGCTTTGAAGCCATCAAGTAGGAGCAAGCTGAGAACTGTGGCATGCTCCATCAGCTTCTGGGAGCCACCGCCTCCCTGGCTGTGACCCCCTGACACTCATCAAGATAACCTCTGCCAATGAGCCAGAGTCCTTCATAGAGCTCTTCAAGCAGGTGCCAGCTGTGTGGCCTGGGGCGGACTCGGGGTGGAATCAAGTCTCCATCCACAATACCTGATTCAATGCTATGTTTGTGTGAAATGCATGTTTGATGAAGGTGAGGTATATGCACAGGAATACTCATGAGTGTCTGCTGGTAGCCATTACAATTCAATTCCAGGGACATAGAATGGTGGCGGTGGTTAGCCCTTGCCTTACCCATCTGCTATTCTGGTATTGGCTGGGGTTTAAAGCATTACCAAGGGTAGGAAGAGCCCTACCCCTGCTCCCTTGTCATGGATTCCCCTCAGGATTTGCCTTTGGAATAGATGCGCAATGAGACTTTCACGGGACAGGATTGCATTGGACAGGGGGTAGGAGGACATTTTCAGAGGAGTGCACTGTGGTATACATCAGGACAAAACTCTCAATGAGATTAAATCTAAGTAAAGCACGATTGAGAGAGTATTTGGTGATCAAGTGGGCAGTCCTCACCCTCTGGTACTACCTACTAGGTTGCCCTTTCACACTCTGTTCTGATCATGTCCCGCTCCAATAGCTCCACCGCATGACAGATGCCAGCACCTGGATAACTTGTTGGTGTCCAGTTTGAGGTCGTCTGTAGGCCAGGGGACAGATGTTGGTGGTGGATTACCTCTCACTTGGAGTCAGGTGGTGGGGGTATGTGGCACTGGGGGTGTGCTGCTAGGGGAGAGGAGCAGGCGGAGCCATCAGGTAACCTAAGATGAGTCTCACCTATGGCTTTTTTTGTGTAATGTTTAGCAAGATTGTTGATACAGAGGCCTTGGGAAATGATTAGACAAATCCCTTAAAACCCGTATGTACAAATACAAAGTGTGAAAGTTATGTAGACTGCGCATACAGCACTGCCTCAGGATGTCTCATCACTCCAATGCTGTAACAAGGTCCATGTCAGTAGAAGTGCATATGAATCTGCATCATGACTCACAGCAATAACATGCATCAGTGCAAATTTTGCTTAATTCGTGCCCAAATAAAAATCTGATCTGTGCCAGATTAAGGCAGAAAATCAGTTTTGTGTCACTTAAGCTTGGTAATGAGAATGTAGCATTACGATAATATCATTAAATAGCTTGATATTATAAACACTTTGCTATACTGTATACTATAATGTATAAATACAATACTGTACCATATACTTAAGCAGTTTTATACTCAAGCAAAACAGAATGGACTGAATTATATTATTTCTATCATAACAGCTGAACCACCATTAGATTTCCTTGTTCACAATATGAACATAATTGAGAAAAGTCAATATATATGTGGCAGTGGAGCATGGTCAAGCGGCTGCTGTGAGTGCAGGATTAGGAAATGGAGCCAGAAGGTAACATGAGATGACTCTCAACTGTGGCTTATTACATTGAGTTTATTTTTTTGTGTGTCTTTTTGTGTTTCAGGAAGCGTATAATATGTTATAGAGCACAGGGCTGTGTATGTGTATGCATGTATGCAGGTGTTAAAAGTGAAAGCATCAAAAAGTAGTACTAATTTTAAAAAGGAAATAAAATTCCCATTTTTGAGGTTGTAAAACCTGTTTCTTCCCAGTCTATCTCACATCATCCTTACTAGGGTTCAAAATTAAGAAAACTCAACCTGCCACCATGCCAACCTCCACAATTGCCAGAATTGTGCAGACCCACACTAACCTGCACCAGGTGTTGTTTGACCTGTGCCATGACCAGCAGTAGTGCTTTGAAGCCATCAAGTAGGAGCAAGCTGAGAACTGTGGCATGCTCCATCAGCTTCTGCGAGCCACCGCCTCCCTGGCTGTGACCCCCTGACACTCATCAAGATAACCTCTGCCAATGAGCCAGAGTCCTTCATAAAGCTCTTCAAGCAGGTGGCAGCTGTGTGGCTTGGGCGGACTCGGGGTGGAATCATCCACAATGATTCCTGTCTCCATCCACAATGCCCGATTCAATGCTATGTTTGTGTGAAATGCACGTTTGATGAAGGTGAGGTATATGCACAGGAATACACATGAGTGTCTGCTAGTAGCCATTACAATTAAATTCCAGGGACATAGAATGGCGTTGGTTAGCCCTTGCCTTACCCATCTGCTATTCTGGGATTGGCTGGAGTTTAAAGCATTACCAAGCCCTACCCCGGCTCCCTTGGCATGGATTCCCCTCAGGATTTGCCTTTGGAGTAGATGCGCAATGAGACTTTCAGACACACTATTTTTCCATTATTAAAGATAGGCTATATCGATTGAAGAAGAACACTCAAACTAAAGAGGAAGCAACGCCCACCTAAGAGAATCTGCTAAATGCCATAAATGTAAATGTAAGAATTCTCCGTCCTCCATAATGCATATGCTACTGTGTACTTGGAAGACATAATCATTTATAGTAATAACTGGCAGTAGCATTTACAATATCTAAGGGCTCTAGAGGTCCTCAAGATGGGCAGGACAAACAGCTAATCCAAAGTAATGTACAATTGTGTTGGTGGAAGTATGGTATCCTGGTTTCCAGTTGGGTCATGGGTAGGTCTGTCCCCAAATCGATATGACAGCATAGATTGTGGCCTGTCCAAAAAAGGCAATGAGACAATTCCTGAGGCTGGTTTGCTATTGTAGGTGGCTTCTGCCTAAATTTTTGGACAGCATCACCCTGTGTATTGGTCTCACTAAAAAGAGAGTGCCTGATCCATTCAAGTGGATAGAGCCATATGAGCAGGCTTTCTGTCAGGTTAAGGCAGTTTTTTGGGGGGACCTGCTATTGCATTCATCTGACTTTTCTCTGAGTGTAAGTAAAGCACGATTGAGAGAGTATTTGGCCATCAAGTGGGCAGTCCTCACCCTGTGGTACTACCTATTAGGTTGCCCATTCACACTCTGCTCTGATCATGTCCCGCTCCAATGCTCCACCGCATGACAGATGCCAGCACCTGGATAATTTGTTGGTGTCCAGTTTGAGGTCGTCCGTAGGCCAGGGAAAGATGATGGTGGTGGATTACCTCTCACTTTGAGTCAGGTGGAGGGGGTATGTGGCGATGGGGGTGTGATGCGAGTGGAGCCATCAGGCAACCTAAGATGAGTCTCACCTATGGCTTTTTTTTGTGTGTCAGGATTGATATAGGTGTTCCTATTTTTTTGAGTGTAGAACAAACACACACACACACTCTTCTTATGTAAACACATAGCCAGTAATTATTGCCTCACATACTCACACATACACACTGTTCTCTTTATTACTCTGGTCATTCAGAGATTTCACTCTCTGCGATGAACAGCTTGCTTACAATACCCTACACACATTTAGTCATTACCACCCCAGCTCTCACTAATAGAGACATTTTCAGCACAAGTACTAGCCAAGCACTTCTGAATTACAGATGGGCTATGTTTAAACAGAGATTATTATTTTGGAACTATCTGAAAGGGTCTGATGCACATTTTGGGAGACTTTTTACCCACCAGTTTAATTTTTGGCCATTTGGCAACTTGCCATCCTGTGCAAACTACAATGAACATAATGTAGAACTGCAATTAAGAGGCACTAATGCCCTCTCATTTGTCTTAGTCTGAAAATGGAATCTGTTCAAGCAATCTGTACATACGCTAGGGAATTATGAGCCATTTGGCTGGCCTGGTTCTTATTTATTGTGTGTGTGTTGGGGTGGGGGGTATGCATATCCTCAAACACAATGTATAAAGACAAAGGGAGGACAGTAGTTGATTGTTGTTGCATGATCTTTGCTCATTTTCTTGATCAAGGGTTTTGGCCCTGATTTGATCTACATTTCTTCGTGCATTAGCCACTTTACAAAAAAAAAAGACTCCAAATTGGGAGTCATAAATGGATTAATAAGTGGTTGTGTGAGCACAAAATCAATGTTGCAACAATCACCTCACTCTCCATTTTTAACCCCATTGAAAACCTGTCATATGACTTGGAGATTATAAAAGAACTTAAATGTTACGCTATGTTATGTTTAGGAGAGCCATCAACAAGTCGAACCCTGTTAACCTCATTTTCATTAAGACAGTGAATCAAGTCAAACACTCAAGCTTGTGGTCGTGACAGTGGCTGAACAGAGAATACATGGCTGCTGCTGCTGCAGTTCAGCCATTTCAGCTTTCTAGTCTTTCTAGCTCTCATTTTCTCAGTAAATTTTTCATCTGCCACTTGACGACTTCTCTAGCTCTCTTGCTCTGTGTCACTCTCCGGATTTCTCATTCTCAGAGCAGCTCTTTCATTTGCTCTGTCAATCATTCGCACTGCACTGACTCCCTCCCTCCCTCAGATGGCAGAGGCATATCACCCACCAAGCAGAAGCAATGATGGCCAGACCACTCTTTGTCATACTCTTGTCTCAGTCTGTAAGTAAAGGAGAAGGCAGGAGAGTCAAGCATACATCACCCGCCCCACCCCCCTTCCCAAGCTGCATCTCTGATTTACCACTGGAGCAATAATCAAATGATCCCAGGAAGCATGCCTTCATTTATCTATAGGGTGAATGTGCAAGCAAGGTTTACGCTAACATTCCCATTTTCACATTAACTTTTTTTTATTCAAGATTGTATTGGGTTAGTCAGAACAGCTTAAGAAGTCAGCATATAACCCAGATATTGTTTTCATCTCATGACTGGTTGATAAAACACTTCATTGGCTAATGGCCTATTTTAGCTGTGCATTTGCACTGATGCATGTTATTGCTGTGAGTCATGATGCAGATTCATACACACTTCCACTGACATGGACCTTGTCACAGCATTGGAGTGATGAGACATCCTGAGGCGGTGCCTGTATGCGCAGTCTACATAACTTTAAATTTTTGCTGTTTATATTATATCAAGTATGCTGGGCTTCCCACTTCGATCTTTGTTCATGGATTTAAGATACCAGTGACAAAACAAACAAAAAAATATAGTCAACGTTCATAACATCCTAACGTCCTAGTTAAGTTAAAGCCAGTTATGAGGTGATGCACACAGACAGGGGAAACGTGTCAGAATTACAAGTTGTACTTCCTTCAAATGAACTGAGGTGGTTCCTGTGGTTCTGGTTACAGTGATGAGAAAGAGAGTTGGGTCTGTGGTTCCAAGTTGCAAGCTGGGGTATTGGATGAGTTTGCACCCCTGCCTGGGTGCCCTGACATAAGAGAACATTGAGACCCCCTTGTTGTGTTTGTGCACAGCCAGCCATATTTGTTGCCTGAACACAAAGTAAAAGTGGTTCAGGAAGAACTGGGCAAAAATCCAGAGATAAGAAAGGAGACGCACATTGATTGGAACAGCTTGTGCCCAGAGAGTATTGTTCTGTGTGGATTTCCGGTAAATATGATTTAAAAATCTGATCCCTATGAGTATTGACAGGCTACTTAAAAGGCTGGGCACAGCTTGCTTGTATCTAGCACTGGATTTAATCAGGTGCTATTGGCAGATCAGTTACCTTGAAAAGTCAATGGAAAGAGACAACTTTCAACTTTGTTTGGTTTCCAATGATTGGTAACATTTCTGTTCAGACTCTTCAGAGCACCAACCATGTTTTTGTGACTATAGCCCCACTGCATATTTGTGGTTGTATCAGAATCAGATGCCATTGTTGGTAGCAGTGCTTGAAATTGCCAACTGTGAAGGAAGGTGTTCAATGTCTGTGTGTTTATCAGTTCAGTGTTTTAATCTTGGCCTTCTGGTATGAATTCTTTATGAACAATTTTGAGAATCGAAAAAGGCGACGAACAACAACGTGATTTTTTATTTGCTCATGCAAGCTTTCTTTTGGGGCGAGGTGATGTTGTCAAGTGCCATTCAGCATTTTGTGTTTTTGTCTCAGGATCATACTCGAGCTCCAGTGATTCATCTCCTTTGATCACTTCAGCAGGGTTTCACAAAAACAAACACCTGGACACTGTGAAGGATATAATGCAAATCAAATGGGTCCTACCATTTACCTGAGACCATTTACCCAATCGTAGTGACCTTGAACACTATCCCCATGCATAAACCCTTGGAGCATGGACAGACCATCAGCCATAGCATTAAAATCACCTGCCTACTATTATGTATGTCCCCCTTGTGGCCTACTGAGTCATGGACTCAGACCTCTGAAGGTGTGCTGTGATATCTGGGACCAAGTCATTAGCCGCAGATCCTTTAAACCATGTAAGTTGTGAGATGGGGCCTCCACGGATTAGACTTGTTTGTCCAGGACATCCCACAGATGCTCAATGGATGTGAGATCTGGGGATATTTGAGGCCACATCAACACCTTTGTCATGTTCCTCAAACCAGTTTTGCAGTGAGGCAGGGCAAATTACCCTGCTGAAAGAGGCCAGTGTCATTACTGAGTAAAAATGAAAAGTTAAAGCCATGAAGGGGTGTACATGGTCTGCAACAATGTTTAGGTAGTTGGTTTGTGTCAATGTAACATCCACATGATGCCATCCATAATGCCATTACCCAAGGTCTTCCAGAAGAACATTGCCCAGAGCATCACACTGCCCCCACCAGCTTGCCTTCTTCACATAGTGCATCCTGGTCGTCTTTTCACCATATAAGTGATGTATACACACCTGACTGTCTACATGAAGTAAAGAAAACATAAATCATCAGACCAGACCACCTTTTTCCATTGTTCCATGTTCCACTTCTGATGTTCACATCCCCATTGTAGGTGCTTACACTGGTGATACACCGCCTCATATGCAGCAAGCTGTGATACACAGTGTACCCCACCGTTCTATCATAGCCAGCATTAACTTTTTTTTTTAGAAATTTGTGCTACAGCAGCTCTTCTGTGGGACCACACAGACCCTTGGGGGCCTACAGAAAGACTGGAATCTTATCCCTAAGGATAGGAATTTAGCTATTACCAAACCTAAATCCTAAACTAAATTAAGGATTTCCCAAGTTAGGAATCCCAATTTATGATAGCATAGACCCTTTTCTGAATAAAAAAATAACTGCCAAAATGCCAGCAGTATTCTTTTTAGGTCTGTATAGCAATGAAGATGAGGGACATGAACACAGCATTATACTGATTGAAAAGCTACTCAAACCATATGATGGCACAGCCACTAGTTCAGGAATTACTTCTGTTATAAGAAGATAAGGTTTTTCCTTTATTTTAAACTAAAGATAAAACAAGGCAATAGTGCCAGGGATACAATTATTCATAATAACATTTAGTGGAAGTTTGCTTGTCACTGGCAGGTCAGCATTGTATTGATCACTGAATGCTGCTAAGTTAATAACGGGCTGATTAATAAAAGAAATCGCTAATGCAAGGAAGTTGTTAAAATAAAATCCATTTGGGTCAAGAAAATTAAAGTTAATAAAACAGCAGCAATTATAGCCCACATTGTGGTGAGACAGTTCCTGGGCTGGCAGCATATTATTGTACCATTTGTACCTAATTATTCAAAATTCATCAGCCCATGGACTGAATATACTAATTACACAGCATTAGATCTGGTGGTTGAGCCACGTCAGTAGGAGCCTTACAGGTTAAAGAAGCTCTGAGTAGGGCTGCGGTCATTTTGTCATCAAGGTGAATGTAGAGAAGTGTTGTAGAGAAGTGGGAAATTCTCTTCAGCAACAAGGAATCGAACTGCAAAAGAATGCCTAGGGATCATATGCGTAGTTCTCACGCCACATTATTACCATGAAATTAACTTGACATCAAACAAAATCATTCAATTCAATTCTATTTTATTTCTAAATTGCTTTTAACAATAGATATTGTCCAACCTTAAATGTTAGCCCTAACGAGCAAGCTAAAAAGCTCCCTCGGATATTACGAAGAAGAAACATCTTCGTAAAGGGACTCAAAAGGGAACCCATCCTCATTTGGGAACATCAGATAATATCAATAATAAATAATCCTTTCTACAACCCCAATTCCAAAACAGTTCAGATGTTGTATAAAATGTAAATAGAACAATAGAACATCTGGTGCATCATAATATAAAAAACCCAGCAAAGAAGACCCAGGACTGTTGAGCAGCTAGAATCCTACATCAGACAAGAATGAGACAATGTTCTTCTCCAGCAACTGGTCTCCTCAATTCCCAGACGTTTACAGAGTGTTGTTCAAAGAAGCAGGTGTGCTACAGAATGGTAAACATGGCCCTGTCCCAACTCTTTTGAGATGCATTGCTGTTGATGTGTAATAGAAAACGAACAAACATTTTTCATGAAATTGTAATATGGCTCACTTTCAACATCTGATATTTGTTCTGTGTTCTTATGAGATTTGCAAATCATTCCATTCTGTTTTTATTTACATTTTACACAACGTCCCAACTGTTTTGGAATTGGGGTTGTATAAGTGAGTGGCGAACAGTAAAAAAAAAAAAAACTACATTGTAGGAATCAGCCATCATAGGAAGTTTGATATAAGTATATATATAAGTTGCAAAGGCAAATTCATGGTTTCTAAGTGTATCTTTAAGCTGTCCATCATGGTTATCTTTAGGGTGCCTGTGTGGGGCCATCCTTAGCAGCAGCAATGATTTTCTGGTGATAAGAACTACAAACAAAAGCAGAAAAGGCTTTTCTAGGGGTGTAGAATATGTACCTTGGCAATGGGTGGGGGGTGGCATGGAGGGGTGGAAGGGCTCATGCACACTTTTATTGCTGATCATTCATGCCATTGTTTTTCTTTCTGAAATGTCTAGAAGCTTAGCATATCTCCACACTTTTAACACCTTTCCACCTGTCTTAATGTCCATGTACCAGCCTCTGATAATCATTATGTTCTCATAGGATCTTCCCAATTTTTTGATCTGTTGCCACCAATATTGCAACACATCCCAAAGATCTATATTTGATAAAGATCTTTCCAACTCTCATTATATATCCTCCCACTGGCTAATACAATTCAGAAGTCACTTCATTTCCATCTAAAGCATGAACGGACACTTGTCCTTGCTTTAAAACTTCCAAAACGTGTCATAGCATCCTCGTCGCTAGCTCAACACATGTGATCACAATTATCATATTGTAATTATGTTCCATTATTTATTACAAGTGCATGTCTTTGTTTCTGCTTAAACACGCCCCCAAACTTCATCAGCAAAAAAAAGAAAAGAAAAGAAGAAATCCTGACGGATCAATAATGAATAATGGAAAGTAGATCATTTTTATGTTTACGAAGATATTATGGTTTTGATTTCTGGTACCGGCTTTAGTGAAATTCTTAATGCCGTAATCACGATAGAAAGAATAATGATTTCTTACGTAGGCAAACATGCAAGGATTTCATGTTTAATTATCACTAAGCTCTTCAAACGAAACTCTGGGATACCTTTTAAAGCTGTGATCCTGTGAATTGTTATCAATCAATATTAATTAACTTGCTCTGAAAAGCTCCTTCTGTGATGCATGCAAATGCAGATAACCAGTCAGATCACAATCTTCAAGATTATGGAAGCTTGTGGTTAAAAAAAAAAAGGCCACTGCCCAGTTCAGTGTCTGAGGATTTGCTATTCTGAGGGCTCATAATAGCCAGATTTCACATATTCCTTTTTAATAAAGAAGAATAACAGTATAACTGTTGATATGGTGAAGTCTACTGAGATATTTATTTAACGCATCCCTACAGTGATTTACTAAATTACCTGAAAATCAGACATCATGACTAAATTGGTGCCTTGTTGCAAAGTGAGCATTTATTGTATTCACAGCTGACTTCCAAAAATAGGTTTGTTTTTCATTGTAAATTGTACAAATTGTGCTGCCTGAGGTTTGCTCTCAGGAAAGATTAAAACCAGTGTTTAACATTTGACAGCAATCTTTGCTTCTTTGCGTGTAATCTCATTTCCAGTTCTGTGACTGCCTTGAGTTTGTAGTATACAATAGTAGATCCAGAGCAGCTTGTCTCTTCAGTGTGAAGAGTTAAGAGTACCTTCTGCCTGCCTCTGGTATCTGGACGAAGGTACCAAAGCAGAATGGATAATCTAAATATGGTAAAGCTACAGTAGTACAGTTTTGACCTAATCAGCATATGAGTAGTCACTCGTAAATGGCTGAAAAAGACCACGTGAAACATTGCAGCTTGCTTTTTCTTTCTTAAAGGTTTAATCGCTATATTTCAGTTCAGATTTTTCTTTGTCCATTGGGCTACCAGTTGTCTTCATGGATTTTTTTTAAGGACAAAAAAAAAAATCTATTGTTTAGATTTTGATAAGGCCAGAAGGGGGCAGCCATAGTTTGCTTTCTGTTGAGAATCTACCTGTGCACGTAAGACTCATATTAAGATTTTTGTTGTTGTTTTTTTTTTGTTAAACTGTCATCTCCTTATAGAATGTAGAAATATTGTACGTTCTTTCCTGTCTTGGCACATTATAATGAGTTATTATTTCAGCACTTACTTATTACTGTGCTTCCATTATTCAAATACAAACCTGATTTCTCTATAAGAACAAAGAGGTTATAAAATCCATCTGTTTTATTCTTTGCAAGTGTGAGCCAAGATCGACTTTAGCAGTTCTGGAGTCTCCAAGACCTCCTATGTCTGAGGGGAAAGTGTGTGTTTGTGTGTTTGCATTTCTTTTTAAACCATATGGCCCACAAAGGTAGGAGTGTCTGGTTGATTTAATCTTATGGGGTCCTTTTGCTGATAAATAGTGATATTCAAATGCGTCTTGATGCATTACAATCAACCACATTGCAGTTAAGGAGAGATAAATACAAAGGAAGCTGGAGGGTATAATTGACTGGTGCACTCTCTACAGTCTCCTACTACCTAATTAAAGCCGGAAGGTGGGAAGATGATTGTCATGTCTTACCTCTATCTCTGCTCTACCCTGACTAGAGTATTGCTCTGGCTGCTGCTCGTGCTTCTTCTTTTCCCGAGACTGAATAGTGAATTTCCTGACCGCTACTCATTACTTTAATTAAAGGGTTACAGTTCTTTAATTATGACTGATGCAGCAGCACTGCTGGTCTCATAGTATTTGTCTTCTTCTTCTTATAAGTTCTTCTGGTTTTTTTTCTCTTTGCCAGTTTTTCATTGACAATAGCTTATATGTACACTTCATCAATCTGAATAAACCATGAAGGGTTGTAGCTCCACATGTATGACACAGAATGTAACGTCCCAGGGTATGTGTTGACCCTTTTGCTAGCACCACCTGAATGCTGAAGGCTCAAATGCCTTTTAGAGGAATAGTCCGAAACCGTTTTATAAACACTTTCAAAAGGCGCGCTACCCTAGCTCATTGCTATTCATTTGTGTTCAAGTAGCGTCACCTAGTGAATAATGTTCAGAGCAGAAATCCAGCCATTCAAAAGCCAGTATCTTGTGATACGAGGGTGAGTCAGAAATTATCCGCACTGACGAGACATGGATTCATCACTACGAGTCAGAGAGTAAACGGCAGAGTATGGAATGGAAACATCCTCAATTGCTGAAATAATTTTTTTCTGGGATTCTCAAGGGCCAGTATGTTAACATTATCAAGAAAAAGGTTCAACAATCAACAGTACTCGTTCTTAACTGTGAGATGGTCACCGAAGAGCTGAAGTCCATTTTTCAGGATATTATTAATGTTTTTGTGCCTGCATGGCATTTCTAATTTGTTTACCTCAGCTTGTTTCTCCCTTTGGAGTCTACTTGAACACACCTACAAATGCAAGTGGCTCCTTTAGAAAGTTGACTTCTGAGCTGTGCCAGGATGTTTGGCTTGTTAGAATTGTCCAAAAGTCTGTGCTGTATGAGATCGAGCCTGTCTAATCCACTTACCTGCATGAATAACAAATGAAATCATATTGACAGCGAGAGGATGGAACCGGTACT
>JAOVYV010000050.1:11317988-11335386 GCA_025674545.1 Hassar affinis
TGGTCCAATTTAGCCATGAAACCTCCCACACTAAAATGACAGGTGTTTCAGTTTCATTGTCTAACCCCTGTACATTCCAAAATGAACTAAATAACCAAAATGAACCCCAAAATGAACTTTACACTGTAAATGACAGTCACTAAATCAGTCATGTTCAGCTCTTTTTACTTAAACCTGCAAATACACTGAAAAACTGGTTAATACTTGATAAGTCCCCCACAGGATCTTGAAGGGAACATTGCACAGTCCTCATGCTGATGTTTGTTGAGCCCCCAGCATTGAATTCTGATGTTACTTGAGGTAGTGTTGTGCATGCCTATCATGTGAAACCACTCATACCACTCAACGCTGGTCACATTCACCCAGAGCCTTTTTAGGGCCACGTTGTCGCCGTAAGTTCGAGGTTTTGCCAGAACTCTTGTACTCGTGCTATACCCTTGAAATGCTCATACATGAAAATCCAAACTTTGCTTTTATCTCCTAAATGCTATGCCCCATCTCACAAGCTCCAACTATTACAGGAAAACCAAAATCATGATAACTTGCCATTCTCGTGGCAGAACCAGCTCTAGAAGCTTCCATAGATGTCTATGGCTTAATAGACTTTTTCTAATATGAACTCTGCAGCACTTTTGTGAACTTAAAAGGACTCAAACACACTTAAACACAAGTTGTTGTCTGTGATTTAAGTTTTGTTCACTCAATCCAATTAATTTTAGCAGCAATTGGCCAACTCAGCAGGATGGCGGATTTTTCAGGGATTCTGCAGTAATGTGTTGCAGAAAACAGTTTAAAAACCGTAACAGCACATGTCGATATAATCCTTTTACAAAGCAGTTGTCTAATGTTCACTTGGCTGACATTTTCACTACTGATGCTACTCACACGACAGCACTTTCTACTGGTCATTACTGTGAACAGGACAATTTGGCCATTTATACTTAAAAAAGGTTGGTGAAATTCCTAATAAATATAATAAATTGATGTTTATTATATAGTATACTTGTCTAATGTTACCTGAGTTGAATGTACACTGGCAACGTCAAAACACTGAGGCTGTCAGAAACATCAGGCAACCTCAAAACACCGAGGTTGTGGGAAAGGGCACTGGTTCCAGGAAGTGTCTGTTACAATACTGGCTTATAATATTATAACGACTGGTCTTTTAGTGCGTTTCTGAGTGATAGCTCATAGTAGTGCTCCGTTCTTTCTTAAGAAAGCCTCCACTCTCAGAGCACTCCAGGGCTGGACAGCACAAACTTTCCGCCTCTCAATATTTTCAGGTCTTTTTCCTTTACTGTGAGATGTCAGAAGAGCAATGGGTAGCATTTATACCAGTCAGTTTTAATCCTTCAGACAAAAACAGAAGAAGAATTCATGTGGTAGTGGTAGTCTCTCTGTAGCTCACACACACTCATAGCCCCAAACCCCACCCCTCTACTGCAATACCCTGAATGCACTGCACCCCAAAATATTTTTTCCCCCCAACGTTCATGAAAAAAAATATGGAATTAGTCAATGTTGATGAAAAATTATGATATGATATGGCCTGGATTCTCTGAGGCATGGATTTCACTAATGAAAAACAATATTCTCCATCAAACTCTCTAATAGTGGTTGACAAATTGGTTTTGCAGAATGAAGCCTTGCCATGGACCATTTTTTTTAAATGTCCACCATTTTTCAATCAGATTGCAACAGATTGATATGCCTTTTCTGAAGAAAAGCTTTAATACTCTTTGCTCTGTGACAAGATATATTATCATCCTGAAAAATGACTTACAACAAGCCTATTTTCTAGCAACAGAATGGGAAAAGTGTCCAAAATTTCACTGTACACCTGTGCATTGTCTGTTGAGGTAGTGATTACAATCTCCTCTGGTCCTTTACCTGAGATGCAACTTCATATCATAAATGAATCGGGAATTTGATTGTTTTCTTCAGGCAGGCAGGCAGGCATCTTTTTATGTATGTTGTATAGTAAGAAGACCACCAGACAAAAGCAATACAGAATACAGAACTTTATATTCTTTGGGCCTGAAGTCATGCGAGATTGACCAAAAGACAGTGGAAAAAAAAAAAACGGATGTCTGATTTTATATGCCAATAATGAAAAAGACCATCCAGATTGAAATTAATATATGGCTTCCTCTTTGCATAAAACAGGTTACAGGTTACATTTCCTAATACGGCAGCAGAAAATGATTTCCAAAGTACTCCCAAGCCCATGTGTCTATGTCCATCATGGTAGCATGACTGTTTCTCAAACAATACCACCTGAGAACAATGTCACATTCAGCAGCGGATTCCTCCCCTTGACCTTTACGCACCGAGATTTCCCCTGACTCCCTGAATCTTTTCATGATATTATGAACTTTAGATGGTGAAAGACCTAAATTCTTTATTGTCTTGCACTGAAAAACATTGTATTTGAACTGACTGACAATTGTGTCAGGAAGTTTGGCAGAAAAGTGGTGAACCTTGACCCATCCTTGCTTGCAAAGACTAAGCCTTTGATGGATGCCATTGTTTCTTATATAAGTGTTTCCTCACAGCAAGTGTCGCCTCACAGCAAGAAGGTCCCGGGTTCGATCCCCGGGTGGGGCGGCCTGGGTCCTTTCTGTGGAGTCTGCATGTCCTCCCCTTCTCCGGGTACTCCGGTTTCCTCCCACAGTTCAAAGACATGCACGTTAGGTTGATTGGCATCTCTAAAGTGGCCCTAGTGTGGGAGTGTGTGTGCGTGCGTGTGCCCTACGATGGATTGGCGCCCTGTCTAGGCTTGTTCCTGCCTTGCGCCCTATGCTGCCGGCTAGGCACTGGCTCTCCCGTTACCCTGAAAAAGAATGAGCAGTCAAGTGAGTGAATGAATGAATGAATTTTGCCTCTGTTCCAAATTTTTTGTTTTGAGTTTGTTGTACCCACCCATTTATATTCAACAAATAAAAAAAGTTTTTTCTGTGTCCTTTTTGTCAGTTAAATAAAGCATCAAGTGAATTTACAAATTGCAGATTTCAGATTCCCAAATATTCTGGAAATGTGGTTTGTATTTTCAAGGCATATTGCTTTGACATCTTCCTTGGTCTACCTGTATTTTTTCCTTTTATAACCTTCCCATTTTGTTTATACTTCAACCAAATTTTATACACAGCACCACTCAGACTCGGAACAACCAACATCTTTTGCCATGCTCATGATGTGTCCCGGGTGGGATAGGGAAGAAGTCTTAAAATAGATGATCTCCAGCACAGACCAGTAAATCCAGGAAGCATTTCATAATGTGTAATTACTTGACATGACTGTCACTAATAGGCTGCATAAATCTATGGGATAGAAAGAATCTGGGATAGAAAGAATTCTGTACTAGCCTTCTACTTCTACTTCTTGGTTTTTCTATGACCACTGGTAGTGGTATTGTTCTTGCTTCTACAAAAGTCAAAACTAAATATAACAATCACGTGATATATACTGTATGTAGATACACTGTAGATATACTACAGATATACAGTATATATACTGTATTTTTTCTTATGGCGGTAGTAGCGTATAGCCCAGCTAGCCTAAACTACTTTTGGCTGCTCCCATTCTTTGGGGTCGCAAATCCGCATCTTAGTCTGGCACAGTTTTTACACCGGATGCCCTTCTTGATGCAACCCTTCCCCTTAAGCGGAGCGTTGGGACAGAGGACAGCAGTAGCCCTGATCGGGGTTCGAATCCCGAACCTTCCAAACCACAACCTGGAGTCTTAACCCACTGCCCATAGCTGACCATGATATTAATCCTAAGGAACAGTATAGTACTACAGTTGCATATTTATCATATTAAAAATTATTCTGGATATAACAATTTGTTAAAAACAGACCTGACAGATTGTGCTCTGCAGAGAAACCCATTTTTTATCCCTTGTTCTGTACACGTGAACACTGTCATTTTGTCTGTATTTTATATTCTTCACCACTGTTTCAAAATTCCAAAAATATACAGGGCTCTGATCTTGTGTCTCAGTTGTGCACCATACTTGTGATCATTTTGTCATTTTTAAAAGGTTGTAATTATTAGTAATTATTTGCCATAGCCAGGGAATAAGGAATTGTCAGTGTTGGGTTTTACTCCCTTTTTTAGGTTGTCAAATATTAATAGCAGTTTGTAACACTGTGGG
This sequence comes from Hassar affinis, assembly GCA_025674545.1. Taxonomy (NCBI): domain Eukaryota; kingdom Metazoa; phylum Chordata; class Actinopteri; order Siluriformes; family Doradidae; genus Hassar; species Hassar affinis. The sequence goes on from JAOVYV010000050.1 coordinate 11,322,145, forward strand.
GTGAGAGGTTTAAACATGTTTGATCCTGCTTTATCTATTCCATTGGCATAACAGAGAAAAATAGTTTTTTTTCTATTCTAATACCTTGATAATTAGTTGTTAAAAAAACATGAATGGAATTTAGTGGGACCTGGTTACCTGCATGTTAAAAAAAAGTACAACCACGATGATAAAATGCAGTTATCTGGATTGCATGGCTTTCACAAAAATTTCTTTAAAATGCAGTAATGAAAAGTTTCTGCATAAAATGTTGAAATGTGTAGAGATTATTCACCAGTCTTGGTGATCGTCAATATTTTAGCTCATTAAATGATAAATATCTTGCTGCCATTTGGCCATTTAATGCACAATGTTAGAACCCCAGATAGAATCCGAGCTTCTGTGGGCTCCTATGGCAGATTCAGTTATGATGTGTTTTAATAAGAGGAAAGATTAATGCTTATTGGGCAACAGGCTTTTAATACGCCAGATGCCATGTGTCTCTGGGGTGAATAAGTGTGGATGGTTTTGCGTAGCAAATGATCTCAACATGCATCTCTGTGTAATGGTTGGAGGATCTCTCAAAGGGGCAGAACCACTTCCAGTCACTGAGTAATGTAATGAATATGACTGACATCTGAAAAACTTAAACATATTGTACTGGTCAGTCAGAGGACTCAGAGCTGCGGCAGACAGTCAATAACAGAATGCCTAACTGTTTTACTTGTGTAGCTTTCTATATTTTAGTGTATACACTGATCAGCCATTACATTAAAACAGCTTCCTTGTATCTACACTCTTTGTCCATTTTATCAAGTCCACTGACTATACAGGTGCACTATTTAGTTTTATGGACTGTACTCCATCTGTTTTTCTGCAGACTTTCTGCAGACTTTGCCACCTTTTATGCTGTTCTTCAGTGGTCAGGACCCCCACAGGACCACCACAGAGTAGGTACTATTTGGGTGGTGGTTTATTGTCAGCACTGCAGTGACCCTGATATGGTGGTGGTGTGTTAGTGTGTGTTGTGCTGGTATGATAGGATCAAACACTGCAGAGATTGGATCAGACACTACTGAATGGACAATGAGTGGACACAATGTTAAGTACAATCACAACAAACACTAACACACTACCACCACATCAGGGTCAATGCAGTGCTGATAATCATCCACCACCAAACAATACCTGCTCTGTGGTGGTCCTGTGGGGTCCTGACAACTGAAGAACAGCATAAAAGGGGGCTAACAAAGTCTGCAGAAATCAGATGGACTATCTGTAAAACTATAAAGTGCACCTGTATGGTCAGTGGAGCTGTTAAAATGGACAAAGAGCATAGATACAAGGAGGTGGTTTTAATGTTATGGCTGATCTATGTATATATCACTGACCATACAGTGTGGAGCAGTAGATTGTGTGGCCAGAAGATTGTGAGCTCAAATCCCACCACAGCAGGCTGTCACTGCTGGGCCCCGGAGCAAGGCTCTTAATCCTCAACTGCTCAAATGATATAAATGTAAGTCACTCTGTATAAGGGCATCTGTCAAATGCTGTAAATGTAAATGTACTAACACTGAGTAGTGTAAGGATGCTCGCCATACCGTAACACTAGGGGCCTGCGGTGGCGTGGTGCTCATGCTGGGAGGACTCCAACACCCAGCAAGCCTAGCGCCAATCAAGGTCGACAAGAGACACCTGCTTGCCAGCCTATTTATAGGGGTTTTTGAGTAGTGCCTCTTGTCATAGCGTTACCATCCAAAGTGAAAGGTGCGACATGAGGTAACCAGGGTCAACTTGGTAAAATCAGGCCTTATAGAGGTTTGGTGGTAAGGAGTCACCCCTTAGGTAATACATATTTCCTAGGGTTAGGGTTTTCCCCTACCCAAAAAAGAAAAAAGAGAAAAAAAAGAGAAAGAAAGAACAGAGACTACAGATACCTAACTCTAAGCTCAGTGGGTTTATCTGCCTCTCTCTCTCCATATTCCCTCATTGCGGCAGGCTGTAGCACGGACCCCCTCCCCTCTCAGGGGACATTGCCTCAAGGGAAGTTGTTTATGCTGGCCCCGTGTGACCCGGAAGCGCTGAGTACTACTTCCAGGGTTCCCCGGCTTTGTTTTCCTCACACACATCACGAGCCTTCTGCAAGCTATTGTTTTGTTACTAAGGGGCTCTGCTGAGGCACCCTGTTCTACATTTATTTGTATATATTCTTGCCTTTGCTTTCTTCCTCTGATTAAATGTAAAGAGCTAATCTCTCTTGTTTGAGTCCTCTAGATTTTCCTATTTCTTTCATCCCGTTCAGTGTGTGTTCCTCTAGCACAGTGTTAACACAAATGACCCAGGATTGCTGGGGATTGCCAGGATTTTTACACGTGTAAAAATTATTTTATATATTAAATATTATAATATTTCATTATTCTACGATATATATATATATTTATATTAGTTATAAATATATATTTATTTTAACCCCGTTCTCTTAGTTTCCCTCTTTATTTTCCTTTCCTCTCCTTCCATCGGCTGGGCCAGCCTTCCCTGCACTTGGGTCAGATTTCCCCATCCCCTGTAACAGGTACGGCCTCTGGCATGCATGGCTGCAGGTGGAACCTGTTGCCATATTTATTGATGATGTGACTGCTGACAAAAGCAGTGGGGTGAATACTAAAGTGTATAGGATTATATAATGTATCTCTGCTCAGATTCAGCCAAATGCTTCAAAACTCATTGGAAGGTGCATCACACTTCAGCTGGACAGTGACCCGAGGCATACGTTGAAAGCAACCAATGTCCAAGTCAATCATCTGACCTGCATCCAACTGACAAGCATACACTTTCCTTGGTATAGGCAAATCTGAGGACAAAATGCCTCTATAACCACCAGTAACTAAAGATGGGCATTTTGGCCAACTTTTATTTATGAAGGTGAAAACTTGACAAATCTGGCCTAGGATAATGTAAGCAGTGATTGGTCAATGACTAGCTGGAAGCAACAGTTGAATGCGTCAGTTTTCAGTCAGCTCAGGAAATACTGTCTACAGTGAAGCAGCTGTGTTGTACTTCCGTGCTCCTCACATCTACCTGACACATGCTTCACTTACCCCAGGCTCATTTTACGTCCAACCCTCTGTGCTATTATTTTACATTCTGAGCAAGGTAATATATGCAGCACTGGAAGACAGCTTATAGTGAAGGGCTCAGTGCTCAACCACCACTGGTTTATCCATTTTCGAGGTGTTATTTAAATGGCTGCCAGTCAGTTTTGCATCCTTGGCTGAACCTGTGCCGTTATCAGTCTTTCCTGTGTGACATTGACTGGGGTGTATGTTAAAGGTGATTCAGAGCAGGCTGTCAGCAGAATATGGTCTTTTTTGGAGGGTGGGAGGGGTGGGGGTGGATGCTTAGCCATGTGTGCTGGTCTGGGTGCCAGTCCTAAAAAGTCATCCCCATGTGTTTAAAGTTCTGCAAAAGTTTTCACAAGAGGGAAAGAACTCAACAAGGCTTTGTATGGCCCTTTTGGTCCCATCAGTGTGTCATTCTGTAAGTAATTAAGCTAATGAGCTGAGCGTTAAAATGGGAAACCTTGGATTTGTCTAGTAAGCAATTACTCCTATTCCATTTAAAATGCCTTAATCTGCAAAAGGGACTGAGAGAAAGGATGTTTTCAGGTTCATATAGATCTGGGCTTGAAGGGGAGGGTAGACTGTGATGACTCAGTTTAGTCAATCAGTTCAAAGTGGATCCTACCCTCTTTCCTACCTGCAGGCTGACACAGCTACCCATCAGCCACTACCACCCTCTGGGACTGCCTCCCATAGCCACAGTTCTTTGATTTATTAGAGACTGCCACAATTATACAAAGGTTTAGATTGAAAATACAACCTTTGTTTCATTATGTTCATCCTGTGTAGTAGTATTGACATATTGATATTGACATATTGAATATGAAGAAATCCTATATCAAAGAAAGACGCACAAACAAAATATAGTTCAGGAAGGATGCTCAGTACTGTATCATGATCCTGTTAGAGGCTGTTCTTGTGCATCTGCTTGGTTCTCACCTAAAACTATTCACTTATTCTTGTTTCTTGTTTCCTAAATATTGTTTATACAAGATCATTATACTCAAATAACCTTTCAGTTTACAGCATGCAGGGTCATAAAGGGTTACTTGAGTATAATGATGTCCTATAAACAATATTTTCATTTTTAGATCAAACTACATGACCCATGACACCCAGACAACCTCCATGTCGGTTGACGGACACCATACTCATGTCACATGATTAATCCTCACTCTATCCACATTCTCAGTCTCAGACTTCTCAGTTCACACACCAGTCAATTAAGGAATCAGTTTTAATCTCTAAATTGTTTGCGTTTGTCTTGGGCCAGCAGCTTGCCTGTAGAGGTACATATTTAGTTTTTGCAAACCTGTTTGATTTTTCGATTCAATGCTTCTGAGAGCTTCATGTAGAAGGTTGCTGGCTTGCTGTGAGAAAATGCACTGTTGTGGGATGTGGGAACAGTACAGAAGTACAAACTTGAGTGAAGCTAGTTGAAGAATGAGTTTAGGATGAGCCTTAATGATTTGGAGGCCAAGTAGATTATTAGGGCCTTGCAAGCTCTGGCACTAAAGTAGGTCTATGTCTCTGTGTAAAGATCTGCTCATATTTAGCCTTGACACACAGTAACACTTGCATTTTCTTGCATAAAGGCATCTCTAGTTTTATCTGCAATTCCTGAATAATTGGTAGTGAATAATATGCTTTAACATGAAAAACATATGAAAAATAATAATAAAAAAACATTAAAAAAAAAATAATTAATTTAATTAATTGATGAAATTAAAATGAATAAAATTAATTGATGAAATGAAAATGAAATAAAAATGTGCTAAATTAATTGATGAAATTAAAATGAATAAAATTAATTAAGAAATAAAATTAATGTTTGATGAATAAAAAGGATGGTGAAAGTGTATCTTTTCCTTATTGATTGCGACACATACAAATTATATCAGATTATACATGGCTGAGTCAGAGAGACCTGATGGATTTTTTTAAATGAAATCTTTTTTATTTAAATGTGAAATTCTTAAAGCCAGAGAATGTTTCCTAGCTGAACAATGTGGACTCCTTATTACAGATGCTCTTTCGACATTTTCTGGCATTCAAGCTGTACATGGCTTGCAGAATGGTTCATACAGAAACTTTCAACCCAATTTTTAATCGTGTTCCGAGAGGACACTGCACCATGACAAGGAATATTGAACTTAAAGCGAAATAGCCGTTGAGTAGCAATCACAGAGAGCAGTCAAAAGCATGTTTCAGCAATGAATGAGCGATGCTGTGTTGACCACAGCTCCATGTTGACTTAAACAGCAGCAGTTGAGCTACTGTTTCCCCCACCAATCATTACTCTAATCAAACCAGCGTCTGAGAAATAAACATATGAAAACCGTCAGATCTCTCTGGCTCACCCGGTATAATGAAGATCCTGTAGTGATAAACCTGAAATCATTACCTTCTGCACATGCCATTGATCTGTGTGATCTGGGCTCATGCAGAATATGAGCTTGCATAAACAAACATGCTTTCAAAGTGAGCTTGTAGTATTAAAGATATGTTTATGTACATGGTGTAAAGCTGGCTTGTGAGTTTAATATTTTACACATAACGCACCCTAAGTCTACACTCATTGACCACTTTATTAGAAACACTCGGCTTATCAGCCAATCGTGCCGCAATACTAGTGCGAATCATAAAATCTTCCAGATACAGGTCGAGAGCTTTAGATAATGCTCACTTCAGAATGGTGATCTCGGTGATGTTGACGAGGGCTGGTTTGAGTGTTGTAAGAATGCTGATATCGTGAGAATTTCACACCCAACAGCGTATAGAATTGTCTACAAAACATTCAGTCAGCAGGTTTTTACAAGATGAAATGCCTGGCTGATTAGAGTGAGTCAGAGGAGAATAATAACAATAATGATGTTTTATGTACAAGTGCCTTCCGTGGTAACCAAGGACACTGTACAGTTACATGAAAAAATACATAGTGGTAAGTTAAACCTAATTTAAATGTAAATATCAAGTATTTCTTCCCACGGTCCAAAAACATGCAGTCAGGCAAATTGGAGATAGTAAATTGCACCTAAGTGTGTGTGTGTGTGTTTGTGTGTGTGTGTGTGTGTGAGAGAGAGATAGAGAGACAGAGAGAGAGAATGTATTTGTCTCTGTGTCTACCCTGTGATGGACGGGTTACCTGTCCAGGGTATGCCCCTGTCTTCCATCTTCCACCTAATGATAATGAATGAATGAATGAATGAATTTCTAACATAACAGTCAATAATAAATGAAATCAGTATGTGTAAGCAGTCAGCATGCGTATAAATCTGAGTATTGTCTGCATAGTATTGCCATCTTATGATCTTGCAAAGAGGCAGCATATGTATGATAGCTAACAGCAGGCCAAGAACTGAGCCTTGGGAAATACCATAGAAGAGGCGAGACATGTCGGACCTAAAGCCAGCAATTAAAACACAGTGTCATCTGTTGGAGAGATGTGATCTTAAGGGTAGGATAATACCAGTAAGAAGTATTCAGATGTATATTATAACACAACAGCAGCGAGGTCCAGAAAAAGGCCAAGTGCCATTGAGGTTAAGCTGCTATAGACTATCCAGACTGGTTTGAATTGAACGCTACAGTGACTCGCATAACCTCTCTTTATAGCCAGTTTAGAATGAACCTTGAGAGGTGGAAGGGGGTACAGTGGCCGAAGACCACACTGGGTTCCATGGTGGGTTCCCCTCCTGTTGGCCCAGACCAGGAATCTGAGCCTACAGCGGGTACGGTCTCCCATAACCTGGACAGTTTGAATACTGAAGCAATTTGCATCATGTTTGTACATCTGACACATGTTGAGCAAATTACATGGAACAGAATCTCAAAGGAATTTTTCCAACAGCATGCCATGTTGAACTATTATTCCTGTTGTGGTCAGTGTGTTTATGTGTTCATTACTCTAGCTGTGGTCCGAATGAATGAATTAAAACTGAAATATAAATGACTCGATACATCATGTGACCCTGAGGGAAGTGGTATAGAGTTTCAAGAATGAATTGCTGTCTCAAAGTCTTTTTTTTTCTTTAACCAGCTAATTGATGTGTAGAGCACAGTGAAGCACAGCTCACGTACACCACAGCACATTGAGCATTTCAGTTCAATATTGGAGCTCTTGGGACCTGAGGCTATATAGACATTATAAGACTGAAGTGGCACAAATCCAGCATTTTCTTGTTTTAACAGACAACATTGTATCAAGTAAGAAAAATTTGTCCAGACTGGTGTTTCCACTGGGACAAACTACAGAAGCCCTAAAATGGTTTGCAAACCCTAAAATTGCACACTAAATCTCCCATTAACCATAACCTGTTAACTCGTCACATGACCTCCACTCAATCTTCTAGCCCTGCTCAGTCACCTGATAAATAATAGTGGTTGTCAGTATCACAACTTTCTTTAAACAGCCTGGACTCCTGGTGTTACTTCACATCTCACTCTGACGAGTACATGCTTTTGTTTCCTGCCTGTTTTGATTAGTGTTTTGACAGTAGCTTTATTGTCTGGTTTGTGCTGATAGTTTGACCGTTTTCCTGTCTGCCATTTCCAATTCCCTAGCCATTTATGTAATAAAGATTTTTTTAAAAATAAAACCTGCACTTGCATCCATCTGCCAGCTTCATGGCCTGCATAATATTGTATTTTTTTTCCAAAGTAATAAGTCAATTATATTTGTTTTCTTGTGATTGTTGTCAGCGAGATAACAAACCTCCTTATCCTGAGGCACACAGTCCTGAGATAACAACATAATTAATTTCCCAGAAACAAAGACACTGGATTGAAAGTGAAGATGCCTACAGAGAACAGGGCACTAAACATTTTATCATAAATTTATTCCTGATTGTTTGGATCAGCCTTTATGAAGTGTGTGTTTTACATGACATTAATATGCTCCGCAATGTCAATGTATTCATAGTTAGAACTGACTTACAACTAGGAATATTAAGTCCGCAACGATCGGTCCTTTTTTATATTTACAATAAACGGTGAACGTCCTTATTTGGAGCAATACACAGAAGCAAAATGCTTTGTAGTGTCTATCTAAAGAATATTCTAATCCTATTACAAATATGCCAGGGCCTCAGAACACTATCAAGCCATGTAGAGGAGGTAACAAATTAATAAAAGCATTTTTTTAAACTGAATGATGGTTTATTATTTTTAGTGCCATTTACTGTTAATAAAGTGAGATGTAAAGCAGAGTTTATAAGTAATTCACATTATATATTCATAGAGGTGCTATACTACAGTAGTGCTGTCAGATTTCTCATTATCATGCCGTATTATAATTTAAATAGGGAAATACAGGGCTGGGTTTTGTGTTTAGTTAGAAATATTTGGTCCTTCCCAGTGTCTTGTATGTTTGCATATTTGTCACACTTGAATGTTTCAGATGATCAAATTACTTTTAATATTAGACAACGATAACCCAAGTAAACATAAAATGCTGGTTTTCAATGATGATTTCATCTATATAAGGATAAATGCTATTCAGTCCTACCTACTGTGTTAAAAAGTAACTACCCCCTTAGCTAAATCAACCAGTCAACCAAATTCAATTGATTACTGGGCTTGATTTCTCTAGACACACTTGGGTATCATTACTGCCATACCTGTTAAATCTAAACATCACTTAAATAGAGACAATGTGGAGCAGACTAGATGGATTAAAAAAGAAGTGCATAATGCCACATTTCTAAAGAGATTGTCATTAAAATCCTCTAACCTTCCCAAAATTTAACCAAGAGCACATCAACTCATCCAGGAGGTCACTAAAGAACAAAAATAAACATCTAAAGACTGCAGGCCTCAATTAACTCGGTTAACTTCAATGTACAGGAATCCACAATAAGAAAGTCACGGGTCAAAAGAGCATCTATGGGGGAGTTGCAAACAAAAACATCTAGATGACCCACAAGACTTTTGGGAAAACATTCTGAAATGTCAAAGTGAAACTTTTTGGAAGACATGGGTCCTGTTGCATCTGGCATAAAGCTAAAGTTACATTCCCCCATAAGAACATCATAACAAAAGAGAAACATGGTGGTGGTAGAGTGGTCATCTGGAATTGCTTTTCTTCGGTAGGATCTGGACGACTTGTCATAACTGAGGGAACTGTCTATTAGAAAATCCTGAAGGAGAATGTCAGGTGCAGTTGAGTTATGCAGCAGGAAAATGATCTGAAGCACACAAGCAAGTCCACCTCTGAATTGCTCAAAAGAAACAAAATTAAGGTTTTGGAATGGCCAAGTCAAAGTCCTGACTTGGATCCTATTTAGATGCTGTGGCAAGACCTTAAACATGCAGTTCATGCTCAAAACCCCATCCAATGTAGCTGAATTGAAACAATTCTGTGAAGTAGAGTGGGCTAAATTCTTCCATAATGACATAAAAAGACTTATAGCAAGGGGGGCAATTACTTTTTCACATGGGTGATTTTCTTTAATAAATAGATAATTTATTTAAAAGGTGCATTTTGTGTTTACTAATGTTGTCTTTATCATATATTAAAATTAGTCAAATCATCTGAAGCATTTCAGTGTCACAAATTAGCAAAAATAGAAGAAATTAAGAAGGGGCAAATACTTTTTCATAGCACTGACTATAAATATGACTCCATGACTCCTAGGCTTTCTCTTTTTTAAGTGCCTATTTCATATAGTACAGATAGAAGAGAGAAAAAAATGCAAGTGACAGAATATATTAGCCTTAGATGGGTTCTGTAAATAAATCTGAAATGAACAGACTGATAATTAGAATTCTTAGAAGCTGGAACCAAAGGCTTCACTGGCATTAAGCGGCTTGTAATAATGAAAGATAAGGGAATATTGTCCCATTTGATAATTTATGGTTATTATTTTTTGTCAGGTTCTTAGTCACTCACCATATCACAATTAAGCTGGCAACAACATGATCATATCTTAGTCAAGAGCACTGAATGAGGTCTTGCATTTGGTGTGAATGCAGCGTGTCGAGGCTTAAATGTGAACTTAATAGCTGCAAATTTGTACAAACCCCATCTGCAGAAAAGTGGGTTTGTACAAATTTGGTTTATTTAATCACTTGAACTTTTATTTAACTGATAAAAGTCCAAAGAAAAAGAAATTCAGTGTGTTCACTGATAAGCCGAATTGTATTCTATAAATATAAAATTGTAATGCCTGTAAAATATAGAATATAGTAAATATAGAATGTGGAATAAAGTAAATAAAGAATGTGACGCCTGTAACACACTCAAGAAATGTTGAGACGGGGGCAAAATAAGTAAAAGACAAGTAATACAGGCAAAACAGTTCTGGAAAGCTCTACAATTAGCACAGTTTAACTGGTTATAGGTGAGGTCATCAAGATTAAGTATAAAAGGAGCATCAATCAAAGGTTTAGTCTTTGCAAGCACCAGTTTATGCCAGACTTCATGAAAGAATTGTTAGTCAGATCAAATACAATGTTTCTCAGTGCAAGATTCTAAAGAATTGAGGTATTTCACCAACTAAGGTACATAAAATCAGGAAAAGATTCAGGGAGTTGGGGGAAATCTCGGTGCACAAAGGCCAAGGATGAAAACCACTGCTGTATGTGCGTGAGCATCGAGCCTTCAGGCAGTACCTTTTGAGAAACCTCAATCATGTTACCGTGATGGACAAAGCCACATGGGCTCGGGTGTACTTTGTAAAATCATTTTCCGACACTGCATCAGGAAATGTAACCTGAAACTGTATTATGCAAAGAGGAAGCCATATACTTTTGCAAAAACTCTAGCGAGTTCTCGGTTATAACAGCACTCCCTTTCTTTCAGTCACATGCCTTGTTATAAAAGGGGCCTTGTTATAACCAGGCTATTCTGTTCTATTTGTATTTTCACTTGAACTGTGGTGGTTGCTATATCACCCATAAAGGTAGAAAAAGATCTGACATGATTTATCGGTTTCATTTCTTTATGTCACAGTAACCTACAGTTTGAACTGGAGCGTGTAGATGTTTTATATCCATTGGACTGATCCCAGGGCCCCAAGTATGAAACTGTTGTCTCATCTGATCACTCACTTTCTGTATAGTTGAAACCTATTGTCCTATAATCAAATGCCAAGGGTTACCTAGTTCAAGATATGCTGCTTTGTGGTTTGTCTGCTGACTTAGACGTATCAGTCTAGACTGTAACTTGGGGTCTAAAAGCAGAGAGTTGCTGTGACGATACTGGACAGGATCATGCTTCTCTGTCAGGGCAGGCTTGTAATGCAAGCTCTCTCAGTAGCACTCCCCAGCCACTAATCTTTTACTAAGGAATACTGATGCCCCTACTAGACACACTAAAATGCCCTCTGGTGTCACAGAGTATATTAGAAATAATAAAAATATTATATTTATGGCCCAGCTTTAGTGGCTGTCGGCTCAGTATATCAACATGTAGCTTTGCAGTAGCAGTGGCGGCATTTGCAGTGTCACTGATTTGTGTCTGTTGAAGTTTCGGACTTGGAAACTTGAATTGGTCAGGAGTCGTACACTATTTTTGGACATTATTATTATGTTATTTTTTTATTAACTCGGATAGTAGTTCCGACTATAACGTAAATGATAAGTTAATATTAACACGCTCATTTTAATATATTATTTTGTCTATAGTAACAGCTCACACAACTCTTCACAATGGACACAATTCATAAAATGCTGGTTACTTGTGTAATCATTAATGTGGTGATGCTTTTGTTAGAATTCATCATATTTAACATGTATGGAAGGAGTCTCAGTTGTTAGTGTTTCGTCACAGTATCAGTGCTTTGGGAAGTTTATCAGCACAGGAACATTTTCGATTATGTTTTTTGCAAACAGTAGTGATGTTGAAGTTTTTAAACACTGTTCACTTACTGAGACACATCCACCATATTGCTCCATGTTGTAGATGTAAAGTCAGAGACAGTAGCTGATCTGTTGTTGCACAGTTTGTGTTAGTCATCCTCTAATCCTTCACCAGTGCTCACAGGACGCTGCCTACAGGATGCTGGGGACTGGACATTTTGGTTGGTGGACTATTTTCAGTCAAGCAGTGACACTGAGGTGTTTAAAAACGATCCATTCACACCAGTACAACACACAAACACACCACCACCATCACTGTATTGCTGAGGATAATCCACCACCCAAATAGTACCTGATCTGTGCTGGTCCTGTGGGGGTCCTGACTATTAGAGAACAGAGTAAAGGGGACTAACAAAGTGTGTAGAGAAACAGTCTGTAATTGTAGAACTACAAAGTGCATCTATATGGTAAGTGGAACTGAGAAAATGGACAATGAGTGTAGAGAAAAGGAGGTGGTCATAATGTTATGCCTGATCGATGTAGCTAAGAACAGGAAATAACTTGTCTCTCAGACATTCCACAATATTAAATCCATCTGATCTAACACGACATGTCATTCTAGCAAGTAAACATTGTAAACGTTATCAGTGCTGTGTGTTACAAGCTGAAAACCACTCTCCAGATCCTGCAGTAATGACTTGAGCTCAGTTTACTGTCTGTCCTTGTGGGTTTTCTCCAGGTTCTCAGGGTTTCCTCTCACAAAAACATTCCTGTAGGCGAACTGACCAAGATAAATCATGAATGTGTGTAAGTATGATGTCCTGCGATGGACTGGCATTTTGTCTACTGTGTATTCCTGTCTTATACTCCATATCCCCCAGCACACTGACCATGACAAATGGTCACTGAAAGGTTACTGAAGATGAATGAATGAATAAAATATCGCAGATCGTGCCTCAGGGTTCTAATAGTTTTCCATTTTCATTTTTGGTGATAATATATTTGTATTTAGGTTTAGTTAGTTTTCACCAGTGGGTTCATCAGTTTCAGTTTACCGTATTTTCCGGACTATAAGGCGCACCTAAAAGCCTAAAATTTTCCCAGAAATCGGGACGTGCGCCTTATAGTCCGGTGCGCCTTATACGTGTACTGAGTTCCAAAATCTATAAAAGTATTGTCGTGCGACTTTGGTAAGCGATCCACTTCACTGACTGTCGGTCCATTTCCGGCTGACGCAGGAACGTAATACGTACAGAATGTACAGCACGTAAAGCAATCAGAGAACATTACGTAATACGTACAGCACGTAAACCAATCAGAGAACATTACATAATACGTACAGCAC
>JAOVYV010000050.1:11407593-11419359 GCA_025674545.1 Hassar affinis
ATCAGGGTTTTATATCTGATGCGAGCTGCTACAGGAAGCCAGTGAAGGGTGTGCAGCAGTGGTGTGACATGGCTGAATTTGGGAAGGTTGAAAACAAGTCGAGCTGCAGCATTTTGGATCAGTTGCAGGGGCCTGATGGCACGCATGGGAAGGCCAGCTAGGAGGGAGTTGTAGTAGTCGAGTCTTTAGATGACAAGAGCAGTGTAACAGTGTTCTGTAGTCAGACGAGTCCACATTTCAGCTTGTTTTTGGGAGAAACAGACGTTGTATTCTATGTGCCAAAAATGAAAAAAAGACGCTCTAGTCTGTTACCAATGAAAATTGCAATAAAACAGCATTTGTGATGGCATGGGTGTACATCAGAGCCCACTTCATGGGTGATCTGCATATATGTGAAGGTACTATTGATGCAGAGGCTTATATTAGTATTTTGCTGAGACATATGCTGCCATACGATGTCTTTTCCAAGGAACTCAATAGACAATGGCAGGCCTCAGTCTGCATGTGTTACAACAGCGTGCCTTTGTAGACATAGAGTGTGTGTGCTTGACTGGCCCGCCTGAAGCCAGACCTGTCTCCTATTGAAAATGTATACGTCCATCAGAAACAGGACAATCAGACTGTTGAGCCGCTCAAGTCATGTACACAGCAAGAGAATGGTTCCACTTGCAAAACTGTATCAATTAGTAACAATTAGTATCTTAATTTCCCAAATGATTGAAAAGTCAAATTAAAAGAAAATGTGATGTGACCCAGTGGTAAACACGCCTCTGTCAAAGCTTCTTCTGAATGTGTTGCAGGCATCAGTTTCTAAATTTGTTAATATTTAACAAACAGTCGTTCGGAAAACATTGAAAACACTAAAAGTGTTTTTTACAGCTTCAAATGAAGTAACACATTACAGAGTTTTTTATTGCATTTTTGGAAACTTTTCAACACAATGGCACCAAAGCACAATACTACCACCACCTTGCTTCATGCCTCAACTTTATTCCTCCAAACTGACTTTAGGTAATTCTAGCCAACACTTTAGTTCTTTAGGCTTTTTTGTTTGTAAATGTGATCAGCAGTAAATGTAAGCTTCCCTGGGTGGGGCGGTCTGGCTAGGGGCAGTCATGGTCTTGTGGAGATGGTGTCTGCCCCTGATCAGAAGGTCCTGGGTTTGATTTCCGTGACTGACAGGACTTGGCTGAAGTGCCCTTGAGCAAGGCACCTAACCCCCGTTGGCTCCCCGGGCGCTGTGGCTAGGGCTGCCCACTGCTCCAGGCATGTGTGTTCACTGCCCCCTAGTGTGTCTCACTGCATGGATGGGTTAAATGCGGTGGTCCAATTTCATTGTGTGCAAGCACAAGTGACAAAAATGTCTGACTTTCACTTTCACATTGGTGATTTTGGAGCAAAGTATACACTGCCAACCTACTACTGCTGCGCTCCTCAGAAAAGCGCCTCAACCCTTAACTGCTCAGTTGTATAAATGGCATAAATGTATGTTGTGTCGGATAAGAGAGTATGCTATATGTTCTAAATGTATTGTATTTACAAATGGCATTTTTTTGCTTTTAGTGAGACTGAACAATCCATGAGTCTGTCACAGAAAAATAAGAGTTACCCCCCAAAAAATATCTCTAAAATGCTGCCATGACATACACTGTAAAAATCTGCTTCAACTCAAAAACTTAAGTTCAAAACCTGCCTTAGTTTTAAGTTAAATCAAACTGCAATTACTATTTACTTCAACACATTAATAGTTTGGCTTTGAATTCATTTCTGCAAGTTGGTTGGACTATATAATGCTTGTTGTTTATTATTAACATATACATTTTTTGTCACTTGTCTCAAGGAAGTATTAACATTATATTTTAAGTTAAGATTATGTTAAAACGTTCACTGTTTTAAATTGTGGATTGTTATTTTGTGACATCAGCGGTGAGAAAAACAATACGTCACTCTCCTAAACCCAGAAGACTCTTACCATTCCCTACAATCCATTGCAAGTTGCCACAATAACAGCAATTCTGAGGCATTGTCTTACTTTTAGTGTCTTGGATGAAACATTAAATATGACAATGAATTATCAATGTTTTAAATTAGTATTGCATCTGGGATATTTGTAAGATGCGTGCGCTATCCAAAAGGACAGGAATATTACTAATTTATTTTTTTCAAAACAAAGCACTCCTCCTGTGGCGCATTAGTACAGTGACACACACTCAGACTAACTCACAGTGTCAAGCTCACTTGAATCCACTTCATTACTTCATTCAAGTAATTTACAAACTCCAACTGAAATACTGAAAACTAGTTGAAATCACAAAAATTTATTTGATAAGTTAAGTAAATGAAAAAATGAAATTATCATGACTTATTGCTTCAATCATTTTTTTACAGTGTACTGTAGGCTAGGTGTGAACTCTTGACCTCAGCTGTATATCCTCGGTTTTGCCTCATAACATTGCTGGTCTTTTTTTTATGTCTTAGTGATCAGGTTCATTTCCTTAGAGGAAAATTGTAGATATGCTTCTGTGCACTTTGTACACTCATAAACCATCAGGTCAGATAATGTATTTTTCAATCCTGAAGAAAAACTGTGTTCCACGAATCATATGGGTGACGAGGAGATTTCTAATGTCTTGAAATACAGGAATTCCACTTAAATTTTGGCTTTTTTTTACATCATCCAGAAACTTTGCGTCATTTCTTCTGTTGATGTAATCTTATCCCTCCTCAGTGCTGTTTGTTGCTTGCTGACCGAATTGCTGATGTCATAGCGTAGCTGTGATTAGAGCTAGCTAGTCAGCTAATGATAGCTAGCCAAGACAAGCATTTGTGGTGTTTTGTTGTATTCTGTTCTTTGAGCTGCACTCAGGTTGATAGGTATACTGATATTTAAATAGAACATAATAAATACTTCATTTCATTACCTTACCAGTAACCTTAACTTATTCCTATTTCAGGGTCACGGGAGAGCTGGTGCCTAGCCGGCAGCTTAGGGCGCAAGGCAGGAACAACTCTAGACAGGGCGCCAATCCATCGTAGGGCATAAACACACACTCACGCACACACTCGCACACTGGGGGCACTTTAGAGACGCCAATCAACCTAACATGCATGTCTTTGGACTGTGGGAGGAAACCGGAGTACCCGGAGTAAACCCACCGAGCCACCATGTCACCCCATAATAAACATAAGATATTAGTGATTGCGTTCATCAAATACATTTTAATATAATGCAAGACAATATAATACAGTATATAAACTGCAATATAATACAGTATACAATATAATACAATATAAAACCCAATAAAATCATGGAGTGAATTAACCTACACAGCCGATGGCTCTGCTATTCGATTTCCCAAAGGTGAGTAAACATAAAGGACGGATAAAGTGGGACAGTCATGTGTATGCTATTGTAGTGCAATAAGGATTATTATATGCATTTCACTTCAAACCATATCACTTGTTACATAGCATATTTTCTTTACTCTATGACCACAATCCCTCTAATTTCCTCTAATTTTCATACCCATCCTGAGAGCTGTTAAAAAACATCCAATGTACAATATACACTCAAATTGCCACAATTGCCGGATGTAGGAACAGTACACCCTTGAAATGGTCGTGTGTAAAAAATCCAACCTCCCAAATGCTATGACCCATCTTATGAGCTGAAAATCGGGATAACTTGCCATTGTCAGGGCAGACACGAATCTAGAAGCTTCCATAGGTATCTATTGCTTTAAATACACACGACGAATGACGTGCATAGGTGGTGTTTCTATGCATTTTTGCATAGGCTCCTGTACCAGTTTTTCTGGTACCTCTGTATATATCCATAACTTGAATTGCTCAGAACAAGACTTTTATTTATTGTAGGAAACATTCTTACCCTGAATTCATACTGGACACATTTCATTAATTCATCCATTCATTCATGGATATATATATACAGAGGTACCAGTTTTTCTGGTACCTCTGTATATATCCATAACTTGAATTGCTCAGAACAAGACTTTTATTTATTGTAGGAAACATTCTTACCCTGAATTCATACTGGACACATTTCATTAATCCATCCATTCATTCATTCTGTAAGCTTCTTATCCTAGTACTGGGTCATGGGGACATGAGGCAGGGAAATACCCTGGGCAGGTCACCAGGCCATCACAAGATGGACATACACACAAACAGATTACCTAGGGGTAATTTGTCTCACTGCATATCTTTGGACTATGTAAGGAAACCAGATCTCCAGGAGGAAACCCATGTAGACGCAGGGAGAACATGTGGACTCCACACTGAAAGGACCCTGACCCGGGCCGGAAATGAAACCCAGACACTTCTTGCTGTGAGGTGACAGGGCTACCCATTGCGCCACTGTGGTGCCACATATTTGTTCAAATTACATTCAATGTTAATGCATTTCACACTCTCTTATAGCACAACAGCCCATTTAATTTGATCAACAAAGCATATCAACGAAACATGAATGATAGGGATATCAAATCCGGCCAACTATAATTACAACTCAGCTCCATAACAATGTGACAATGCACTGTTGGGCAGTGAACAGACAGCATATTTGTTGTTTTGTTTTTTTTTCTGGTTGCACAGTCATACATCATGTTTGCAGCATAACTAAGTGGGATTGTCAGTGGATTTCTGTGCTTTGCTTATGCTTATGATTTTTTATTTTTTTTTAATATCATGTAATGTGTCATACGCTATGGCTGGCATGTCCCTGTCGACTTTAAACTGTAGGGTAGATCTGTGTAGGTAATAATACCATTAAAGATAATGGTATTGTTAATTCCATCTGTTCTCTGCACAATTTGGCACAGAGATTAGATTCCACTGTATGTACAGATAAATCCTATTTGCAATTTGCAATTTAAATAGAGACTTATTCATTCAGCTGCACAGACCATTTCCAATTATGGCTTAACTTTGATTGATGAATACATGCAGCTCCACAGTAGCTCTTGTAGGATCAATTATTTATGCCCAGAGGTCAGTTTGGGTTTGGATAGCAATTGTTTGTGTCTGGGAAGTTTTTTTTCAAAGCAGACATGCTTTGTGTACATTGTTTACATGTACAAATGGCACTATTTTAAGCTTCATTTAACTTCGTAGCCAACAAATTCGCTATATTCTGTAGAAATCTAAGTGACACAAGCACTAGGACCTCACAGCTCCAGGGTCCTTGGTTCAAACCTGATCGCTCTGATTGCTGTGGAATTTTAGATGTTCTCCCAGGGTTCTCTGGTTTCCTCCCCTGTCCCAAAAACATGCCAGCAGGTGTATTAGCTGTACAGTGGAGGCAGAAGCATCTTGATTTCTTCTCCACACAGTGAACCAGTGGTGTTGATATACACATGGTGAATGGAGTAATAGGCATTTTGACCATCATGCAAGCTATCTGCAGTACTGCAGTCTTTATACTTAATAAATGCTGTGTCATATTTCAAGGGCAGTAAAAAGCAACAGTGGCATAGGCGTGGCAATGGAGTGGGTAGTCACTCTCTAGATTTCACCTGGATTGAAAAAAGATAGCTTAGCTATTTATCTAAAAGTAACAGAGAGCACAAAGAATATATAAAAATGTATATCGTGTAGATTCAGGAGTAGACAAATCAGCCAATAGCCCCAAGTCTTTTTTTCATAGTTGTCTGATGGGCAAATTTAACAACCAGAAACAATAACTACTTATTAAAAAGGTTTTATTTCAGAAGTAGGAGAGGGATCTTGACACAGAATATATTGAGGATGATTGGCATGAACAAGTGTTCAAATGTAATAGACTCTGAGGTAATAGACTGAGAGAAAGACAATATAAAATATTACATAGTTTAGATATAACTCCCTACATACTAAACAAGATGGAGCATCAGACCTCACCTATGTGTAAGACGAGTTGGAAGATTGTAACCTATTACCATGACTTCTGGCAATGTAAATTCTTTATGATTCTGGGGTGCAATTCCTCAAGAACTCTCTGGCATCTTCTGCATAAGGGTTAAGAGAGAACCAGAGGCTTTTCATTCTCAGCTGCCCCTCAAATGCGGTGACGTTAACCCATCTACAGTTTAAGCTGTGGGCGACAAATTACTGCTATTGACTAAACAATGTATTTTGACCAACTAGACCAAGGGGAAGCCACCTACTGTACTGCCACATTATGGCATATGGAAATATTCTGGGTCCTGAAAGAGTCCGGACAGTTCTGAAGAGCAATAAGAAACCCTGTACTGAAATGTGGCCCTCTTTATTTAACTTCTTACCCCAAGCACTGACTCAGGTAGTCCTGAGGAGCCAGTAGTTCCTGCAATGGCCCCAGCCATAAACTTCTGAATGTCTTTTTCTTCTGTCTAGCTACCTAAATAACTCTTTTGACTATGCACTAGCTTGAAAGATCAGCCGCTGGTGTGTCCATCACATACCGTTGTACCAAGATGAGTCAAAAATTATCCGCACGGTGGCCGTAGAATTTATTTTAATTTATTTTAACTTGCAAAAAACACGAATACATCGTTTTTCAACAACATCTCCCTGCTTTTTAATGCATTTTGCCCGTCTGTCAACAAGCATCTCAATAATGTTTCATGTTTCATGCTGAGCTGCGAGCTGCAAATGCACTGCTGTCCTCAGTTCTTCATTATGCGTGAATCTTCATCCTCGTAGGGCTTCTTTCAGTGGACCAAACAGTTGATAGTCCAATGGGGCAAGATCAGGACACTTCTTTGCTATAAAACACTTTCTCCATACTGTGCACAAAGTCTTCGGTAAATATTGGCACCAGACAAATTAATTGCTGCATGCTGCTCTTCTTTTGTGTAAATCACAAATGGGGCAGCCATTGTTTCTCACATTACAGTCACAAAGACATAACACGTTCAAACCTGCACAGCAGTGACTGGGGAGACGGCGACCTCGCAAGGAAAGGGCTGATAAGGGCAACAGAAGTTTTAATATAACCAGAGTGCAGATAATTTTTGACTCACTTTCATACTAATAATATGTTTCTATACAGGACAAAAACTATCCTGTGTGTAATGAGGGCAGGGATTGTTCAGCCAGAAATTTCCTCTGCTGGGTATGGATGGATGGCACTATTTTATTTTTCCATATGTATTACTAGGGGTGTAAAGATACATTGTGCCACGATGCATCGCAATGCAAAAATGTGACGATGCGCATCGTGGAAAGATGCTTAGAAAAAAATTAGAAAGATGCAGACAGTGTAGTGATAACTACAAATGGATGGACTACAAGGGCTACCCAGAGTGGGAAATGGTGAGCTTCATACCCCAAACAAGCCCTCTTTTCGAATCTGGGCTAAACATAGCCAAGGAAATCATTGCTGCCATTAAGGACAACTCTTGAAATAGCAGTGAAGGAGGCTGGACTAGCAGCACACACAAAGTGTTTTGCCCACACTTTAAATCTTGCTTACAAAGCAGGACTAAACTGTGTAAACCACGTCAGTCAGTTTGTGGGTCGAGTGAGGCACATAGCCGTCTTCTTCCACCGCTGTGCTCGAGGTTAAACAGTGATTATTACAGATCCCTCCCATATAAATTCATCATCTTTCTTTTAATTTGAAGGAGACTAAAATTATTTGTTAAAGTGTTTACTCAATAAAACTACACATTATTTTGAAAAAAATAAAAAAATGAATTTTCACTCAGTTTAAGCTGCATAAAGAATAGAGGCACTGTTTTACACTTCAGAAAAAAAGAACTGACTTTCATAATCATTCTTTGTTTAAATTTTGTTTAAAATATTGTCAGAAAATCTAATTGTGAACTCATAACTGTATCGATACACCCCTATGTATTACCTTACTTTCAAACAATAACAATAGTATTAGTGCATGAGGAGATTTCACTCTTTCTAAATCTCTGTCTATATCTCTGTCTAATTTTCTGTGTTTCTGTCCCTTTTCTATCTCTCCATCCTCTGTCTCTCAGCCTGTGCAGTGCAGCTTCATCTGCAGCACCTGAGAGCTCTAGATAAGCCCAGTTGATGCTTGTCTGCTAGGGAGCAGATTACTTTGTAAACGGAGAAGAGAGGAGTGGAGTGATGTGGAGGAAAGAGAGAGGGCTGTGATGGAGTTTTCATCAGTGTGATCTTACATCTGGAATCTTCCAGGTCTCTGTAGCTCTGATTAATGTAGAGATCATCAACACGCTCATACTGTGATATAATCAGCAAACCATTTGTTTCTTGTCATTTTGTTTTTTTGTGCTCCTACTCCTTTTTTCAGCTTATTATTAATATAATCCAGGTGTGGGAGGAAATATGAATGTCCTAATGTAGTTTTCTGCACAGGAGCTTTGCTAGAGTATAACTGAGGGACCAAATGTTATCTAGCCTAGAGTAAAACAATTTTAGTAATTGTTTTCTAGTAAATATCCTGTGTGTGTACACTTTGAACTCAAGGTTACTTCTTCAACTTCTGTATACTGACAGTGTTTTTAGACTTGGCCCGAATACTCAAGTCAGCACACTTGTTTGGGTTTGAATCGCAGGATTGCTTTCACATACGAAATGTGCGTTCCTTATGCCACCTTTGTCCACCCAGCTTTGCATATTAAGTTCACATATTTAAAGTTTTATTGAATTAATTTATTTGCCATCAGTATGGGATTTTTGAATGCATGGTGCAGGGTGCATGAATGCAAACAAGCTTCCATTCTTGTATAAGAAAATTTTTAACCACGCAGGCAGAGACAGGAAAAGTCCATTTTTTCACGATGTTCTTGGTGCAAGCTCCTACACCACATGGTGGGCAAATTACAGTGCTCCAGTCCTATGATAGTCTGCTTCCTATCAATAAAGAATACTGTCTGCTCTGCTGACCTTAACAACCCTTCCGCCATCATGAAACTTAAAAAAGGAAGTAACTTGACAACTCAAATCAATCATGTCATGCTTCAAGGGCTTGCGTTCAGTGGAAACGAGCCCCAGACCGTTGCTTTCACCAAGACCAGTGATCGCTTCTCTGCACTGCTCTCAGACTTGATAACAGTTTTTACACTTCACCAAAAATCCTGGTTGCTCAGGGTGTACAGCCCAAAAACACTAGTGACAACAACCGAATTTTCTCTTGCTAGGCCACATTAGTTGACTGACCAGGTCCGTTTCCTTATTACAGTGCACTAATGATTCATCTAGTATTGTCCAATCATGTGAGGTAAAAAAAATAAAATCAAAACAATACTGATATGCTATCAACAAAAGTGGGTGGGTATGGGGTGCTTGGACATATGAGCTGAAGTCTGATCAGAGAGCAGCTTCAGGTCACTTGCTTGCCAAGTTTAAGGCTCTGTATAGACACTTATTTAGGAAGTATGTGTATTCACACAGAAATGTAAGCACAATTTTGTATTTTTTTAAATAAATGTAAGTGCACACAAGTAAATAATTAAAATTACCTAAGTTTGGCAGTATATAATTAACTTATTTTTAACCCAGTCTTATTTCTCTGGATAACTTGAAGGGTAGTGTGCCCCAGTACCAATGTATGGGTGCGATGGTCATACTGGATGTTAGTATGAAGCATCTATGCTAGTACATACTGTATAGCCTACTAAAATGTACTGACAAATTCAAAATGTCCATCTTACTGTATATTCATTAACATTACGTTAAATTCCTCAGTCATAAAGCTACACATGGGTAGGGTATAAAAGTTCAGTTCCCCCTTGTTTATTCTCTGGCCATTGACATCTACCAGAGTAACAAGGGTCCTCTGTTTATTTATAGAAGTACCCATCTACCTTTCCATTCTAGTTCAAATATGCTAATCCTTTCCAGATTGATGGATAGGAAAATGTTGTATGGTGTGTCACCTGTAGGCTGTCAGGAATGGCAACAGCAGTGACTTAAATGTCAAAACTCTATACCAGTGGTGTTATCCAGAAAGGGCCTGTGTGGGTGCAGCTTTTCTTTGCAACCAAGCAGAAGAAACACACTACTGAAAGTCAAGATCCTCTGATTAGATCCATTGATTAAAAACAGGTGGAATGAGGTGCCGCTTGACTGGAAGGAAAACCTGCACCCACATCAGCCGTTTGTGGATAAGATTGGATACCACTGCTCTATACTGGAAATGATGGCCTTTTTAGTGTTATTTTAATGAGTTATTTGGTTGGAACTGGTTTGAACTATTCCATCCAACTACTGAACTTGTCCATCACTTTAACAAAGCATTTATCTCAATGGTTTGGTAAAGATCTGGACCCAACTCTACTTACTACAAAACTATATGGCAATAATGCAGTACAGCCTTCCATTTTGGGGTGGAATCCCTGGGACAGTAGTGAGTAGTGTTTTTCAAGATTTCTAGTCGTTAGGTGGTCTACACTGAAGTACCAGAAAAACTGGTATACCAGTTAATACTTGGTAGGTCCCCATGGGATCTTCGAGGGAACGTTGCACAGTCCTCACACTGATGTTTGTTGAGGCCCCAGCACTGAATTCTGATGTTATTTGTGGCAGTGTTGCACGCCTATCATGTGAGTCTTTTTACGCCCACACGGCTGTCGTAAGTTCGAAGTTTTGCTGGAATACTTGTAGTCATGGTACACCCTTGAAATGCTCATACTGTTTGTGAAAATCTTTGCTTCTACTTCCAAAATGCTATGACTACAAGAATTCCGGCAATTTGCAACAGCAGTGTCCAGTGTAGTTTGACAAGAATCGTTTCATGTGTTAGACATGCAACACTGCCTTAAGTAACATTGGAATTCAATGCTGGGGCCTCAACAAACATCAGCGAGAGGACTGTGCAACGTTCCCTCCAAGATCCCATGGGGACCTACCAAGTATTACCAGTTTTTCTGGTACTTCAGTGTATATTTCTGTTGCTGGTTAAGTAAATGACACAGTGAATTGTAACATATATTATGTACATAAAACCTTATCATGTTGGGTGTTTTTTGCCAGTGAATAGTAATTCAAAAACCATATCAGTAGAATCTGCAAAACAGCTTACATTTACCATTGCAATATCTTCACAATATGCAAAATATTTCATATTACCTTATCAGAAAGCAAAAATGCGTGAAGTATAAATGCTATCTTCTGTGAAATCCTGCTGCACAAATAAAGTGCAGTGTAAAAAAAAGCATTTTCTGGGTCTGGTGAGTGACGGCTTCTTGTCTGCATGCCTTTTGGCTGATCAAAGATAAAACAGGGTCAAGTTGAATTAAAGAGCAGATAATTAAATTTCTCGGATGTAAGAGCAGGCTTCTGCCTTTTTCTGCTCCCCTGCTGGTTGTCAGTGATATGCGTCACTGGAGTTAAAAAAAAAGATGCTTTTTTAAATTCAGCCTCATATGCAGTAAATGTTGCACTGTTCATAGGTTATCTAACTTCCAGGCTTTTTTTTTCCCCTTTCTATGGCATTTCTGTTTCAGCCTGAGGAAAAAAAAATACAATTTGGTTTCTGAGTAGTTTTTTTATATTTTGTGTGTTTCAAGTCAGGGCTTTGGCTGGGACACTCACGGATATTCAGTTGAGTGACTTTTCCTGTAGCCACTCCAGCAGTGTCTTCACAGCATGCTTTGGGGAATGTATTTTGCGGTTGAAGAGCAGTATTTTTTGCCAGACATAATGCTAGTAATTCATTTCAAAGGGTTAAAATTTTGTCTGATCAGATCTGAGATACTATTTGGAGAATTCAACCATTTCTCTCGAGGGAGGCCACCCAGGTACTTGTTCAGTCTCTTGTCATCTCAAGACTCGACTACTGCAACTCCC
>JAOVYV010000050.1:11467587-11479876 GCA_025674545.1 Hassar affinis
CCACCAGCATCACGTAGTGACCTGGCCACTATCCTGCAAGAAGAATGGCTTAAAATCCCTCTGACCACTGTGCAGGAATATGTCATTCCCAAGACAAATTGATGCTGTATTGGCCGCAAAAAGGAGGCCCTACACCATATTAATAAATTGTTGTGGTCTAAAATGACAGGTGTTTCAGTTTCATTGTCTAACCCCTGTATATTGCAAGTTGGCATGGCATATCACTAAAACATTGTTTGGACACATGCCAAAGTTTGCAAAATTTCATCTATGAGGTGCTGCAAGAGACACATTACGTATCTCAAGAACTGTTTAAGCAGCAATTCGGTGTGCATATTTCTCATCATTGTTGCTCTTTCTCTCTGTATTCGGCAGTCATATTTCACACTGCTATGTGGTATGTCTATACATATAATATGCATGCTTGGGTATTTGGCCACAAGAACTGCTAGGACTTTGCTTATTTTCTTCCCAGCTTCTGATTGCTTTACGCACCCAAAGTGCAGTCTAGTTGTATTCTTTTTAAGGCTTTTATACAGTTTTTCTATGAATTGTTTTCATATTTATGTCCTGCACATACATTTCCTTTCACATTTCTGAGCTTGGTTTACTGTCTGGTGGATTTCTTTCTCACAGAATTCTAATGTATTTGCATGGATTTGCTCTGTTCTCCAGTTTACTTTTACAGTCCCAAATACATGCTGGGGGGATTTTTATACAGTTGTAAGCTGGCAGATTCTCTAAATTACTCCTAGGTAATGAATCAGTGTGTGCATGGTACCCTTTGATAGACTGGTACTCTGTGATAGACTCCACAGCTGTGATAGGCTCTTTGTGGTGGACTGGTTGCATTCTCACCTTGCACTCAGTGTTCCTGGGGTACGCTCTGGATCTCCTGTGACTAATATGGGTAAAACAGTTACTGACAATCAGTTAATGTATACTTGAAATATTTCACTTAAGTCAGTCTTGAGTGGACCTGAAGGATTTCTTATTTAATAACTGATGTATGTTTTACTTTTTCATGTGTACTGTGATTGTTTAATATTATAACCTCTGACTCACA
Organism: Hassar affinis; assembly: GCA_025674545.1. Taxonomy (NCBI): domain Eukaryota; kingdom Metazoa; phylum Chordata; class Actinopteri; order Siluriformes; family Doradidae; genus Hassar; species Hassar affinis. The sequence goes on from JAOVYV010000050.1 coordinate 11,468,654, forward strand.
TTTGAGATTTTAGAAGCAGTGCAGTGCTTTAATAATAATAATTGCAGAAATGATTTTAGAAACTATGGCACTACAAAAGCCATAAAAACAAGTGGAACCAGAGCTAGGCCAAGAAGCTTAAAGATGCTTAAAATCCAACTCAGCAGCAGAGGAAGATTTGTGACACAGCAGTTGTGTCATTCATCATATTGTTGCTCATACTCCCTGGAGTACGGAGGAGCATGCTGAAGGAGACCACATCAGGCAATGGGGAAAACAACCAGAGCTGAAACACATTCCTCCATGCCATAGTTCAATTTTCTGCATTAGAACTGAGATAAAGAGATACCCCAGCTAAAGTAAAAAAAATAACCACCAATGCTTCTATGGTAAACGTGCCTACTCAACTTTTGCTGCGGTAATGCAGTGCTCTCTAAAGCAAGACTGGGCAGTTTGAGTTCTGAAAAAAAACAGTTGCCTTGTGATAGATATTTGGTAGAATGTTTCCCTCTGCTATCTGGCTCAGTTTGGCAGTGCCAGAATGGTAAATATTTTATACATAACTTTGGTGCCTGTATTTATCAACAGAATGCAAAGCATGCATTACTCCATTCTTACTGTGCTGTCAAGCCTGCAGAAGGCTTTGTTCATTAACCATGTCAAATGCATAATATTGACATAACATGATTCTGTTTGATCCATTACATGCTTATGAACCATCTCTGCAATTCTGCTCCCATGCATCTTATTCATTCATTTTTATTAATTAAGCACTTCTTACTGGTCAGGAATCTCAGGGATAAATGTGAAACACAAGCCCATTGCAGGACAACAAGCACACATACTCATTCACACCTACAGGCAATTTAGCATAGACAATCCGTCTGTGAGCATGTTTTTGGGAAGTGAGAGGAAACTGGATATAAGGGGAAAACATACTTCGTCTTGTACTAAAAACGTCTTGTGATACGGTGAAATGGTTCATTACTGGACTGTAAATTGATGGTGTAAACCCATCAGAAGTCATTCTGAAAGCTCATATTATCATCTCTGGTATGGTATTTCTGTTATAATGTTAAGGCTAATATTTTGAATAAGCAGCATTAAATTAGCTAATTTAACACTGGCCATGGAGTAAAAACTGACCAGAGAGAGGAAGATCAGCCTTTGCAACAGCAACAGCCCACAACATGAGCATCCCAATGTAACATTAAGTAGGGAACCCACAAGAGAAACAAAATAGAAGCCAATCTGGAGTCAAGTGGCCAAAGGAAGGATGGAGAAGCTTCAACCAGGGCCTGTAAATAATAGTCTAGAACATGCTCAACCTCTAATCTGAACATCCTGTGTCACGCTATCTATTTGAAAGGTAATGAGAGATTTGGAGAGAGACCATAGAGCCACATTCCTAAGCAATGGGATAACAAAATCCTCCAGCTGATAAAAGAATGGCAACTTTTGTGGAATTTGTGGATGAAAGCCAAGGACCAAGAAAAAGAGAGTTTGAAGAACCTGTGTAATCAGTTCAAAGACAGTCTCACATGCCTGAGTGAGCTGAAAGGATTAGGAAATGTAGACGATGTAGAGACCAAGGTTGAATCCTCCCTTCATGTGTGCATGAGGCCTGCTGGAGGAGAAGGAGACCAAGATACTGCAAGCCACTGAGCAGGAGTTGGAGGAATACATCAAACACCAGACTTGGGGCACATACGTTATGAATGCTGATGGGTGCAAAGCAAAGCAATCAACATCTTCATCCCAAAGGAGATGAAGACTCATGCAACATCAGCCAAGCCAGAGGCATCACCCTGCTAAACATGGAAGGAAGATATTCTTTTTGGTGGTGGCAAAGCACATGACCAGCTATCAAATAATTACATCTACTGTACACTATTTGACAGGAATTCCAGGATTTCCTTGCTGTGTGGAACACTCAAGCATAATCTGGAAACAAATCCAGTGAAGCATACCAGATCTCCACTTACTTTGGCTGTCATATAATTATTGGCATATGTTTGACCTAGTAAATCATGGTTGCTCTAAAGTCTATATACTTGTCATGAACTGATGGCTGTGGCAGAAGCAAGTGCAGAGTGTTGTTTCTTAAAATAATCAAAATATAAAAAGGAAACAAGAAACAGGCCTCTAGGCAGAAACTCCAAGCTATGAAACAAAACCATAGCATGAAAGACACAAAACAAAAAGCCTATAAGTCCAAAGTCCATCTAAAATATCAAGGCCAATGTCTATGTAGGACACAGGTGGTACATGATGCAGGCATTAGAACAGGCCATCAATCGACTAAAACCAAGGCAGCATTGGCACAGGGCTGGTATTGATGCCACCACGACCAGGTCCTGCATAAGCCAGAATCCTGGAGGCAGTCTGGCTGGAATCAAAGACCAACCCAGTAAGATCACCGCAGCTGATCCAGTTTTTCAGGCAAGTGAGTGAGGCTCAGAGCAGCAGCATGAGGGAATATCTCCTCCTGTCCCCTGTTGCTCCTCCTGAGAGCTGACCTTGACTGCCAGTTCTCAAAAGAGATCACTACAACCTCATTAGGGCCAGATATTGTGCTCTGGTCCACCTCTACTAGGATGGCCATTATGGCTGAATTGACTTTTCCATAGAAAGAACGGCTGATTTCAAGACAAAGTAGTGCAAATAGCTGTCAGCAGGCTGGAGGGCATTCACCTATCCAGTGGTGTAGTTGGGTGTAGAGGCTATACTGGAATATCCACCCAGTGGTGCCTGAAGTCTCTTGCGCCAAGTGCTCCAAGCTGAAGAATGGTCTCTTAGACCTGCCAGTGACGGAACAAGGGATCATGGGGAAAAAGATTCTAGGGCTGGCTGCAGGGAGCTGTAAGAAGATCATTGCTCTAGCTGATGACCCCATAGGCAGAAATGGCCAGCAGATGGTCCCACCTCTGCTCACATGTATTTTCATGTGATTTTGATGTTGCGATGTTCTTATCGTATCACATGGAATGGCTCCTTTGTGGCCTTAGAAACAAGTTAGGTTAGGTCTTAGAAACATTAATTTAGGTCATAGAATTACATGGGTTAGAATTTAATACCATAATGATTCATCTTGTACTGGACGGCACTGTGAGAGTCTTAGGCTTCCCACAGGGTGACAAAATCTGCTGTTTAACAAACAAGTCAGCAAAGTAAAAACTGTGTTTAAAAACTCAGATTATAATTGTACACAAAAAGCTACAATGCAACTCTAAATAGTATGTGGTGGCCTTGGAAAACCCTTGGTCAAGTTGTACTAAATATAGTTCTGAAAACTGATATTGGTGTCCTGTTTACACATCTCTCTATCATAAATTAAAATCTAGAGTTTTATATTTTGCTTAAACCCCTAGAAGTGAAATATAGAAAATTGCATTTAATAACTTCTAATTCCACTGCAAGACACCCCACATATTTCTACAATTACAACCTCATCATGGAAGAAGAACCCTATTGCCAAAGAATTATAGGTTTACTATGGAAAATGAGTTAGCACATTGATTATTAGCCACATCAGTCCCTGTCTCATCATCCCTAGTCATGCCAAGAAGTTAAACACAAGCCTCATTGTTGTCTCGGCACTCCAATGACTTCTGTTAAATTACCAATTAATTCAGTCAGTTCTGATGTGTGATACATTTATTTTATTAATATCATTTAATTAGGGCATTTAATTCCTTAATTTGATTAAAACATTTTAAGTCCTTGTCCATTTGTATAGATTATGATCCTTTGTTTTGGTGATTTGGTGACATTGCAGCAGCATTTGTACATGATCCCAGACTGAACTGATTAGACTTGTCTCCATTTTGCATTTGCGTTTAACAAGACAGACATTTTTTACTGCTGCCCTTAACCAAAGAGGTACATGGTCACTGCATCTGCCTATCTTTCACATACTGCACATATCATGACCAGTGATATTGTTAAAAAAACATTACAGATTGTGTAATATTGTGTAACATTACAGACCATAGACCCCAGTCTGTAAGATTGGACAGTCAGGTGTCTTCTAGCCTTACAACGAACAATGACGTTCTGCAGGGCTGTGTGTTAAGTCCACTGATCTTCTCCCTGTTCACCCATGATTGTATGCCACTTCAAAGATCCAACATGCAATAGCACAGCGATTGGCCAAATCAGTGACAAAGATTAATCCGCCTACAGGGGTAAGATCCAGCACCTGGCATTGTGATGTCACAGCAGTGTCTTTACTTCTTAAGGAATCCTTACAAACCTTTACCACTGCACCATCGAGAGCGTACTGACCAACTGTGTCACAGCAGTACAGCAGCTCCACTGTGGCTGACAGGAAGGCCATACATAGGGTGGTGAAGACTGCTCAGCGCATCATTAGCACCCAACTCCCCGCCATTGGAGACCTTCACCACCAGTGCTGTGTGCACAAAGTTCGCAGCATCATCAGGGACTCCTCCCACCCCAACCACACACTGTATAACCTCATACCATCTGGAAGGAGATATGGTAGCATCTGTTCCAGGACCACTTGGCACCATGCCAGTCAATCAGTGGGGTTTCTTCCCCACTTCAGTGACTTTGTTGAACTTGGCACTACAATGTTCACACTGTGAATGTAGTTTTTGCCTACATTACCAAAATTATATATCAAATACATAGCACCATTCAATACAATATGAATGAATTAATTCATTTTATTGTTTTTTAGTAATGTGTATACATTTCAAGGTATGAAAAGGTGTTCATTGGCACTTTGGTGGGGAAAAACAGCCTCTAAAATTATGAGTCCAACACGTGTCACTACTAGTTCGAGACTGGTTCAATTGCTTACAATGGTGAGATGAGACAAAGTAAGTGCAAAGGTGGTCTCAAGATTGGTCTCAATACCAAAACCCTGTTGTTGTTTTTGTTGTTGTGTCACCAACTTCTTCTACCATAAATGTCTTTTCCCAGAATCCACCACATCATCACAGCACTTTTGTTTCCATCTCCAAACCTCATTGCATGCTTGATTAACACATTTACATTCATGGGCTTTCTCAATACCAATTACACACAAAGCAAAATGAGTTCATATCTATAAAAAAATCATGGCAGATGGTCAATATGTAAACATAATCATTCTTATGGATACTGACTTTCATTTAAATCTTTCATCTCCAGAGAAACAGCCTTTGCATTTTTCTGATTGACAGCTGTGTCTCCTTTGGAAAAAAATCATTTGTTAAATAAAGAAATAAATTACATTTGGATATAAAATTGCATGTCAGTTGTAAGACATGTCAGTTGCATGTCAGTCTTAAGCTAGCCAAAGGAGTAAGTGGCATAGCATTAGTGGCTGCATCCATCTTCCACTGTATTAGTGAGTGCATCATGAGAATGTTCTGGCTGAAGATAAGTTGTTTAAATTACATTCCTAATTTTTGCTCAGACTAAGCAGACACACCCCCAGGGCTGGTAAACAAAGTGCATAATTGGAGCGTGTACAGTACTTGTATAGCCTGGTGGTCTGTTAGGTTAGCACACGGAATCAGAGTAGGTGAAAAGCCAACAAATGCTGGATTAGCCAACAAATGCTGGAAGTGCATGCAGTCTCCTCAACACACCGCTGCTTCCTACACCCTAACTACCTAACTACAGTAGTGAATTGAATTGTGTATTGAATCTACCACATAAAACTGTTATCATGCTGTGATTTGTTCTGGTTTACAGTAATTTGCTCAGTCTGCTCAGCTGTGTATACTTTTGCCATCTTGTTTATCCAGGCATTGGCAAATCGTCATGCTGTATGTATGCCATCCCTGTGTGCAAACACAGATAGTATGGCAATAAAAGATGACTTTTATTAAACAGCACTTAAAGCAGATATGGCAGTTTCTCTCATTGCTCACACAGGGTTGAAGTAGAGCATGCTCAATTCAATTGACTTTTTAGCTGGAGAATGATGTACTTTGTCCATTCACTTTGTTCATGCTGCAATGGAAGCTTTTAACGCAAGGGCTGATTCGTACAATTATGCTCTGTTGTCTGCTAATGGAGACGTGAACAGTCTTCATTATCTGTTCTGGGATAATTAAAAGATGCACCATGCTAGTCAGCCACTGGTCAGCATTTATCAGATTTTCTGACAGGTCTGATGATTTCTTTGAATTTCTTTAGAAAACAGGAATTCATTATTAAATAAACAGCAATGTGCCAATTATTACAATTGTTAATTTATGGATAAACAACACATTGTTGGTTAACTTTTGATACTTTTAATTATTGGTAGTTCATTTAGTTTTTATTATCACTTTTTGGGCTTTCTTGGGGAGTCTTTAAAGTTTACTCAGAATGGTGTGGAAAAAAAACTTCAAGTTATATTTGGTGTAAATGCCTTGTTGATGAGAGAGGTCAGAGAATAATGGCTAAATGTTCCATTGTAGAAAACCTACTGACCATGCTGACTGCTGACACCCTAAACTGTTAAGTAAAATTCTCAGCCATACCATTAAAACCACCTCCTTGTGTCCATTTTATTAGCTCCACTGACCATACAGGTGTACTATGCCATTCTACAGATAGAGACTGTAGTCCATCTGTTTTTCTACAGATTATTGTTAGCCCCCTTTTATGCTGTTCTTCAGTGGGTAGGACCCCCACAGGACCACCACAGAGCAGGTAGTATTTGGGTGGTGGATGACTGTTGCAGGATTTGATCAGACACTGCAGTGCTACTGAAGTTTCTAAACACTGTGTCCTCTCACTGTCCACTCTATCAGACACACCTACCTAGTTGCTCCACCTTGTAGATGTAAAGTCAGAGACAATAAATCTGTTGCTGCACAGTTTGTGTTAGTCATCCTCTAGTCCTTCCCACAGGACACTGTTGGCTGGATATTTTTGGTTGCTGGACTGTTCTCAGTCCAGCAGGGACACTGACGGGTTTACTTCAACTTCAGAGGCACTGCAGTGTCTTGATCCAATTGTACCAGCACAACACACACTAACACACCACCACCACCACATCAAGGTCACTGCAGTGTTGACAACGATCCACCACCCAAACAGCATAAAAGGGGGCTAAAAATAATCTGCAGAAAAACAGATTAACAGAAAAACAGGACTGCAGTCTCTATCTATAAAACTGCATAGTGCACCTGTATGGTCAGTGGAGCTGATAAAATGGACAAAATGTGTAGATACAAGGAGGTGGTTTTAATGTTATGGCTGATTGGTGTACATACATCATTCTTTGTTGAATAACATGTTTTTTATGCATTTATTATTGTGTCTTACAAGCCCCTGTAAATGGTACTATAGAAATGATAATGTACACTGAAGTACCAGTTTTTCTAAACTGCAAAATACATTGGTTGCATCTGCCAGTGCATATATAAAGCAAGAGACATCTATGGATGCTTCTTGAGCTGTTTCCGCCATAAGAATGGCAAATTATCATGATTTTACGATTTTCAATGTGGTTTAATAGCTGCTGTTCGTGAGACAGTTAGGTCATAGAATTTCTGAGGTTGAAAAGTTTGGATTTTCACATATGAGTATTTCAAAGGTGTAATGTGACTACAAGAATTCTGGCAAAACCTCAAACTTACAGCAGCAGTATGGCCGTAAAAAGGCAAGATAGACGTGCAACACTGCCTCAAGTAACATCAAAATGTAATGCTGGGGCCTCAACACACATCACTGTGAGGACTGTGCAACATTCCCTTCAAAATCCCATGGGGGACCTACCAAGTATTAACTGGTATGCCAGTTTTTCTGGTACGTCAGTGTACTAGGTGTGTTAGAATTAAATCTGCAGTATGAAGTTTGGAACCTTGCAAACAGAATTGCTCTCCTAGTGCTGTTACAGAAAATGAATCAAATTAAACAGATTTAAGCATGACACCAAGGGACAGTTTGTGCATTTTGGCAGCAAGTCAGACCACCTGTTCAAAAATATCCTCCAGTCAACAGCTTCAGTGTTCTCAGCTTTCACCTCATCAGTGTCTGGTTTGTGAAGTTAGTTTTCACCAGCTTTGAACTTAACAAGTTAATCGGTGCAACAGGGGCTAACAGGGGCTTGTGTATAACGTCTTATTATTATACGGTTATATACAACAGGGTTAGCTAACTTTAACATTAACTGTGGTCAAGTTGTCAGAAAGCACTCTGAAACACCAGGTAATGTTAGTCTTCTGTCCCAAACTGCACACTGCTGCACTATATAGTACATACAAAATAGTACACCACCGTTAGAAGTGCTTTCAGTAGTGTAGTGTGTAAAGTGTGTTGTTTGAGACAGTGTCTAACAGTAATGTTAGTTTTGTCAGAACCATACTGAGATTTTTTAAAATCACTTTTTAAGTATTATATTTTAGATTATTATTATTATTATTATTATTATTATTATTATTATATATTTTTAATTTAATTACATTATTATTATATTGGTACAAACAGTGGAGTGGCAGATAAAAGGAGTGAGGCGAGGTCTGAAATGCATTAGTGATGAATATGTTAACGTTTGTGCCTTTTAACAAATATTTTGCACACACAGAAGAGCTCAAAATGAGACTAAATGATCACATACCCAATCCAGTATTACTTGGTTTGAAATAGCATATACAAATATTTTATCAGAAGAAACCTGATGCAAAAATAGGGAACGGGAGGAGAAGCAGGTGGAGCTGGAGGCTGTGCAGGGGTTTTAAAACTGATTCATGATTGTAATAGATTAAACCCAGAAAGGAGATCAATAAACGGAAATAACACAATATGCTTAGTTTCACATAAGCCTCAACTCCTGAAAAGGGCATAGACATTTTGCCTTTGTACTTTTTCCTATTTTAATAGTAACATGCTTTTAAAGGATTTGTCTAAAAATAATCAGAAGTATAGATACCTACGGGCAACAGTAATGAAGGATATTTACACATTATTTTTATTCATTGAATGTGTAATAATTCAGCCATGCAACACGTACAGTGTATGTGACAAAATGCCGAAATGGTTAAATCCATGAACTTGCATTATTCATGATTAAGTATGTACAGGGAAACTAACAGGAAGCGTATGTAGCTATCAGACTGAGAAATATAAGTATGCACCCACAAAAGCATCATAGGAGACAAACAGAAAGCTTTTATTGTCATCATTTATCAGTAATCGTGGAAATATAGCAGGACTTGGGAAAACCTGTAAGACACATTGTTATAGTTAACTGCTGTGCAAATAAAAGCCCTTCTTGGAGTCTAGTCAGGCTTAAATCAAAGCTGTGTCATGTAGCAAAGTGCAGTAGAGTTGGAAGGAAAGGGGTAGAAGAGCTGTAGCCATGTATCTCTCCTTGGGGAGATGATTATTGATTAGTCATTTCTCACTGAAGCCTGGTTCTGGTCATCTCTTGGCCACTCTGCCAGAAGTCCTGGTAATGGTAAAGCAATGGAGAGCTTGTGCCCAAGCTGCTATACCTGATATGCTTGTCTCACTCAATCAGGAACTCATTTACTCACTTATAATATGAAGGTAAGAGAATATGAACTGAGAAGCACGCTAGGGTGTATAGATATAAATAGGAGGATCTCTTTGGGCCAGAAGAGGTTACAGGGCATTGGATTGGGATCCCACAGATGATACTGACAGAGATAACATTTATTTCTCTGTGCTTTTTTCTTTCTCTCAGAAAAAGCACCGTGAAATTTCTTTTTTTCTATTTTCTAAGCCTTGCCCACTTGGGTTTAAAGCCAAATACAGATATGTACATTTGTTGCACTCAAAAGCTACAGACACCGATAGGATCAGTGTGTTACACCTCTACTACATCCACATATATACATATACATCCACGTATATATACAAACTCCATTTCCAGAAAAGTTGGGGCACTTTCTAAAAATACAATCAAAACTGAAATCTCTAATTAGTTAATTCACTTGAAGCTTTATTTAACAGACAAAAGGACAAAGAAAAGATGTTCAATGTTTTAAATGATGAACTTAATTATATTTGTTTATTTATTTAAAAATAAACAAATTAAGAAATTGATGCCTGCAACACATGCAAAAAGATGGGACAGAGGCATGTTTACCACTGGGTCCTATCACATGATACTTTGTAATTATTTGACTTAACTCCAGGTTGCATTTTGGAAAGTCGGAGGTTCGAGCCACGAATGGGGCTGTCGCTGTTGGGCCCCTAAGCAAGGCCCTCCACCCACTGCTCAACTCTGTCCCAACACCCTGCTTTTGGGGGAGGGTTGTGTAAGGATGGGCATCTGGTGTAAAAAAACATGTCAGATCAAGCTGTGAACTATATACAAATAAAATACAAATGTTTGGGAATTGAAGATGTATTGTCATAGTTTTGCAAGTGAAATCTTTGCCCATTCTTGCTGTGTGTAAGATTTTAGGAGGCCGTGGTCTCTGTTGTCATGCAGAAGTCATGCAGAATGTGGTTTGTCCTGCAGAATGCGGCATTGTCCTGCTGAATTTGACATGTTCCTGGGAAAAGACATCGTCTTAACAGCAGCATATGTCTCTCCAAAATACCAATACCAATAAGCCTCCACATCAATGGTACCTTCTTATATATGCAGATCGCCTATGAAATGAGCACTGATGTACCCCCATTGCCATCATAGATGCTGGTTGTTGCACTTTTCATTAGTAACAGTCTGGATGGTCTTTTTCATCTTTGGCATGCAGAATGTGACATCTGTTTTTTTCCCCAAAAACAAGCTGAAACGTGGACTCTTCTGACCACAGAACATGTTTCCTCTGAGTTTCGGTCCATCTCAGATGACTTCAGGCCCAGAGAACTCTCTGGAATTTCTGCATAAAATTAATACATGGCTTCCTCTTTGCATGATGGTTTCAGGTTGCATTACTTGATGCAGCACCAAATTGTGTTAAGTGACAAATGATTTTCCAAAATACTCCCGAGCACACGGTAGCATGATGGTTTCTCAAACAATACCGCCTGAGGGCTGAGTGGTCAGCCCTAAGTCTTTACACACCGAGATTTCCTACTGACTCCCTGAACGATTTCTGTACATGGTGAACTAAATTCTTTGCAGTCTAGAATAAAGAAAAATGTATTTGAACTGACTGACAATTCTTTCATGGAGTTTGGCACAAAGTTGTGAACCATATCCCATCCTTGTTTGCAAAGAGTAAGCCTTTGGTGGATTTTATACAAACCAGATTCCAAAAAAGTTGGGACACTAAACAAATTGTGAATAAAAACTGAATGCAATGATGTGGAGATGGC
>JAOVYV010000050.1:11479928-11506084 GCA_025674545.1 Hassar affinis
CCATTCATGTCTAATACAGGCCTCTAACTGTTCAATCGTCTTGGGCCTTCTTTGTTGCACCTTCCTCTTTATGATGCACCAAATGTTCTCTATAGGTGAAAGATCTGGACTGGATCTAACAGAGATAGAACCCCACCCTGGGGTTCTATCTCTGTTCTCTAGTGGTGTTCTACCTCTGAAAAAGATATTGCTAATAGGTGGACTGGTTATGTTATATTTCCCCTTGGTAAAAATCAGTGTGTGAATGACTTCCATGATGTCTTCCGATTTAGGATGTGTTCCAGCCTTGCACCCAGTGTTCCTGGTTTAGGCTCTGGGTCCGCTATGATCATAATCACAATAAACTCTATAATGTAAACTCTATAACAGCAACATACTAAAGCCATGGGAAATAAGAAAGGATTTCTTATCTTAAAGATTGACAATGCATACAATTATGCACCTGAGCCTTAAGTGTTTTAGGAATCTTGTTGTTACCAGATGAGACTTTAGTTAAAATTTTTGGGGATACACACCATCAAAATTTGTGGAGAAAATCGGGGTAAAAGCTTCATTTCCTACTATAAAACCTGGTCGTGGATGTTTTGTGCCTCTGTCCAGATAATACTGTGAACATGGCTTGAGATATTGAGGACAGAGAAGTGGTCCAAGATGGTCTTTGATTGGTCAACCGAACTTTACAATTGGCATGTATCTTTAATTATTGTATCTTTAATTATTATTCTTCAACATATTCGCTGTGAAACAAGCATTTCAAATAGTAACTAAGGTGTAAAAAAAAATTGAATAGAGATCCAGAACTGACTTTATTAATTTAGATTTGACCTTGGTTTACATTATACAGTATGTTCACCTGACACTCAGGAAATATGTATTCAGCTTGGTCTCCACTCCAAATGTACATGTTCATGTTCATCAAAGTGCATCATCTTCTGTGTAAAATTTTGGGTAGTCATGTATGGGTCTATACCCCACTTTGTGTAAGGTTACATGGAAAGGCTTTTGATGGATTTTTACACTTCACAAGCGACCGACCAGATGACTGTTTAGACACATGTTAGACACCTCGAAACACCATACTAAAACCTCATTAAGTCTCTTTTGTCCCTTGTGTTAGCATTATTAATTCCATGTTTATTGATTCCATGCTATTGATTAACTGTTTCCCATTTGGGGGAACCAGTTAATCAATTCCTCCTTTGGGGAATCCTAGTCATGAACTGGTGAAGAAATCCATGTAAATCTGTGGATTAGGTAGACGTGCAGCTAAGAGTTTACTAAAGCATATCATAAATACACACGTATGGCTTTAGCATTGTTATTTGGAAACCTTTGTTCTTGCAGCACTGAGAAATGGCATTCAGATACTCTCCGTGTGTTTTGCCATCTGGGAATTAGAAAGGATTGGTTTCCCATACCATTTGAGTAAGCTGGATTTTTTTTTTAAAACATTAGCATGTTCTACTGCTGAAATGCTGATTTATCAAGTATAATGATGTTGCGAAATGGTGTATAATAATGCTCTAGATTTGACTCCCTGGCCTTTATATAACCCTGCTTCCCTACTTCATCTGAGTCTTACACCATTTAGCTTTCTCAAAACTGTCTGGTGCCATTAGTGTGCATGCATCTATTTTATATGATTAATAGCAAGTTCAAGTTCAGATATTTAGATGCTAAAAGCTCTGTGTTGGGGCTAAATTGCCGTTAACATCTGAGATATTTCAACCTGGAATAAAGAATAGCTGTGCATGTATTTATCTATTAATATAGATTTAAAAAGGACATTGTCTTTATAAAATATCAGAATTTCTTTGCTCAACATAGCTCCCATGTGAGGCAGCTAAAAAAATGTTCACCCTATCATCCAGAGATCACAAGTTCAAATCCCGATGATGCCACAGCCATCTAGTCTGGGAGCCCAAGAGAGCAAAATTGGCCATGTTTTCAGGGAGGGAGGGGTGGTGTACTTTCTCTCCCATCAGTCACAGTGACACTAAGCAATCATCATGTCTGTGAGCTCATGCATGTGAAAGGGGCAGGTGAGTTACATGAGCAACAGATGAAAAGATGTGGTTGGCTGGCTTCCTGTGCCTTGGAGGAGCATTTTGTGATGAGGAAAACTGCCTGATGAGTGTGAATTAGCCATGATTAAATTAGGGGGAGAGAAATATAGCTTTCTATGTAATACCTTGCATGTTAGTCAGTTTTCCTCCTTAGCGTCTGTTACTTGGGGGTGCATCAGGGTTCTGTCCTGGGACCTGTTTTGTTTTCTTTACACATGCTGACCCTTTTGTTCATTTTTCAGAAGTACAATATCTCTTATCACTGCTATGCTGATGATACCCAGCTATGCACTATTTTGAGCTGCTTGCAAGATATAAAGTGCTGTCATTGAAATGAAATAAGATGTCATTCTTAAATGAAACCAGGACATATCAGACATCTTTGGAAATTCTGAGCAGGCTAGAGGCTAGATGTTATGGGGCCACTATTGTCTAACATGCAAAGCCATGTAAAAAACATCTGTGTTATCTTTGACTCTTTGACGTTGTTGTGAGAGGTAGTTTTTACCGGTTCAGAAGTATAGCCAAACTTAAAAGCATTCTGTCTTTTAAAGATTTGGAAAGAACCATTCATGCAGTTGTCATTTCTCATATTGATTATTGCAACTCGCTGTACCTGGGAATCTGGCAGTCCAGTTTGTAAAGTCTACAGCTGGTTCCAAAGGTACCTGCAAAGCCTCTTACTGGTACCAAGAAATGGGAGCGTATTATTCCAGTACTTGCATCACTGCACTGACTATACAGAAATACAAATTTAAAGTTGTATTATTTGTTTATGAAGCCCTGCATGGCCTGGCACCACTCTGTATCTCTGACTTGCTCTGCCAGAATTCGACCTCACAATCCCTATAGTCTTCGAACTAGCTTCTCTTTCCACGCTCACGGATGAGGTCCGAAGGTGATCTTCCTTTTCTGTAGCCACCGCAAGCCTCTGAAACTCTCCCAAACTACATAAAGGAATCTCCTATAATAGATCATTTTAAGTCAAATTTTAAAACGTATTTATTTTCTCAGGCATTTGAGTCCATGTAAAGATTATATGCCTGTATGTCCTGTCTTGTCCTCAGTAGCTAATTCCAATATATTCGGCTTGATTTGATTGCTTTGTGTTTTGTGTTTTCAGTTGATTTTCTGCTGCAGCACTTTGGCCGACACTGGTTGTCTTTTAAATGTGCTATAAAGGTGACTTGAAATGATTACAATACCAGCAATGCTAAGCACATCCATTTGATCACTGCGCATTTCACAGTTGCATGGTAAAACTTGTATGTGTGTTATATCCTTGATAGCAAATTAATAACTGTGAGGAATATTAACCACATCATACATTCATCTTCTAACTTTCTACAGAGAAAACTAAAACTAAAATAGCCTAACCTAACAAGCTAGGCAGCTAGCTTTAAATGTGGCAGTGGCTTAGCATGAATTTAGCTAGCTAGCAACTAAAAAAACTTATTTATAATGTACCTGTTATACTCGATCAGTTGGTAATGGATCTTTACCTGAAGTCTTTCTAGAGATTTTCGGAAAAGACATTCGGCTCTGGAAACTGCTACTTCCAGGGTGAAGCACTGCTGCGCTCTGACGCAGCAAAAACTTTTTTTTGCTTTCAATGGTGCATCTTTAGTAGTGACCTTAAACGCTCTCTAAATCCTTTTTAAGGAGTCTACGTTATTTTTTTCCCCCACATTTCTCCTGCTGCAGGTTTAGAAAAGCCTTTAAATAGCCAGCAATAAATTAAAAATAGCTCACTCATTCGGAGATATCACGTTTGCAGCTCTATTAAAAATTTGTTATAGCCTGTATTTTCACAATTCTAGCATATGCTTAATCATTGTGACACTTCCGGTGATAAGAGGTGAGGTAGTGCTGGAACTACTAATTTGCTGCCTCTGAAAAGCATGCCATCTTTCCCCAAAGCAGTAAAGTAGGTTTGCTTTAATGTATAAAGATTTTATCCTCCTGCCACAGCCTGCTTTTTTTTTAGTCTAAAGATATTTTGCAGGAGGAAGAATGACCCAGCAATCTTTCTAGTCTTTCCTTTTTTAATCCCTTGTACCCATCTGTATTTCTCTCAGGGCACTTTTTTTTCTTATTTATTTAAAAATTTGTATGTGATCCATGTACCATGTAGGCTTTTTCATCAATGGCGGCTTTTGAAAGTATGAACTAAAAGCCTTATCAATGTCCATATTCTGTCATTTTGTAAATGAACATATAGTATATTATGACAATGTGCTTTTTACCATTTTTCTTGGAATGACAGCTTTTTTCCTTCAGTATTTATACTGAGATCTATTACTGTATTCCTATAAATAGGGAGCTTGATAAAATGGGGAGCTGAATATGAATCTTATATGAATTACCGTCACAATTTGTGGCGTATTTGAAGGCAAAGGCATATGCAAGTGCGGATTAATTTTAAAGACAGAGTATGAAAAAAACATACATAAGTTACAGTGACAATGAAAGACAAAAATGCTGGGCACTGTTCTGCTGACAGTGTTCACCTTATACTTGCCCATTATTCCTGCTTCCAACACATCAATTTTGAGAACTGACTGTTCGCTTGCTGCCTAATGTAGCTCACCCCTTGACAGGTGCCATTGTAACAAAATAATCAATGCAGTTCACCTGTCATGTCTGTGGATTTAATGTTATATCTGATCGTACTACATATGACAAATTACAGGTGACAAATTATACTGTTATACACTGTTATACTTTTGGGGTGTTTATTTATCTTGTTGGTGTGGTTTGACTCTACTTGTTTGACTTTGACTCTACACTACTTCTACCCCCACTGCAACTCAATACAAGATTCTTCTGATTGATGAGTTTTATCCTGTAATAAAACCTTCCTATCCTGATAGGCATGGTGTCTTACAGGATGACTGAATAGTTTGATAAGTTTCAAAACGATGTGTATCATGTGTTCTGACATGGCCTTTCCAGTCACCACATCTCAACCCAACTGAGATTTTGGAGGCACGTATTAGCCAGCGTTCTCCACCACCATCATGAAAACACCAAATAAGGAAATGTCTTTTGTAAGAACAGTGTTCCATTCCTTCAGTAGTGTCCCAGAGACTTAATGCCAAGATGTTCTGGCCCAACACCTTACTAAGACACTTTATGGTTGTTTTTTTCCATTTGTTTGTCACCCATCTATATTGCAAGCTTTAGTACAGGAATATTTTTTTTGTTTTACTGCTCTGTTGTACCCCAAATCTCTGTATTGGCATACTCTAGCATATTCCATGTTTATGTGCTATTTTCATACTCAAAAATGAAAGGACCTATAGTGCCATGGGTGGAGCAGCACAAAAATGGGTGTGACATTCAAACTCTTTTTTTTGTACTTATATTATGGGCAGCTGAGACCTCCATGACTAACTTAAATGTTTTTGGACACCTGACATGTGTGCTTGTTGAATATCCTATTACAGATTTAGTGCCCCTTTGTTGTTATAATAAACTCCACTCTTCTGGAAAGGCTTTCCACTAGATTTTGGAGTATCGCTGTTGAGATTTATACCTGTTCAACAACCAAATGCATTAGTGAGGTCAGGCACTGTTTTCAGACAAGGAGGCATGGGGCTGGGTTTTCGTTCCATTTCATTCCAAAATTGCTGAGTGTAGTGGAGGTCAGGGCTTGAGTTCTTCCACGTCAACCTTGGCAAACCATAGCTGATTCTCAATCTGCCTTCTTGTCTGTACTTGTGTTCTTGTGCATCAGTCACAGCACAAGTACTGTTCTATTCAAAAGTCTGCATCTTGCCAAGCCAAGTACAGTTTAAATGCCCAGATGTGTTCTTGCTCCTCTCTTGTTATCAAGAATGCATCGGGGGGTGACTGTGGACTGTGTGGACTTGGGACAGACAGATATCCCAGAATGCATTTCGCACCAAGCTCAGTGTGATGATGGAGGAGAAAACTCACAGCTGTATGTTTCTAAATACTGCTGTTGTTGTGTTATGAAATGAAGTTATAAATTTTTTTAGGTTAGAATGTTATTATTTTGACTTCAAGTATCAAGAAATGTCAAGGATGTCAAGTGCGTCAAGTACGCTGCTGTTCCAATTGCAGAACTTAAGAGTACTTAAGAGTCAAACTTACCAAGTCTGCACTTCCAAGTACACAAGTCCAAACTTGG
Organism: Hassar affinis; assembly: GCA_025674545.1. Taxonomy (NCBI): domain Eukaryota; kingdom Metazoa; phylum Chordata; class Actinopteri; order Siluriformes; family Doradidae; genus Hassar; species Hassar affinis. The sequence continues at coordinate 11,486,151 of JAOVYV010000050.1, forward strand.
TGTACTTTGTACTGAGAAATTATGAGAAACCGTGTTACAAGAACATTACTACTCGCTCTCTTTCTACATCGTAACACGTTTTACCCAAAGACTGACTGAGTATTTGGAGTTCATGCCAGTCCCTGCCTTGAACATCTGTTTCACTGTATTTTTTCCTACCAAGCTGCATTTGCAGTGTTTGAAAAGATGGGTAGGAAAGATTTTTAGGCATTGTCTGTCTATGGTTTATTCACCTTTATTCTGAAATGTATTACAGTTTGTTTACTCATTCACTGGATCCAGTGGTGTGACCTGGACACAGCTGTAATGATGAGTGATTTTACAGGACAACAGTTGTTCTGTCTAAGAATGAAAGTGTGTAGCTTCTACAAGCCTGCTATGTGTTATAAACTCATAATACAGTGCTGTTGAAGTACTGGAATCTGATTATTCAGAGTGAGTGGATTCATTTTCAGTAACAGCAGCCCTGACAGTGGTGCTAGCTTCAAGTCAAATCAGTTAATCAGTGCAAACGGTTTAAACATGTTATGGTTTCTGTAGTTGCAATGATTGAAAGTGATGTCATGCTGCTTGATAATGCTGACTGTAGTTGATGTCTAAGGGACGCTGCAGATCCGGGAGACTGGGCTTTGTGTGCACAGGCAAAAATAGGAGGGGTGAGCTCAAGGAGGGAAAAAAAAAGATTACATCACTGATCTTAGAACCTACTTACTAAACCATTAGAGACTTAATCTTGACACGTTTTGACTAATCTTGCCTAATTAGTTTAAGAGTGTGTAAGAGAATGTGATTGTGTTCAAATAGTTTCTTATAATAGTAACTTCCCAAAGCTGAAATGAATGCAATGCAAAGTGACAAGAATTAAAACAGCACATGACAAATCAGTATTTCAGCAAATGTGCTTGGATATTATTTGTGAATTTCTCTCTGGGATGAATCTAGATCTATCTATCTATCTATCTATCTATCTATCTATCTATCTATCTATTGGTCTGTCTGTCTGTCTAGTCACAGTGGCTGCTTTTGTTTCTGGACAGTTTGTTAGAGTGTAGGATATTCAGTGCAGGAAACTCATTTCAGCAAAAAAAATATATATATATGTTTTTATACTCATTTGGTAGGTTTTTTAATATAAAGTAGATTTTCCAGGTCCTACAATACACCTGGTGGTGCAACCTGAACACATCTTCAGTGACTCTCCCGAGATCACTGGGTGTTACGGGTCTTAGTCATACACCCTCACTCGGGCGACCCAGCTGGGGGTGATCAGTCCCTCGACTTGTGTTCAGGTAGCAAAGCCCCTGCAGCCCACCTCAATTGGCTCGCAGCAGGCCTTCCACCCATTCCTCCGGCACTCAGCCACAAGCTCTGCATATTTTGCTCTCTTCCTCTCCTGGGCTTCCTCCATTCTGTCCTCCCAGGGAACTGTTAGCTCGAAGAGCACCACCTGCCTGCTGGATGTTGACATCAACACCATGTCTGGGCAGACTGTTGTGGCTGCGATGTGGTGGTTTGATTGTATTGCTAGTTACTAAGAAGAAATGAAATGAGTTTATTTCATTAGGCCTAATTTTGACATGTTGGTGACGAAAGGAAATTTTAAGGACTGTATTTGCTGTGCAATAGAATGCAGAGGTATGATATCATACACCATTTTGTTTTAAAGGGGACATATTATTGAAAAACTCTCTTTTTTATTTTGCTCTCTTCCTCTCCTGGGCTTCCTCCATTTTGTCCTCCCAGGGAACTGTTAGCTCGAGGAGCACCACCTGCCTGCTGGATGTTGACATCAACACCATGTCTGGGCGGAGTGTTGTGGCTGCGATGTTGTCTGGGAATCGCAACTGTCTCCCCAGATCAACCAAGAGCTGCCAGTCCCTTGCTGTTGTAAGCAGGCCCCCCTGGGTCTTCTTGGAGGGTTGAGGTTTCACCCTTGCTCGGACAAAAGCAATTGTGCTCTTGGTTGGTTGTTGTCCCTTGCTGGTATTAATGCCGGTGCAGATGGTGGAATAGGCAGAATTATAAAGAACGGGTCCCCACTATGTGCTCTGTGGAACTTTCTGGCAAGATTTCTAATGTGAATCTGCTCTAATGTGACTAAGATAGTTCTATCTTATAGATAGATCTATTTTTTAAACGTTTTTCATTTCTTTTTTTAGTTTTGTTACATTCCAGATCAGAAAGTTAACCAGAGACACTATGTGAAACAGAATGTTTTACAATGCTACAATGCTACAATGACTCCAAAAGACCTCTGGAGGCCTGCTGTGGTTTCTGGCACCAACTTGCAATGGTTCCTTTAAGACCTGTACGTTGCAAGGTGGGGCATCCATGGATATCAGATGTTGTTTGGCCAGCACATGCCATTGATGTTCATTCGGATTGAGATCTGGGGGAATTTGGAGGCCAAGTTAACACTGTGAACCCTTTGTCATGTTCCGCAAACTGTTCCTGAAAATTTTTTGCAGTGTGGCAGGGCACATAATCCTTAAGGGCACTGCCAATAAGGAAGACTGTTGCCATTAAGGGGTGTACTTGTTCTGCCTTGGTCTTGGTCTGTCTGTGTGTGTCTGTCCTGGGATGTACTTGGTATGTCCTGGTAAGATCCACATGAATGCAAGGTTTGGAGCTCAGTGAAGCAGTATTTAGGTTGGGGTATTGGAGCAAACCTCTGACAGTGGACAAAACAAAAGGATGGTTGGATGGATGGATGGATGGATAGATAGATAGATAGATCTATGCAAGTCATGGGGCAATCTGTCAAATTATGAATGATACAATTCATATAAATAGTAGCGATCATTGACATTATATGATGTCTGACCAAGATTTTGATTTATGCTTTTGCTTTGTTCTGTTGATGCAGATGGATATTGGCCACTGTACAAATTTTTGCCATGGCTAAGTCTACTGATTTAGTATTCCATTGTGCAAGCCCACTTGTACACAGAGCATGCAGTTATTTGCTACAATTATGTTAGAGTGGATTGATTTGAGGCTCAGTATTTTTCTAACTGTCATCTTCCTGCTGTGATAATGTAGTGACATGTCTCAAGAAGCACTTCCCATATTGAATGTGTGGTGCATCCATCTAGCAGCTTGACACTTGCCATTTATTATTTTTTTACCACTTCACATAAGCACACGCAGATCACAGTGAGTCCCTGAACTGATGAGCAGTACAAATGAAATAAATTACCTCAGTAGTAAGTTTATCTCATTTAAATGAAAGGAAACCACTTTTCTGTTTTATTCCTTACTGGACACTGCATTCGGTGGGTGAACATTAGTTAAATAGAGTAACTAAATTAGTTCTACTCAGAAATTAGGCTTTTCTGACTTCTTGATGTATTCATGCAAGGGGATGATGTGTGGTGTTGTTTGCTGTGCCAGGTGGCTGTGAGAAGGGGCATCCCCGGGCCAGGACCCATGAGGAGGCATAGAAGATGCTCGCACCCTGGGCGCCTTTGCTCTTCTTAGCAATGTGGATGAGAAGTGCCACCAGTGGACCGCTCTCCTTCAGAATAGGTAAGTTCAGTCTTAGTAAAAAGGCTCAATGGACTGTGTTGCTATATATTCTCGTAATTACCTTTAATGGAATTCACCAGCTTCACTACCTCGTTCTCAGGAATGAGGTTTGATTGTATTGCTAGTTACTAAGAAGAAATGAAATGAGTTTATTTCATTAGGCCTAATTATGACTTATGTTGGTGACGAAAGGAAATTTTAAGGACTGTATTTGCTGTGCAATAGAATGCAGAGGTATGATATCATACACCATTTTGTTTTAAAGGGGACATATTATTGAAAAACTCTCTTTTTTAGTGTTTGTGCACATACTGTATATTTGGGTATTTACCAACCCACAAAATGCAAAACAAGACAAGCTAGTGATTTTATATGGTCAGAAAACATGGGCTTCAAAAAGCCCTTCAGATTTGGCTCTACTAGCAGAATCATTAGAATTGTACTGAGCTCCATCTGAGTATCTCCACCCATGGCTTGAGAAGAACTTTGCAAACTTGCATCATTTTTTCTCACAAGCCCTGGACCCACTAGGACTACGTCAAAGCTAAGAGCTGAGCATGGGAAATGCTGTGTTGTTGCACAGACCGGCACACATCAGCCCCCATCTTCAGAAAAGCACAGTGGATAAAGTTTATTTTTGGTGGCAGTGTCCTAGCTACAGTTAGCAAAAACCTGTACCTGTTTGCTAAGCACTTTGTGACTGACTGCTTTTCTAACATGAGAAAGCACAAAGGGTTCCATGGCAAACTGTCCATGGAAAAACTGTAGACAAGGGAAATTTAAGTATTTAAAAAATAACTGTGATATGTGTTTATTTGGCCATTTATCACTAGCCAACATTAAGAGCCAATTTAAAATATTAGCTGTAAATTTCTAGAAGGTTTTATTGGAGTTCCTTTAGCTGGATCCATAACACTGTTTATAAACACTATTAGTTAGTTGAATGCCTGTAAGTTGAACTTCGTCTTAAGTTGTTATGATGGCGCAAAGCATTACTCATGTTGGCACATCCACCTGAAGAGGGACTGGGGTGACCTTTGGCTCATTGTCATTTAAGGAATCAGCCACTCAAACCGAGTGTTCTCAAACAGGGCTGTTCAGACAGGGTGAGAAGAGAGCTGTGGTGTAGCCTTGTGGTATTTGGACCAAAGCATTTCACAGACTTTTCATTCCCCAGGGAATTTTGTTAACTTGTGGAATATGGGCAAAATATTTCACCTTTAAAAGATAATAAAAGTGGGTTTAGTTGGAACAGGCTTAGACAGCCATATTCAATATGCAGTACATACCTAAAGAACTGGTATAGACAGTTCGGTTGTCCTCATCCGAGTTGAGCTTTGTAGGTTAGCAGGGCCCTGAGTTGTTGTTTTGAAGGTGCTCTAAAGCTCTGGTAGGCTTATGACTGCATGTGATCATGGGTTCCATATGATCTTCTTTCATTAACCTTACTATTGACCTCACACATGAATGTGTCCAGATGATTTTCACTGTCTAGCAATTATTCAATATTCATTGAACCACAGTTACATGTAACAAGTATTTCAGAAGTTTTCTACATGTCCCTGTGATTTTCTTCTGGTCTTCCAGTTTCCTCTGTCATCTATATTCTCTGCAAGTTTATGGCAAGCCATATAACCAATCAAGAGTTTCAGCTGTCTGTAAATTAAGCTCCATCCTCTCTGTAAAAACTGATCAGCATCAGGCGGCTATACAGTTTTAAAATGTTTAAGGATGGGAGAAAAATCCTTTGCATTAGTCGGTGTTGTATATTATGCAAGTCTTAGGCACCCTATTGTTTTTAGGTACAACTTTTGTTACTGATGTTTTAATATTTTCAAATGTTACTTTTCCAACAAAAAAATGTTTGTATGTCAGTAATGAAAGCAACACATTACAAATTAATGAAGACTGCTGGAGTTTGCATGCAAAAAAAAAGAAGTATATGTGACGGTCAAAGTCTCCAGAAGAGCTGTGGCTGATTCTCCAAGACGCTCAGTAAAACTTACCAGCTGATTACTGTACAGTACGATGCAGAAGTCTTAGGCACATGCAAATACTTGCTGTAAAGCAAAGACGCCTTTGAAAATAATGAAGATGCTTCTACAGAAAAGAAAACACTATAAAGTGCAGTAAACAGTAACAGTCGGAGAAAGATATTTGGCATGGCTTTTTCTTAAACAGTGTTCCCTGGTACAATATATGCAAATTTTTTTTAAAGCTTGGATTATAGGCATAAAAGAAAATAAAAGTGTTTTTAGTTATTTCTGAACGCATACAAAAAATCTGAATAATGCATAATCGTTTACGTTATTATTTACAAAGGGCACTAGTAGAAACAGCCAACATGCAGCTGAAATTCAGCTCCAATTTAGTTTGCTTCTACACCACACAAAGACTTTGTAGTTTTTCTCGCAGCCTGTCACATGTCCTCTGTGTCTGTTTTGATGCAGAAGGAACCTAAACCCATTCGAGAATCAGTTGAACAGTTTGAATTCCATTTCTCAGAGCAGGAGAAACAGATAGATAGACAGACAGACGGACCAACTGTTGGTTTGAAAAGACACTTCCACTTTAATTTTCCTGCCATTGCAATGAGCAATGAAAACATCTTGACGATTTAACAGTGGGGAGCATATTGTGTGTGTTTGTGTGTGTGTGCGTGTTAATGTAGGGCTAAATCACATTTGATAAATGGCATATTGGGTTTTGAAATGATTGTGCTCAGAACAGCAGCAGGCATAATATTGATCTCTTTATATGGTGCTATATTAGCAAAGCCGTCTCTGCTCAGAGAACACATTGCCACATTGCCTTTTGTATCAAACGAGCTCTGAAATTCTCAGAGCAGTGATTAGGTACCCGTGTCTGTTTGTGCCTCTTTCCCAACTGCCAAAAAAAAGAAGTGCAATCAACCAAGCCTGCTTTTTTATCTTGCATGTATTTAAAGGAACCTACACAAATGACCTTTTAGCGTTTAAGTCTGTCATTTTCGCACACTGATTAATTAGGCAGGAACTAATTTCAGGTTTAGCTGATGTGAGTCAAGCCCACGATGTCTGGACAGAGTCTCTACATGGAGAGTAAAATGCCACTGCTTTAATTTTGCAGGTCTGTATGTTCAAACTTCAGTGAGGCAAAAGGAATTATAACTGACATCATCAGCAGTAAGAGTTTTTGTATTTAGGGTTAGGTGTAGTGCCACAGTAATTCTTATGGCTTGGGGGGGTCACAGAACATTAGATTAAAGGCTGGTGAAACAAATATTAGTCAGATTGGCTGTTTAATAGCACCACATGGCTGCTGCCAACAGAATGCTGTTGCGTGGCCTTCAAACTGCATCAGGCAAAAATAGTAATACCTTGGCAGGCAGAGCCAGGAGGCTTAAAGAGACCCTGTCCTTACCCTACTCTTTTTCATTTAGGATAATAATATCTAATACCACCTGGTTTCAGTGATAAATCAGAATAAATAAGGGTTTGGTTCAGGTTTGTTTTGACACATGCCTACAGGTTGTTGCCAAGTTCTTGATATATTTTACAGTAATTTTTTTTTTTATACTAACAAACGTGCTTGCACAGACTTGTGGCAGGGTTTATTATCTGGTTATAAAACTGTATGTTTTATGTAATGGCTTCTGAACTGGATATAACCCATGTTGCACTCCTATTCCTTTTACACTTTTTAATTGAAAAACTAACAGCATGCCAGTTCCAATACTCTGATCCGCTAAGAACATTCAACAGCATTCCAGGCCTTAAATCTTTGACAAGCTAACTTTAATAAATGATTTATCATTGCTTATATGGCTGTTTAAATATTGAGACAATTTCAGTAGCTATATACAGTTGCCATTGGAAGCTTCCATGTGGCATACGCTCATCATGGGCATGAATGATATGGCATGATGTGCAGAACTCAAAAAAACCCATCAATAACAAAAGCTGTAACTAAAAACTATAGGGTGCCTGAGAGCTTTTCGTAGCACCGAATGTACACCGAATTGTCAGTTCACATTTTGTGGCAAAAACTGGAAACTATTTCGACTGTATTTAAAATGCCAATCAAACAAACATATAAATAGAAACTGATTATTTGTATAATGTCATTCCTAATTAAAGTAGCATGAATTATTTTGCACACTGTTTCGCACATATAGCCAATTACCCATTGACACCTTTCTCTGAGATGCCTTCTTTGAGATGCCATTTTAAGCCTTTTGAGCTACTTTCATTAGTTTTGTGGGTTGAGGATTTTTTTTTACTTGTGTCCCCTAGTAATCATATGGAACAGATATGGAGAGTCTGTCTTATTTATTTCCTTTTTGTAATTAATAAGCTAGCATTTTGCATGTTTATTGATGAAATGTATTAGACTGAAATATTAGTATTAGTATTAGTATATTATAGTATTAGAGAAGCTAGAGCCTAGATCAAGCCTAGATCAAGCCTAGATTTTAGGAAGCTCCTCGACAGTGTATTTTTGCTCATTTATCATGATCGATAGCAGATCTCTGCCAGTTTACATTTTACAGTTTACAGTTATAAACAAAGAAATAGTTTGTGGCTGCATTACATGGCTAAGTAATCATTTACTTTTCAGAGTAAATATGACATAGTTAGGATATAGCATAAATAGAGCTAATCATTTCCCCATCATGTCAGAAATGTCCGGAAACTGCAATATAGGGAATATTTATCCTTCTGTTGCTCGAAGAAATTGATAGAAACTGTTTTTCTTTAGAACTCTGAAAATCGTATGCCCTAAATTGCTGTTGTCATCCTGGACCAACTTTAATGTGATTGGATTCTCTTTCCAGCATAATTGTAGTTCAGTTATCTTGAAACTGGCTTTAACTCCAGTTCCACGAACTGAAATTAACTGTCAGCTCACAAAGCAGTTCTGAATTGAGCCCAACTCTGGTTTGTCAAAGCCTTTTAAAAAGCAATAGAAACACACACACTCACAATTACAAACCCCATTTTCAGAAAAGTTGGGACATTGCAATAAAAACTAAAATCTGTAATTTGTTCATTCACTTGCAGCTTTATTTAACAGACAAAAAGACAAAGAAAAGGTTTTCAGTATTTTCAATGATGAACAATTCTATCTGTTAAATATAAAAAAAATTAGAAATGGATGCCTGCAACACACTCAAAAAAAAGTTGGGTCAGCATGTTTACCACTGGGTCATATCACCTGTTATATTTTTTTAATTGTTCGGGAATTGAAGATACTAATTGTTGTAGTTTGCAAGTGGAATTTCTGCCCATTCTTGCTGTATGCAAGACTTGAGCTGCTCAACAGTCCATGGTTGCTGTTGTCTGATTCTCCTCTTCATGATGCACCATACTTTCTCAGACAGATCTGGACTGCAGGCAGGACAGTCAAGTCACACCCTGTATGTCTATGAAGACACATTGTTGTAACATATGCAGAATGAGGCCTGGCATTGTCCTTCTGAAATAGACATGGAGTTCCTTGGAAAAGATGTTGTCTTGAAGGCAACATATGTCTCTCCAAAATACCAATAAAAGCCTCCATATCAATGTTCACATTTATGCAGATCACCCCTGCCGTGGGCACGGATGCACCCCCACGTCATCACAGATGTTGTTTTTTGCACTTTTCATTGGTAATAGTCTGAGGGTTTTTTCATTTTTGGCACATAGAATCCAACCAAGAACATGGACCACAGAATAAGTTTCCATTGTCATTCAGTCCATCTCAGCTGACTTCAGGCCTTCAGGTGTTTCGGTGCAAATTAATATATGGCTTCCTCTTTGCAAAATACAGTTTTAGGTTACTTGAAGCAGCAGAGGACTGTGTTAAGTGACAATGATTTTCCAAAGATTTCCAGAGCTCATGTTGCTATGTCCTTTATGGTAGCATGACGGTTTCTCAAACAATACCACCTGAGGGCTTGATGGTCACACATTCAGCAGCGATTTCCGACCTTTACACACAGATTTCCTGAATTTTTTCTTGATATTATGAACTGTAGATGGTGAAAGACCTCAATTCTTTGCAATCTTGCAATGAGAAACATTGTATTTGTACTGAATTGACAATTTTCTCATGAAGTGTGGCACAAAGTGGTGAACCACAAACCCTGCTTGCTTACAAAGAGTAAGCCTTTGGTGGATGCTCCTTTTATACTCAATCTTCATGACCTCACCTGTTACTAGTTAAACTGATAATTGTGGAACATTCTAGTGTTTCTTGTCAAACCTTTTTTTTTCTTCTTTTTTGAGTTTGTTACAGGCACCACATTCTAAATGTGCTTATATTTCACAAATAGAATTAAGCTCATCATTGAAAACACTGAACATCTTTTCTTTGTCGTCTTGTCTGTTAAATAAAGGGAATCAAGTGAATTAACTAATTACAGCTTTTAGTTTTTATTGAATATTTAATAGGTGTCCCAACTTTTCTAGAAATTGGATGCTGTGTAGTTTAGGAATACTTGGGTTCTAGGACTTACAATGTTTAATAGGTAGTACATGGCTAAAATTCTAGCAGTAGTATAGCTCAAAGTAGCTTGAATTCAGGTCTACCAGCCTTAGCATTGGATATTCCAAGTTAATGACTAAGCACTCTTGTAAGTCGCTCTGGATAAAAGCGTCTGCTAAATGCCATAGATGTAAATGTAAATGTAAATGGGGCTTGTATGTATAGTACAGTAAATCTTGCCAGCGATGGGTAAATCCTGGTGTAATACTTTGGATCATTTATTTGTTTGTAGTCAAAATAGAGGTTAAATATTTTATAGAATGCTTTGCAGTTTTATGTCTTGCCCCTCAATAGGCAACCTTCAGAATACTGATGGCCATTGACTAAATACTCATTAATTTGTAAAAAAAAAATAATAATAATAATAATAATAATAAATAAATAACAATTTGGATTTATTCCAATTCTTTATTTCAAGAAAAGGATTTTTGTTAGCAAACCAGCAAAAAAAGATTAGATATATTAACTGTTAATTATTTTGAAGATGTTCTGTGCAAATTCCACTCTGTCTGTCTGTATGTCTGTCTAGTTGCCTATTGAAGAAAAAAGCCATTTTAAAGACTGTAACAGTTAATAGGTATCTTAACTGGTGGAAAATCTAATGTAGGGCAGTTAAGGAGAGGGAGTTCCTGGAATACCATGCCACTGCAGAGGCTTCTGGGTCTGACATTACCCATCATTGCATCACACAGATCACAGCATAACACTAGAATAAGCTCTGATCTTATCATACATAGTCTATGTGTATGTGTCCTTTTTCTGCGTTTGCACAATGAAGAATTTTAAGACCGTGTTCAGTTAGTAAGGATTTAATCCTGAAAACTGTACGCATCAGTGATCTCAGTAACCTCAGACTACTTTGAAAAAGGCATAGCATAGGAGTTATGTGGCGGACTGGAGCTTGTTTAAAAGAGAGGTGTGTCTCGATGACAGTTCTTACCTTTTCACTTGTGTAGATTTCTTTGCCTGATATCTTTTGAACTTAAGTCTGCAACATTGAATAAAGAGTATAGAGTATTTTTGTTTGGCAGCACAACAGCATGTAGAGCGCCATAAAATTCTGTAATGCTCTTTATCCAGCAAAGGTTAATCAATTCAGTTTCTGTTGTACCAGCGCTTCACTTATCTGTAATTTCATTAACCAGCAAGAGTCTGTCACTGTTCTTGAGTAGTAGAGCTTCCTGGGGTGGTGTGCCTTCTTGTAATGCAGACATTTAATATTACAAGACAGTACTGATGAGGCACTTTCAATTGAAAAGCTTGGTTCTTTGTGTTCTATTTATTGTATTATCTGGACTATATATAATATTATTGCCCATAATTATTACTTAACACCCAAAAAATGTATATGATATTTGAGTGGTTGACTCAAACCTATATTTTTGGTATGCCTATAAATGATAGATGAATGAATGAATAAATATGAATAAATATGGCCATGATGCCCAAAAATAATGTTGTAAGGTATTCAATTATCCACGGCTTAGACTATGTCAATGTTGTAGAAAGTCCCAAAGTGCTGAATCACTATATAAGACAGATTACATATCAGATGATTCAATTCAGTTTTATTTGTACAGCACTTTTAAGATCAAACATACACACAACAGAGACAACAGATCCCTAGACAGAGTCAACAAAGAAGGAAATATGGAATAATTTCCGTATTAGAAACCTGAAGTGTTACTAGACTCGAGAGGGAAGCCATCCTCAACTGGGATAATTTCTCCAGATTGTGGACTTACAGTATATACTATCTCATATTCAATTGTGGATCATATGTAAGAATAAAGACAAACCATATTAAGTGTGTTGGAAGGAAGATCATTAGTAAGATGGAAATGAATGTCCTGGGATGAGCACACAGCTGACTTTATTATTAAAGAAGCAGCTTTTTAGGTACAGATCTACAGTTTCCAGGTGAGCTTATCGCCTAAAACAAGGGTGAGCTTTGGACTTGAATTGTTTTTGGGTAGTACAGATTGTTAGAGTATCCATAGGAGACCATCCACAACAGGACAGAGTGAGTCATAAGTACAAAAGCAAAAGTAGAGCATCGGGATGAATCACTCAGGTCCAGAGGGTGAGAGGAGCCACAGCATAAGAAGTCAGGCAGCGGTGTGCATGTAGAGATTGACAGAGAGAGAAATGTACTAGGTAAAGGTATTAGGTACACTCTTATCCTGCACTGGTTTGAAAGGGTGTAAATTGTCAGAGAGTGCAGACTAGCTCTGACAGTATAACTACAAGGGAGACCCAGAAGGTAACAAAGGCATGAAGGCACTCTGGGACATAAAGTGTACTTTTTACTATGCTGTCAACACCTGAGAAAACATCCTAGTCTACAAAAATGTCTATGCACATGAACATGAACCCACCACATCTATACCTTTAAGTAAGAAAAAGCACAATAACTAAACTACATGTATATAAGCTCACAGAGTAAATACTTTTCAATAAATGTTGCAGTTGGAAAAATTCTAACACGCTTTATACTCATTAACAAGTAGGAATCAGACATTTTACAGATAATATTTGTATTATCTGTATATAATAGACCCAACACCAACTTTAACCCCACAGAATACCTTTAGTACGAACTGGAATGTTGACTGCAGACCCAGGCCTCCTCACCTGACATCGTTGCCTGGCCTCACTAATGTTCTTCTGCCACGAATAAGGAAAGAGTGGAGTTAAATCTGCACCAGGATGTTCAGAAAGCAAAGGGCTTCAGAGCAGGGCAACAGGAAAGCATTTGTTCTATCATTGGGAGATTGTGAGTTAGAATCCCGATGATGGCATAGCCATCTGTGACCAGGGAAGGAGGGGTGACGTGTTTATAGTAATACTAGCCAATCGTGAGTATCTGTGAGCTCATGGATAAAGAAGTGGGCAGCAGAGCGTTCCTTTGAGCGTGCTACACCACCCCCTGACGCTGAGCAGCAGTTCGAGAAGATGTAGTGGCTGGCCATCACATATCCCTCTGCCCTCCTTGGTTGATAGCCGTTAGATACATTTACATTTATATTACTGGCATTTGGAAGATTTCCTTATCGAAAGAGATTTACATTTATCTCATTTACACATCTGAGCAGTTAAGGGCTAAGGGTCTTGGTCAAGAGCCCAACTGTGGTGGAATTTGAACTCGCAATCTTCTGGTCAGTAGTCCAATGTTTTAAGCTACACTGAAATGGGAGAATATATGCGTCAGTGATTCTGCAGTGCTCTGCAGCTTGGGCTGTAGATGGCTGTAAGCCGTATAAGCAGCTGCTAAGGAATTTTGGCTTTTCTTTTTTTTTTTATTTCACTAAAGATCCAACCTTATTCACAAAGGTCCAAACAAGAAACTAACACTGACTGAATGGAAACTAACATTACCGAATGACAGGTACTCTACCTTTTAATGCTTGACTGTTGATAATTAGTTTATGGCTATAAATAAGCCACATAAGACTTCATTTGAAGTGTTTTTTGTTTCACACTGATACTTCACGTTAACCCTTTTGACCAACGCCCTGGACTCTGGACAGATAACAGGTCTGTTTCTAATCGTCTTAAACATTGCTTTATTGAATCAATTTAACAAGCCATTTGGTCGCTTCATGAAGCGGACTAGAAAGTATAAATACATTTTTTAAGCTCATGAGTCTTAGTTCTCTTTATTAAGTGAGCTGTTTTCAGGTAAATAACTAACATAAATGCATGTTACTGGTTGTAGCAAACCATAACAGAGGATTTGATACAGAAGTTGGGGTTCAAGTTAAGAAAAAAGTATTATTATTATTATTATTATTATTATTATTATTATTATTATGTTGATTGGTTCTGCTTTTTTTTTGAGTGCATGGCTCTATCCAATAAAATACTCTCAGGGTCAGCAATCAGACTGCACTCTGTAATTGACAACCCCTGTTATGTGTTCTTGCAATTACAAATGAGTAAAGATTCAATAAGATTAAAGAGGAGGAAGCCAGGGTAAGAAATAATGACTTTGTAAGGTGAAAGCCTTGCACACAGCATGGTCATAAAGGTGCTGTCAAAAAATTAAATGAAGTTTTAGCACTTACTGAATGTGGCTCTCATATCTAGTTCTGGGCGGCATTGTGTCACTGTGCCTAAGGGTGGTGTTTATACTTGTCAGCTTTGGTTCGATTAAAATGAACCCTGGTGCGATTGCTCTGTTAGAGCAGTTCGTTAGAGTAAATCTGAACTCTGAGGTCTCAAACTCTGGCGCGCACCAAATAAACAAATTCTGGCACGGTTTGTTTGAAATAGGAAGGCAATATGAACCAAAGATGCAAACAGAAACAGAGGACATAAAAAAGTTAAACATGTCGCGAGAGGACAGAATGTGCAGAACCTGGAGCTTTGGGATTGTTGTTTTCTATTTGAAGTGTACCTTCTTTGGTTTGTGCATTGTAGGAAATTCTGGCACTGCTTTGATTCCTTTATCAACTTTACCACCTCCTGCTGTGTTTCCAGCTGGTAAAAACAATTTGTGACTTTGAACGCTAAGCAAACCAGAACTAAAATGCAACAATGTATCATTTTCTTGTTTTGTCTGGACCAAGGGAACTGAACAATAAGTGTAAACACACCCAAAAGCTCTGAGAACTCTTGTAGTTCTGCAATCCTGTCATGTGCATTGGGCGAACCCAAGATTTATGGTCACTAAGAAAATGCTGTGGCTCTGGAAAAGTCTTTAGCTCCACGGTTGAACATGCTTTTTATGCCACAAATATGTGGAATTGAATGAACCAATTAACCTTTTTTAGTCTTATTTTTCTAGCATTGCGATTTTCAGCTTGTTGCCTGTATTTATATGTGCTGAAACATATTCTGTGATACATACCTAGCATTCCTAGAGTCTGCTTTATTTTTGCTAGCTGAAGAGGATTTATAGAATTTGACATTGCAACAGCTGTGGCCATCACATTCAGCAGGCACTTGGCAGAACTGATTCAGACATTGTCAAATAGTCCTTAGTCTGTCAGTTGATTTTCCTCCTCTATTAATCACATCACGATTCACCATAGACATGGATGCAGTGGGATGGATGTTCAGTACAGCCCAGTTAGGAAATGGAGGGCAATAAATGATAGATATGGAGGCAGAGAGAGGGGCAGAGACATCAGTGTAATGATGCAGACATCCTAGTTTGGACAATGGTGCACTCTGGGAAAAAGCAGCCTCTCAGAGGATGTCATTACTTGTCATTCAGTCTGGTTGGTGCCCTTAGACTGGCCTGGTGTAATTGTCTGAAAGAGAAAGCAAGAGAAAGGGAAAGGGGTGAAATGATGGGAGACGTGAATGTACAAAAAAGAAAGTAGACAGACATTAGTGCTTGATTGGTCGAAGACCTCTCAGAGAGCCAGAGGAAGAAAATCACTGGGTGGCTTTAGGACTGCATGAAAAATGAGACCAGTCACGTATATAATCTCGAGTGAAATCGCTTTTACAGATTTATCTTAAACGGATTGTTTTTTTTTACTATAATCAGAAATAAGCTCTTACTCTATGTGTGATTTCCTTCTTTTATTTAAATTTTCAAATACCAGAAAGATATTAAATTTTCTAATACCTCTTAGTTCTCGGATGAATTAATGCGGGTAAATTTGTGCCAGCAAGATCCTAGAGAGCTACCATGCCAACCTTAACCATCTGCATCTATGTTGGCTTAGGAAAGTATTCTGAACCCTTCTTTTTTGCACAATTTATTATCTTATAGATTTTAATTGAAATTAAAATGTATTTTAAATGCATTATGTGTACTGTACTTTCCATTATTAATCTACACACAATAAACCATATTGAAAAACATTTATTAAAAATCTTCCTTTGGCTAAGGCAAGACAAATTGAGCTCTGGTACAGTTTGCTTTGATTATCTTGAGATGTCTCTTCAGCTTGACTGGAGTCCACTTGTGGCAAATTCAGTCAATTAGACATGCTTTAGACAAGCACACACCTTTGTGTATGTGCACAATTCAAAGTGTACAGAACCAACCCGAAGTGCAAAAAAACAAGAGTCTCGGCAACTCGGTTTACTGGACATACATAATCAAACAGTGACAAGCTAGGGCATAGAGCTGGGAAAGAGTATGCTTCTAAAGCTTTGAAAGTTCCCAGGAGCACACTGGGCTCCTTCATTGTGCAATGGAGGAAGACTGAAGCCACCACACCTCTTGTTAGACCCTGACTCGCTCCTGCAGATACCTCCTTTACAACATTAGGAGGATCCGACCATTTCTCACCACTCAAGCCACACAAATACTACAACTCACTCCTTTCAGGTCTTCCTCAGAACTCTATCCGACCACTACAGCTCATCCAGAATGTAGCTGCACCCAATAGCCGCCCTCATCCAGTTCAAAACCCTAACCCTCGCCTACAAGGCAAAAACTGGACCTGCACCCACATACCTCAAAGCACTAATCACCCCTCTCACTGTACCTCGCTACCTTCGATCCTCCAGCACTGCCTGACTGGTTCCACCATCTACCAAGGGCAAACACTCATCACGACTCTTCTCCATTTTGGCTTCGAGGTGGTGAGATGAGCTTCCTCTAAGTGTCAGAACAGCCGAATCTCTGTCCATCTTCACACAACATTTTTTCATACCTGTTTGTACTCTTAATAGACATCTGAGCTAGTATCAGAATATATTTGTTGATGGTGACCTTAAAGCACTTTTTGTAAGTCACTCTGGATAAGGACGTCTGCTAAATGCCTAAATGTAAATGTTAGAGCTAGTCGACCTGGCCAAACTAGAGGATAGAAGAGCACTGGCCTGGGAGGTGATGGAAAAACCTGGTGGTCACTTTTCAGTAAAAACACATATCAGGAACTAAAAGATTCACAAGAATGAGCACACAACGAATGAGATTCTCTAGTCTGACAAAAATGTACATTTTTGAGCTGAACTCCAAGGATTATGTCTCATCAAGTGGCTAAAACCATCCATATTGTGAAGCACAGTGGTGGTGGCATCATACTGTGTTGGTATTTCTCAGCGGCAGGGGTCTGAATTAGTTAACAGTTAACCCTGGAGTCAAGTCTAAAGTAAATATTGACAACTTGCTGAAGAAAATGCTGGAAATGATGTACTATATTAGATGCAGAATGATAATGGAGATACTATAGTTGGTTAATTTTGTAACTTCACTCCCACTGATAATTCTCAGAACTTTAATTTAACTGGGATTTGAAATTAAAAATTAAGCTTAACATTATGGTTTGTTGCATGATTACACTGACATGGTCATGGTATGTTAGTGTGTGATAGTCTGATGTGAATTAGGAGCAGGAATGTAGTGCATTTTCAACACTGTGGACAGCATGCATACTCTCTACATCGACCCTGTTTTGGCATGTATCCCGATCGCTATTAAATTTAATTGGATAATATATGGGAACAAATCAAGGTCTAATGTTCCATGTTCCATTTTTCAGGAAGCTTTAATACGGGAATCTTTGTGCAGCCCTTTTAGTGCATGTGCTAGGTGAGATAATGTCACAGAGGTTTAATTTACTTACTACAGTAAGGGATGGCTTAGTCCCTGCAGTGCTTTATCAGTGCACTGTATTGAGCAAGAATTTAAAGAAATGATGTGGTCTGGCTGACTAAATCTTTCCCTCAGGTAATTGGAGACTGTGGAAAATGAAATGATACTGAGGTAACAGAAATGGCAGTTCCACTGAATTGTGCTAAATATATCTGACCTAGACTGTTGGGCATTTAACAGTGTTTTACCGGTGGCCTCTGGAAGACCCATGCTAGCTTTTTCACCATTGGCATTTTCACTGGCTTCGTCCCTAATATGTCATGTGACTCTCTCAAAATAACATG
Organism: Hassar affinis; assembly: GCA_025674545.1. NCBI lineage: Eukaryota > Metazoa > Chordata > Actinopteri > Siluriformes > Doradidae > Hassar > Hassar affinis. Next base: position 11,504,037 of record JAOVYV010000050.1, read on the forward strand.
CTAGAAATTGTGTGTCATGCAGTGCTGATAGTCTGAATGCTTGCCTGGATGCGTTCTGCTATGGCCTAACACAGAAATATATATTAGCATGCTTAGTCACAGACACAGAGAAGGAAGCATGGTTATTCATGACTGTTAACTGATTTAGCTCAGCAACAAGAGCAAACACTTCATCCAAGGATCAAATATGTTTTTGTTTTTGCACTGCTAAAAAGCTAATCTATCTATCTATCTGTCTGTCTGTCTGTCTGTCTGACTATCTATCTATCTGTCTATTTATCTGTCTGTCTGTCTGTGTGAACATGCATGAGCTTGGATGCATTCTGCAGCATGGATGGATGGATGGATGGATAGATTCATAGATAGATATATAGATAGTGAAATATTAAAAATGAATGATGCATTTTTATATATTTCTTTCATTTAAAGGGAACTGCAAAGCATGTAGGGAGCTAGGGAACATGGGTATATCACTTCACCGGAAGTTCTGTTGCGTGATTGGCTGATTTGATTTTACCTCAGAGACCCACCCCCGCAATGGGAAGCAGTTTACATTGTTTTTTTTGTTTTTTTTTTATTAATTGTCATAGGAATAAGTAATTATCAGGGACAGAGGAAGAGTATAACAATAGTTTACCATGAGAATTCCAAACTTCAAGTTAATCAAATAAAAAAAATATCAATAATAATAATACATTTATAAATCAAATACGGGTTTGCGTATGTGTTATGTGAATCCGTCGCCTTTGTGGTCTCCAACTCTCATTAAACTGATGTAACATACAAAAATATAGCAACCCCAAAAGAGCTACAACTTCTTTGTTCTCCATTGCTCCTTTTAAATTTAGCAATGTTTATGATAGCTACCGAGCTAGGAGATACTAGCACTGAACACGAGAGATCAGAGCACTGTGCATGAGTTAAACAACAACCGAAACATACATTAAACAGTTAAAATACATCACCCACCGTTCATAGACGTTTCATCACATTTACTTCAAATGTGCCTACAGCATACAAAATTATTCTTCACAGTGTTGTTTGATTGTAATAAAGACACACTGCAAGGTCATCAACAATGATTGTAATGCAGCCTAAAATGAGTAACGTAGTGGTCAGTTCTGGAATGTTTGTGTTTAGTGGTGGTGCTACGGGTTTGTGGAATTTAACTAACTTTTACCCTGCATTAAAATGTTTAGTGGCATAATTTTTTTTAATCGCTGTCAATTCTTTAATGCGTTCAATAACTTGGCCACAGCTGTATAAAAAAAAAAAAGAATGGGTCACTCTCAGGAGCTCAGTGAATTCCAGCGTGGTACCGTGATAGGAGGCCAAGCAGCTGCATCCAATCATTGGAAACAGTGGTGTAAAGCATGTTGCTACTGGATGCTAGAGTTCTCTGGAGTGATAAATCATGCTTCTGCGTCTGGCAATCTGATGGATGAGTCTGGGTTTGGTGCTTGCCAGGAGAATGGTACTTGTCTGCCTGCATTGTGCCAAGTGTAAAATTTAGTAGAGGGGGATTATGGTGTGGGGTTGTTTTTTAGGAGTTGGGCTCGGCCCCTTAGTTCCAGTGAAAGGAACACTTAATGCTTCAGCATACCAAGAGATTTTGGACAATTTCATGCTCGCAAATTTGTGAGAACAGTTTGGGGATGGCCCATTCCTGTTCCAACATGACTGCGCACCAGTGCACAAAGCAGAGTTCAGATAGAACACTTTTGGGATGAATTAGAGTGGAGACTGCGAGCCAGGCCTTCTCGTCCAGCATCAGTGTCTGACCTCTAAAATGCATGGAAGAACATAAATGCATGGAAGAATGGTCAAAAATCCCCATAAACACACTCCTAAACCTTGTGGAAAGCCTATCCAGAAGAGTTGACAGGCAACGTTGAGGATCATATTCATATTCATATCAGGTACGTATGCTGCCCCTCCCATCCTGAGAGCATGTCCAATTTTGCTCTCTGAGCTCCCGGCTACGGGCAGCTATAGCATCACCCGGATTCGAACTCGCAATCTCCGGATGATAGGGCGAACGCGTTGTC
>JAOVYV010000050.1:11543446-11553473 GCA_025674545.1 Hassar affinis
GAGAACATGCAAACTCCACACAGAAATTTCCCAGGTCGCCCCACCCGGGGATCGAACCCAGGTCCTTCTTGCTGTGATGTGACAGCGCTATCCACTGCGCCACCGTGCCGCCCCGCATTCCAGATCAATTTTATTTTATTAAATTTTTTTTTATTTTATTTTTGTCTTAATAATCTTCTCTCTTTTCATCTCTCTTTGTGTACAGGAACATTTCCATGCTGGAACAGGTTTTGCCTCCTTAGTTCTAGTAAAGGGAAATTGTAAGGCTACAGCAGACATTTGTAGCAAATTGGGTCCTTCCAACTTTGTGGCTTGCATATGGATGTCCACAAACTTTTGCACATAACATGTATAACCATAAAGCCAGGTATTCTTTATTTTCTTTGGCTACTGCAATGTTATGTTAATCTTTTGAAAATGTTAATTCATTTGGGTCTGACCAGAGCATAATGTTATTGAGGGGTAGAGGACTGAATAATTACATTGTCTTGTTTATTAATTTAATGTCTGGTAGCTCCATTGGTATTATATATCACTTAAATGTAAATGTATAATGTAAATTATACATATACAAATATTACAGTTAGGAGCGGCTGTTACATACTGTATTACCTTCTGCAATACTGGTAATAAGTGGAGCTCTGACAATACACGGAGAGTCTCAAGACAGCCTACAATACATATTACAATCCTGTTGGCTTCCATCATGTGTATAGTATTTAATTAAAAACAAGACCGTTATTCTGTTTCAGACTCTGCTCTCATTGTTTGATCTTTTCCTGCTGACAGTACATAAGCTGGGACCAAGAGGCGCTCACTGTTGAGTGCCATCCCAGTTTGAAAATACTACTACTGAAGAATACACTCTAATCTGAAGCTTTATTTCTCACTCAGCACCGTTCCTGATCCCTGTTTCCTTGATTGCTAACACTGACTCACCTTTTTTTTATTTAATTTTACACCTTACAGAATGACTAAGCAACACAAACAGATAAACAGCACTCTTGATTGCAGATTTCCATGTGGTTGGCTGTCACAACGCATGACTGTGTGACATTGCTTAGCGTCTCAGAACTGCTTTGTGGTCTGTTTTAGTGATGCGCTCGTCAGTTCCACAAACTCTCCTTGGTAAAAGCTACTGCAAGTGACACGATTGCATCATCACGCTCAGCAATGTGTAGTATCAGTGATGACTTCAGGTCAATATCTATAAAAGAGTGAGGTAAAATCTGAATTTTAATACACAAGAGGTCTGTCCGGAAAGTAATGAGAATGAAATTCCCATGCTCTGTAGGGCTTACACATGGAGATGGTGGATCAAGGTAAGTTAGAATGGGATCTCAGATAAACAGTAGGACTTGTTTCAGTTGCATTCTTGCCTTTGCAGTGCCCAGATGTTAATTTTTGTGAAATCCTTCTGAAGTGCCTAGTCTCTGGAACAATACAAGTGTGTTTGGAGCAACTCTATGTGATCAAGTTCATGGAAATCGGTAACATTGCATCAGAAACTTGAAGAAAGGTTATGGAACCAACTACCAGAGCAAGTCTACTGATGGTACAAAGCTTCCATGAGCAAATCAAAAGTCAAGTCACTGTTCATTTTCTTTTTTCATTCTCAAGGGATCGTCCAAGGCCAAGTGGTAAATGGAACGTTTTATCTTGGAGTTTTCGAGTGTTCAAGGGAATCGGTTTTGCGTGTGTGCCGTCAGATCACCTCTTCATGGATCTTCCGTCATGACAACACGCCGAGTCTCACTTCACTGGCTTTGAGGGAATTTTTAGCTGGAAAAAAAAAACATTCCAGTCTTACACATCCACCCGATAGCCCTGACTCCATGTGACTCCATGTGATTTCTTTTTGTTCCCCATGATTGAAACACGTATAAAAGGCCACCACTTTGACACAATAAAGAATATCCATAGAGCAGCGATCGAGCTACCAGCAATGGTAGAGGTGTTGGGAGCACTGTGTGCATTCACAAGGTAACAATTCTCATTACTTTCTGGACAGACCTTGTATAATACTTTAAGTAAAATCTTAACAAAAGCAAGCCTATATTCATTGATTATCCCAAATTTTGTCAGAGCAGATATAGCTCTGTTGTAACATGCTGGTTTTGTCTAAATGCATGCATCTCCTACTTTATGACATTCATATGAAAGAATGTCACTTCTGCATGTCCATTTCTGAATACCGGTGGGATTCCTCCACTCTTGAGACCGAAAGGATGTACATGCATTAATTTCCATACATGTAAGGATGGGTTACAATTATTCCAGAGCTCATAAAGATGTTATGCTTAGTAACTATGTATCTTACCATAATAATCATAAGAAAAAAAGGAACAAAGAGATTTATAAGCTTTGAATCATCAGCCAATTCCAATACATGTTTAAATGGGTTGACATAGTTCTGTGTGCACACCCCCGCACGTGTATACTGGACATCACGTATATACACTGAAGTACCAGAAAAACTGGTATACCAGTTAATACTTGGTAGGTCTTGGTAAATACTTGGTAACACTCATTAAAAGTAGCATGCATGTGCATTATCTTATATTGGACATATGAAGACTCTAATTTAAATCAGTACTTGAATACTCAAAACCTAAACTCACTGTCAAACAATTCCCTTTTTCTCATTTCTTTAAGGCCCATTAACCTGGAAGCTCTGAGTAGTCAATTGTACTATCTTCCCCAGTGTCACTAGCTATAATATGTACAGTTGGATAAACCTGCTTACTGTAAATTATTTCAAAAAAACATTTAATGCTTCACTGACTGAGCTGCACAGCTGCTGGAATACCCACATGGTTGCTAATTTAAAGCAGCAAACCATTGCAACTCACACTTGACTGGTTTTTATCCACTTAGCCTCAGTCCTAATTCGGAAAATATGAATCACAGTAGACTGCAACCCATTTGAATCAAATTCCATATCATTTAAATGAGTTGGGGTGACATTGTAGAGCTGCTTTATAGACTGTTTCAGCAAGCAAGCAGATAAGAACCACACGTCTCTGATTTGGCCAGGCTGCTCAGCTGTGTCTCTTGGCATGAAGTCTTGTTCCACCAGTAGACGAAGGGCAGGAATGCAGGAGGTGCTTTCATTGGTCATTAAGGGATTATTTATTAATCATTTGATTCATTGCTTCTCTAATTTCCTATCTTATGCTGTGTAAATTCTTTGCTCATGCATCCTTTCCTCCCAAATTCTCTCTACTTTTTTTCTCTATCTACTACAGGCACAAACACACATTCTGGGATCATCCATACAACACTAATTAAAATAGAAGGATTATGTCCTTACATTAAATGTTATTCCATTGCTAAGGAAAATCAGATAGAGTCCAAGACTTGGATTCTGTTTTCTCCATGTCCTCACCAATTATTTTTCCCCCCTGAGAGTTAACCCTGCAACAGAACTGTACAATGCATCTTAAATATCCCGGAAGAAACGTGAAAAAAATCTAAATTAGATCTCTTCTTTGTCCAGTTTAATTCTCCTACACATAACTGAGCTCAGTTTACCATCAATATGAGAACTGAGAATTTAAATTCATCTCTTGAGAAACTTCCTCATGTCTGAGCCCAATCCCAGTTTAAGATCTTAAACCCACCAACCCCCAACCAACCACCAACCCATCCACACACACCCACATACCCACCCACCCACACACACTGATCTTTACTTGTCTTAAATGATCAGCTTCTGAGATGACAGTAAGGTGTAAAAAAAAACTTCGCTTAGAAATTATCCAGCACTATATGAGAAATGTGTCTCAGTTATCAAATTCATGTCTCAACCTTGTGTTTTTTATCACTGAGAAGCCTATTAGACCATCAGAAGAACTTCTGGTTGTCTGGTTACTATCAAATTGTTGAATCTTAGATTGATGTATTCTTTTGCTCCTTGTTTCTCCTTAAAGGGGTTTAGAAGAAACAGGTCAGAATTCAGTCCGATTCAAATAACAGATTAATTTCTAAAAATTAATTTCTAATTAGAAAAAAAGCCTTAGGCACTTGATTGTTTTTAGGTATAACTTTTATTATTGATGTTTTTTTTAAGTTGTATTACGTTAGTTAGTACAAAAAATGTCCAAATGTTACTTTTCCAACAAAAAAAGTTAAATGTTAAACAAAAACATGTACTTATATGTCAGTAATGAAAGGAACACAATGCATAACAGACAACTGTTCAGACAAAAAACAGAATGAAGGCTGCTGGGTTTTGCATGCAAAAAAAAAAGAAGTTAGTGTGAAGGTCAAAGTCTCCAGAAGAGCTGTGGCAGGTTCTCCAAGACGCTCAGTAAAACATACCAGCTGATTAAGTCTTCGGCACATGCAAAGACTCGCTGTAAAGCAAAGATGCCTTCGAAAACAATGAAGATATTTCTACATAAAAGAAAACACTATAAAGTGCAGTAATGAACAGTAACAAACTAAAATAAAGGAAGTCCCTATGTGGTGTGCCTTTTTCTTAAACAGTGTTCCCAGATAGTGTGTGTGCAGTTTTATAAGGAAATTAGCTTTTAAGTTTCAATGAGTGTCTTGGAGAATCTGCCACAGCTCTTCTGGAGACTTTGACTATCCCGTTCACTTCTATTTATCTATCTATTTAAAAATAAAATAAAATAAAATAGAATATCTATCTATCTATCTATCTATCTATCTATCTATCTATCTATCTATCTATTTGTTTGCATGCAAAACCCAGCAGTCTTCATGATGTTTTTCTTTGAAAAGTGCTCTGTTATGTAACGTGTTGCTTTCTTTCCTGACATTTTTGTGTGATATTTAATTTTTTTTTAGAAAAGTAATATTTGAAAATACTTTTTGTACCGACTCAATAATGCAGAACTAAAAAAAAAACTGTTCTCAAGCTGTACCTAAAAGTAATAGCGTGCCTAAGACTTTTGCACAGCACTGTATATGGTGTAAGAGAATTTGTCCAATTCAGAGAATAAGCCAAACTAATAAACCCTGGGTAATGTTATTGGGTACTATTTCAAATTTGGTTCAAAGAATGATTTTTGCTGCAGTCGGCCATTTTACATATATTTCCCCCCTGACAGAAATGTTGTAATGCTGAAGTGAGTGATTCTGGTTTTCTCCTCCTTCCTGACAGTGTGCCAGATCATGTCAAAGGGGGTGGTGGCAGTCCTGGGCCCCTCTGCCAGCCCGGCTTCCAACTCCATCATCAGCAATATCTGTGGAGAGAAAGAGGTGAGTCCTGGCTCGTTCTCTTCTATACTGAATTGTAGCATAGCCCATTGTGTGTTAGTGAACAATCACTCATATCATTGCCAATACTGTAGCCACATGCTGTGCCCCAAAGCCGTCCAAGTCCTGAGAATGTGGGACAAATATTATATAAATGGCATATTAGCCATCATGTACAGTACACTTCATTACCGGATATCTGTTCTGGCTCTATTGAAAGCATTCCTGTTTCATTAAGGGACATCTTGAGCGAAATGTACTATATGTAGGATGTACTGAATTCTGTTTATGTACAGAGCTGATGTTTCTGCATCACTGTACATTTGTGAGCTGTCAGCAAACACGATGCCCTGAATTCCCCTAAATTATGTATTCACTTCATGAATTGCACTGCCTTGCTTTCAAAAGCTGAGATGCTCAAGCTCCACTGGAATACATTACCCAGCTGATAAATAATCAAGCAGGTTTACTCTATCTGGCCCACTGACTTAGCATCATTCCTTAATGTCCTCATTATTCATGATCAACTTCAGATTACCTCAGAAATCAGACATCAGGAATAAAATATTCATTGCCATGTCCTACAAATGATCGCTCGGGTCATGTATCGAGGGGCTGATACACGTTTTTTAATGTTTGCTTCAGCTATAACAGGCTATCATGAATATTTATTGAGATATTTGTTATGAGGGCAGGCAAAATTTATGGTAGTCCTGAATGAAACGCTGATGGGAGAGGATTTGTTTGGATGTGTGGAGGAGGAAGGACTGAAGGGTGTTAGCTAGGAACAGTGGTAGGATATTTGTGGGAATTTTAATACGTAGTGTGTTTAAGATCAATATGGTATATACTTCCCTGTTGACAGACCTATTGCTTGTAGATAGGGGTTGATATATGAATATGGCTACAGTGACTGTAGAAATCAGCAAGTCATTACCTGGATCATCATCAGAGAGGCATCAGATCTTTTCGACATAATGTAGCACTATTCAGTCACATCTGGCTCTGGAAAATAAAGACACATTTAGTTAGTGGCACTGGAATGTTCTCATTATTGACTAGCCATGTGTCCTTATTAAGACAAAATAGTTGCTTTGTGTCTATGAGGGCTAAGTGCTGCAGGCACATGAAATCTCTTTTTTTAAATCTGTGTGATTCAGAACTCAGAAACGGTTCCCTGCGGTGTAAAAATTCTTACTGTTTCAAATAAAACAAAAGCTGATTCCACTTTAGCCAGTGTGAGTTTTTTGATATATGTGACGTCTTGCTGTGAATGAGTTTTGTAGTGTCTAATTCATTACACCAAAGCAACAATATGGCAGCTCTTCAGTAACCTCCAGCGCTGTTGTATGTGTGCATTATCTTACCTTAATCTGTTTGTGTTAGTCATGTGGTGTTTTAATAAAATGCAATATGCATGACCTTTTCCTGTGATAAATGCATGGTATTATAATGTGTTTATGGTTGTGTGTTAAAGTGCAAGTGGTACTTTTATTGGTGTATTCAGAATCTAGTTATGTATGCGTGGTGAGTGTTTAAATGTTTCCCAACCTCAGGCATGACTATAGACTTGCACGTGGTGGAGTTTGGCTAAAACAGCGGCGATTCTGACCATGCTTTTAAGCTTGTATTTGTTTTGCACAATATCGAGTCCAGCTCCATACTGCGAGAGTTTGATGTAAAAAAAAAAAGATCTGCATCCTCAATCTGTATTTTCTGTCTTCCTGATTTTTTCAGCTTGTCATTAAAGGTGGTGGTTGAGTCACCAGGAGCAGCTTATGACCATAGATTTTGCTCTGAACTGAAAGATAAAACATTTTATCTAAAAGCCAGCATCCCAGCACAGGTGAATTTCAAAAGAAATTTAGCTGGTCAGTCTTTCAGATTTGGGCAATTTTCGCAATTGTTATGGTTTCCTGGCTGGCCTTCCTATGCGTGCCATCAGGCCTCTTCAACTGATCAAGAATTCTTCAGCTAGACTTGTATTAAACCTTCCCAAGTTCAGCCATGTCACACCGCTGCTGCGCTCCCTTCACTGGCTTCCTGTAGCAGCTCGCATCAGATATAAAACCCTGATGCTGGCCTACAAAACCAAAAACGGTCCAGCCCCTCCCTACCTGTTGATAATGGTCAAAGCTTGATGCGTACCCAGAGCCATTCGTGTCTCAAGTACGGCTCGACTTGACCCACCATCATCCAGGACACATGGGAGGCAAGCATCCAGACTTTTCTCTGTCCTGGCACCAAGGTGGTGGAATGAACTCCCTTTGAGTGTCCGAACAGCTGAGTCACGTGCTGTCTTCAAACGCCAACTGAAGACCCACCTCTTTGGAGAGCACTTGAATAAGCACTAACTCAAAACTTTTACCACAATTATAGCAGTTATTGTATTGTAATGTTTATTAGTACTTTACAACTAAATTCTAGCAGTATCATAGCTCAAAGTAGTATGAATTCAGGACTACCAGCCTTAGCTTTGGATATTCCAATTTAACAACTAAGCACTCTTGTTCCTCTATAGTGCTGAATTCGTCTTGCCACAGTGTCTGTTGGTAGTAAATGAATCCTAACCACAGTGTCTGTTGGTAATGAATAAAAAAGAAACAAAAGAAGATAAAACATTATTGGGTTTTAATGAATACCATTTGCAAATTATAGCCATTCTAATTACGTTAGTGGGCAAGGTAGACTGTGGTTACATATTGATTTAATAACTTATTTGTCTGCTTCCACTTAGATAAATTGAATTATTAACTAATCCTGTTGACAGCGAGGCACAAGTTAGCACTGCTGGGATGCTAAAAGCATGCCTTCTGTGCAAGTTGCCCTTTAAGAACAGCTTGAAGCTGTTTGTCTGGCATGATGGTACACTGGAATGGAGCCAGTGGGATGAGGTTGTAATGGACAGCACTAGGCCAGCAGGAGCCTTTATGCCCTACTATTCCCTATGCACACACTGTTTTTCTGCTTTTTCCTACACACTTCCACTTTCCACATATTTTGATTTTCATGAAAAAGCTTGAATGGATTTGCAAAAGCCCTCGGTGAGTCTTCCAGCACAGACAGGCCAATGAAGATGATGCAAGGTGTTTATGAAAACTCAGACAAAGCAGAATGGGTTTGCATGGGCAGACACCTCAGACTTTATGCAGATCTGAAATAATATGATTATGCTGGCAAGTGCTTAGAAGATACAAAATGATGAGGTTGATCATTAGAGGCTTTATAGTCAATTCAAATATTATAACCACAGGCCAATTATACTGAAGTACCAGAAAAACTGGTATACCAGTTCATTCTTGTTAGATCCCCCACAGTGACAAACAGACACTGGAGTGCTGTACGGCCATAAAGGAGAGTTGCAGCACGGGATCAGGAGCATTATGAAAGCATGAAAGCATGGAGAATATTCCAAATACAGTACAATATAGAAGATATTTCACCAGCTTGGATATATTCCAGAGTGCTTGGGTTTTTATTAGGTACTTGTCTTGAATTATTGATGCTACATTCTTGAGAGTAGGTGAAAAGGCAAGTTTTGTTTTTTTATTTCTACAGGAAAGTGTAGAAATTTAGTGTTCTTTGTGAGAAGGGCAGGATAAATAAACAAGCCCGGGCTCGTGAGTGGCACAGCAGAAGCAGTGCTTGCTCTATCATGAGGAAGATAGAAACCCAGGGATGCCGTAGCCATCTGTGAAACTAGAAAAAAGAGAGCAAAAGTAGCCATGTTCATAGCAACAATAGCCAATTGTGGGTGTCTGAGCTCACATATGTAACTGAGAGTAGATAGCATGTGTCATGTGTTACCAAACATGCATTGCTTTTTAATCAAATTCTCAACTCTTATGAGCAGATGTGCCTTGGTATTGCTTTATAACAATGGGAGTGTTTCAGATACCTTAAGCTCCGTTACCTCCCTTAGACTTAGCAGCACAGAAGGTAAAGGGGTTCGGTGAGGATGTCCATGGCACTCTCATGCCATGCCCTCTGCTGCTCATTTGCCTGCACATGAACAATAGACAGGTGCATCCTGCTCATCTGTATACTCATAATTAGAGGCGAACAGCTGTTGCCAGTGGCTTTCTTGACCTCCCTTTTTCTATGCACATGAAATCTGATGCAGACCTCTGGGATGTTCAGATCCATGCTCGCTGCTCTCTTCCATGCAAACAGATAAGGGTGTGGTAGTTCTTTCATACAAGTGAGGCAGAAACATCCATATTCTAATGCGCTCTTTGTTCTCTCAGCACCACTGTGATTTTGTTGAGGTGCGTTCAAAGCAGATCAGCCCTCAGCTTCCCAACTAATCCTCACGGCTCTGTAGTGCAGAATTAGTATCACAGTGTCTTTTAACAAGACGAACGTGCAGCCAATGTATCTTTTCAACAAGACAGTTTTGCTAGAATCTGTGAAAATATATCTGTGCCAGAGACGAATATTCATTCACCACTAAAATCATGTGCTTTTTTTTTAAATCAACCTAAAAAATCGAAAGTCATGTCCTGTGTTCCTCCCACTGTTTTAACCACCCCCACTTGAGAAACACAATTCTATTTTTTGTGGAATTAAATGAAGTACTAGAAAAACTGGTACTGGAGCCTATTCAAAATACTTAGCTACACCACCTATGCATGCCATTCGTTGTGTCCTCCAGTGTGTATATAAAGCTATAGACATCTGTGGAAGTTTCTAGAGCTGTTTCTGCTATGAGACTGACAAGTTGATCATGAATTTGAGATTCCAACATGGTTTAATAGGTGGAGCCCATGAGATGGGACAAATTTTGGATTTTCATGTATGA
>JAOVYV010000050.1:11569331-11587162 GCA_025674545.1 Hassar affinis
TAAAATCCCTCTGACCACTGTGCAGGACTTGTAGATGTCATTCCCAAGACGAATTGATGCTGTATTGGCCGCAAAAGAGGCCTTACACCATACTAATAAATTATTGTGGTTTAAAATGACAGGTGTTTTAGTTTCATTGTCTAACACCTGTATATCTACACAGTACTACATAAAGTGCACATGTACAAACTAGTTCAAATAGGGCAGATAGTGCAAATAGGACAAGACATTGCAAATATAGCTGGTATGAGGTATATACAGGTAGAATGAGGTATATACAGGTGGTATGAGGTATATACAGATGGTATGAGGTATATACAGATGGTATGAGGTATATACAGGTGGTATGAGGTATATACAGGAGGTATGATGTATAAACAAGTGGTATGAGGTATATACAGTTGGGATGAGGTGTATATACAGGTGGTATGAGGCATATACAGCTGGTATGAGGTATATACAGATGGTATGAGGTATACACAGGTGGTATGAGGTATATACAGATGTTATGAGGTATATACAGATGGTATGATATATATATATATATATATACAGGTAGGATGAGGTATATACAGGTGGTATGAGGTATATACTTGTGGTATGAGGTATATACAGGTGGTATGAGGTGTATATACAGGTGGTATGAGGTATGTACAGGGGGCATGAGGTATATACAGGTGGTATGAGGTATAAACAGGTGGTGTGAAGTATATACTGGTGGTATGAGGTATATACAGTTGGTATGAGGTGTATATACAGGTGGTATGAGGTATATACAGGTGGTGTGAGGTATATACTGGTGCTATGAGGTATATACAGTTGGTAGGAGGTGTATATACAGGTGGGATGAGGTATATACTTGTGGGATGAGGTATATACAGGTGGTATGAGGTGTATATTCAGATGGTATGAGGTATGTACAGGTGGTATGAGGTATATACAGGTGGTATGTGGTATGTACTTGTGATATGAGGTATATGCAGGTGGTATGAGTTATATACAGGTGGTATGAGGTATATACAGGTAGTATGAGGTATATACCATTGGTATGAGGTGTATATACAGGTGGTATGAGGTATGTACAGGTGGTATGAGGTATATACAGGTGGTATGTGGTATGTACTTGTGATATGAGGTATATGCAGGTGGTATGAGTTATATACAGGTGGTATGAGGTATATACAGGTAGTATGAGGTATATACCATTGGTATGAGGTGTGTATATACAGGTGGTATGAGGTATATACAGATGGTATGAGGTACATTCAGCTGGTATGATGTATATACAGATGGTATGAAATATATACAGATGGTATGAGGTATATACAGGAGGTATGAGGTATATACAGATAGCATGAGGTATGTACAGGTGGTATGAGGTATATACAGGTGGCATGAGGTATATACAGATGGTATGAGGTATATACAGATGGTATGATGTATATACCCTAGGTATGAGGTGTATATACAGGTGGTATGATGTATATACAGTTAGTATGAGGTACTGAATAAATCACAGTTATTCAGAATTTGACAAGCATGTTTAGAAATGACACTGCTGTGAATGTGTGTTACTTTAGAAGTAAGGTTCTACATATTTTAAGTGTAATATTAGCTCTATTTATAGCTGTGTAATACACTGAATACTTGGTAGTTCCCCCACAGGATATTGGAGGGAATGTTGCATAGTCCTCACACTGATGTTTGTTTAGGCATTGAATTCCAATGTTACTTGAGGCAGTGTTACGCTGGTCACGTTCACGGCCACGCTGCTGTTGTAAGTTTGAGGTTTTGCTAGAATCCTTGTAGTCACAGTACACCCTTGAATGAACACTACCTACAAAATGACTACGCTATGACCCATCTCACGAGTTCCAACAATTAAACCAAAATCCTGGTAACTTGCCATTCTCACAGCAGAAACAATACTAAAATTTTCCATAGATGTCTATCACTTTATATGTGCCCTTTGGACACATCCAATGACATGCATAAGTGGAGTTGCTCTGTATTTTGCATAGGCTCCAGTACCAGTGTTTCTGATACTACTGTGTATATGCAGTGTATATATGGTATATATGGGTAAGTGCCATTTATAAGTCCCTTGTTACAAACATGCTTGTCAAACTCTGAACAACTTAATGATGTATTACTGAAACCTAGTATAAACGTGTACACTTTACATGTGTACAAGTATGGTTCTACATATTGTAAATGTAATATCAGCTGTATTTAGAAATAAGTAGTATACACTCTAAAAACCATGCCTGTTGCCCAGTGTCATTAATCAGACTTTATCATTACTGCTGAAGAGGCAGTAAGGTTTTCAGGGGGAAAACAACTTTTTGCATAGGCACAAACCAGTCTATGCAACTGTATCCTGTGGAGTTTTTTGCTCTCCCATTGTGCAGCTTTATAAGCCTAAGACATTATCAGGATCTGATTAGATATTAGATTCAGTCTACTATTGCATTCCTCTATTCTATAATGCCCTACACCACAGTAATACGATACTATTATACCTCTACATTCACATGACAACAATAATTACTGTAAGTCTTGTCTGTTGTTCATTTGTGATCAATTTAGTATTTCTCACACGCTCAGTGTCCTTCAGGCAGCCATTATGTATGCTGTCCCACTCATTTACTATCAAACCACAGGAACTGATAGTGACAGCAATTCCTCCGTTCACAAAGACACAACTACATAAAATGGACTGATAAACATCTTTACTTGTCAAATATATGAGAGCTGACACAAGCATAATGGTATGGTGCACATACATAGAAGTGGTTCCCAATCCTAATGAGGACACCAGCAACCTGTGTGGTTTCTTAAAGTCTAGCTCCCTCCTGTCCCTGTCAGCACTGTTACTTTATTTTAATTTTATTTATTCACTGTATTCAAAGCCAGCAACTTAAGTTAATATTTTAGTCAGTGTTTACATGGAGAAAGTCACAATTTTTTGCTAAGCAGATGTGTATTTAGATTTGTGTACTCTGTTCAGATTATTTAAGCCATCTGCATCTACTTCAAGCCTGTGCAGTTGCCATGTTGTTCTAGAGTAGTCTGAGAAAGGGTTTTCCAACAAACCATCACCTGTAAACACAAGCACTTGCCTTTATAAATAAATCAGGGACAGGTAGTTGAAACAGACAATTACACAGGTGCAAAACAACCAAAGAAGGCCATTTTTGTACAAGCCAAAGAGAGCTTTAATTGGAAGACTGCTATTTTGGCCACATTTGTGTGCATTTGTATGTACCCTTTTTGGTATTTAGGCAAACCCACTTGTCTGTTTACTGGACTGGAGTAATCTGAAAGTTTAGCAGCTATGACAATATTTCTAGTCTTTTTTTTTAGATATTAATAATTATTTGATAATTCATATTTGTAATATTTGGCTTAATTGATATAGGCCTAAATATACAGTGTAAAACATTATAAATAGTGTTTTTCCTTGTATTTCAAAATGACATTCAATTATATTTAAATTACAAGAATAAATTGTGTATTAAAATGTGTTATGTGATTTACCAAAAAAAACTCTGTAAAAATGGAATACATAAAATACACCGGTCAGACTTAACATTATGACTTTTCTCTACACTCATTGTCCATTTTCTCAGTTCCACTTACCACATAGCTGCACTTTGTAGTTCTACAATTACAGACTGACGTCCATCTGTTTCTCTACACACTTTGTTAGTCCCCTGGTCAGGACCCCCAGAGGACCAGCACAGATCAGGTACTATTTGGGTGGTGGATCATTCTCAGCAATATAATGGCCTAACTTAAAATGGCCTAACATGCATAGGTAGCTTAGTTAGCTTCAATTAACCAGACAAGTGTGATTCGGAGAACATTACTCTCTTAAATTAAAATGTCTTGCTAGCAAATTGTTTCTTTTTGTGCTGTAGCTCGTATAATAAGAAAGTTATTTTTGCTTATTAAGCAGCCACTGAAGCATTTATGAAGCCATGGGCTTTTTCATAGCTTATCAGTATTTCATAGAAACAAAGTATTGTTGTTCTGGCTGGAGCCACTGTGAGAGTAGGTGAATGTAAGCTAACTAGCGATCATCATGAGTAATTGTAACATTTCCCTGTTTTGTTTGTGCAAGTATGTCAAAATAATAGATATGTTCCTTCCTCGAAGTAGAAAATTCTTCTTTGCCCCCAAATCCATTCAGCATGCTGCATGCTTGACGGTCCTGGATATGATGTTTGCCAGTGTTGCCTCTTCTGCAGGATGCAGAGCTCTAAGGCAGCTTTAGTATGGAACATATGGAACTTGCTATGTCATATTTACTGCTGTATATATATCATAACTAAAACCTTCAAACATTCGTATAATAGCCATACATAACTATCTAGATTATAAAATATTTAGATTATAATAACACGATATGACCAAAAGCATGTGGACCGCTGACCATCACACCCTTGTGTGGGCCCTCCCCAAACTGCTGCCATAAAATCCACACAGTTCTATAGGATGTCTTTGCATTCTGTAGCTTTTAGATTTCCCTCCACTGGAGCTCAGTGGTCCAAACCTGTTCTGGCTTTATAATATCTCCTCGATTAAAGCAAGATCCATAAGGTCGTGGTTTGCCAAGGTTGGTATTGAAGAACTTGAGTGGCCTGCACAGAGCACTTACCTCAACCCCACTGAACACTGAACAATGGCAACAATTACTAATGACCATGTGGTTGAATGGTCAAATCCTCACAGCCATGCTCCAAAGTCCAGTAGAGGGCCTTCCCACAGTAGTAGAGATTTATTATAACAGCAAAGGGGGGCAAACCCCAGAGTAGAATGTTCAGCAGGCACATATGACTGTGATGGTTAGGTGTCCTTACTTTTGGCCATATAGTGCATTTTGTGCATTTTAAACATTATATGCATCGCAGTACAGCATGATGTGCAAAAGTACTATCCAGTAGATGTGCAAGTTGTCATTTTTTTCTAGCTTTCTGACCTGAGCCTTAGTCATTCTGGTTAAAGAAGGGAAGCAAAGATATTCAGTAGAATGGGTGCATGGGTGTGGAAGCTGCCAGCAAATGACATTGGATGTAATTGATTGAAATGTACCTTTAGCCCTTCAACACTTCACTGTAGATAGGGGATAATGGCTCCCTTCTACCCCAACCCCCCTCTCTGTCTCTATCCCTGTTTCTTTCTCTCTCTCTCTCTCTCTCTCTCTCTCTCTCTCTCTCTCTCTCTCTCTCTCTCTATTTCTCTCTCTCTCTCTTCCTTGCACATGGCCCATTAATCACACTGTCTGGTGACAGCCTAATAGAGCATGTCCTCTCATGAATATTTCTCCTTTTTGCCCTGTGGTGGCAGTGCTGGAACTCAGCTATTTGTCCTGCTAACCTCGACAACTGTCACTGCAGGAAAAAGGTGCATCCGGACCAGTGAACCCCACCAACGCTACACTGTAGCTGTATCAGTCCACTCATTTACATTCTAGACTGGGTTAGTCTAGACTAGAGCTTGTAAAACTGTAAATGTTATAGAGTGGAATGATAAAACTGTATTGGCAACTTCGTTCTTCCTTCTGTTGGCTTTCACTGAAGAACAACTACAGAAGAGCTATAGAAGAAATTTGGCTCACAGTGTTACCATATAGGTGGCAAAGCTTGCAATGATTCTGTGAATCCTGTGTAAACTGGGGGTTAAAGGGGAAAGAAAAGAAAGTTTCCAGGAGGAAAATTTCCTGGGGTTGGGGTAATCTGTTTGGGGCCCAAAATTTATACTTGTCCTGGCTGACACCTTGTTGCTTGTTGCCAGGGATTACCTGAAAATACTACTGAATAAAGGTGACCTGTCATGCAGCTAATGATAAATCACTTGAATCCTTTAATTGATGCAAGAATGAGGTGGATAATAAAGGTGTGTAATCTAATCCTTATAAGGTGTTTCAGGTCTTCCAGATTTTCTGCTATGAGTGTTGTATCATCTGCATGTCAAATATTATTGATGTTTCTTCCAGCAATTCTGAATCCCCAAGCATCTTCCTCCAGTTCTGCTTCCCTCATTATATGTTCTGCATACAGTTTGAACAGGTAGGGTGACAGTATGCAGCCTTATCCAACTCCTTTTCCAATGTGGAACCAGGCTGTCCATTTTCCGTCTTGACCGTTGCTTGCTAAGCAGTGTAGAGATTCCTCATTAGAGCAATGAAATGCTCTGGCACTCTCATTTTCCTGAGGACAGCCTATAATTGTATGTTATCAACACAACTGAAGGCTTTGCTGTAGTCAAAGAAACACATGTTGACTTCCTTCTTGAATTCTTCGGCTTTTTCAGCAATCCAGCGTTCATCCACAGTAATATCTTCTTGACCATGGGCATTTTCTGAATTCTGCTTGTACGTCTGGCAGTTTTGTTTTGATGTAAAGCTCTAGTCTGAGCAGAATGTAATATTAGGGGAATTATTCAATAGATTGCAGACTCTTTCTTGTGTCCTTTCTTTAGTATTGATATATAAACTGACCTTTTACTATCTGCCTGCCATTAATCTGTTTTCCAGATTTGTTGGCATAATTTGGTCAGTACTGAATCTTCTTCAGAAGATTTTCATTGCAGTGTCATTGTCTGCTGTGGCTTTCTTCTTCGGCAGTGATCTCAAGGCCTGTCTGACTTCATCTTATAGTATTAAAGGTTCTTCTTGTAGCCAATATTAACAAAGCTCTCTTGACAATTGACATCTTTTTTGTACAGGTCTCCCATGTATTCCTTCCATCATTTTTTGTTTCATCTGTTATTCTTTGGCCATTGACATCTCTTAGAGTAACAACTAATTCATTTTTGATCTCCTGTATCTTCTGAAACTCTGGGGTTAAGTCTAGCATTTTACAACTGAGGCTTTTATCTAAAGTGACACCCTTTCTATCTTTTAGAGACTTTGAAAGGGTTGAATTGCATTCATTTTGTCTAGGCTCAAATTTTCAATGCCCTCTATGAAGGTGTCAGGCAGGCCTATCTTTCATGTTTACAGTTAGTTCTGAATGCTACTGCACGTTGTTTAAGTAAAACACCCAAGGGGGAGTATTTCCCTTGTTCTTGCTTCTTTACATACCTAAATCTAGATTGAAGAATGTAGGGGACCATGCTTTTTCAGTTGTAGCCCCCCAAGCTCTGGAATGTGTTTCCAGTTTCTGTTAGACATGGCCATACACTGGCTGTTTTTAAATATAGGCTTAAACATATCTCTATTCACTGGCATTTGACTCAGTGTGAGAGTTGGGTGTTACTGGTGTAAACAGGCCTGTGTCCGTGTCTGTCCAAGTGGTTGTTGTTAAAATGATTGAACAGCACTTGGTCAGCGAATGCTGTTTTTAAATGTCATTTATGAATACATTTGACATTGACATTGGCACTGAAAAGTTTGAAAATCTTTACAGATGTTGTTGTAGAACAGGTCCTTGTCCTTCTGGGCAGCTCTCTGGAATGTATATTTTAGTTATTTTCAAAGATCTTTGTCCTTCTTGATTTTGGCTTTTGCCCTTTGCAGTCTCCACTGTATTATCAGTCATCCATTTTGATTTTCACTCTTCCTAGGTTTTTATTTGACTGTTTTCTTTGACTGCTTGAGGACCTCTTTGAGATCCTGCCGTAGCTCCTCTGATTTGTGTCAATTATACCCAGAATTGGAAACATATCTTGATGTTTTTTTGAAGACAGGCAATATGTTGCCCAGGTTATATTTTGGAAGTCTGGTGGTTTGATTTTTTTTTTATTCTCAGGTTCACTTGGAGCTTGCAAAGTAGTAGTTTGTGATCTGTTCCACAATCATCTCCAAGCCATTTCTTTGCAATTAAAATGGAGCTCTTCCATCACTTTGTGCAAATAATGTAACCTATTTGGTTTCAGTAAACTCCATCTGGTGATGTCCAGGTGGACTCCATTTGCTTGACTCACAGTACTCACAGAAGTTAATTAGTCTCCCTTCTTTTCCATTCTTGTTTCCAAGGCCATGCTGTCTAACTATATTTCCCATCTTCTTTTTTCTGACCTAATATTCCTCTCTTGAATCACCAGCAGTACATCGTCTTTGCAGGATTTGTCCATTTCAGTCTTTGTTTGATCGTTAAACTTTCTGATTCTATTATCACTTACATCCATTGTTTGGGCATAAACCTGGATGAATGTAATGTTGAATGCTTGTGCAAGAAACTCGATTGACGTAAGTTGATTATTCATAGCATTATATCCATAACCACCTTGTTTATAATAAAGGCCGCATAATTTCTTCTTTGTTGGTGCTTGTCCCTGATTGAAAGTGTCCTAATCTGGTCCACTTTACTTTGCTGTTGATGTTTGGATAATTCATTTCCATCTTCACTACTTCCTGCTTCCCATGCTTCATACATTCCAAGTTCCGACTGTGAGTTTGTTTTTGCACCTTTGAATTCTCTTTTCTCACTTGCCAACTTAGACTTCCTGAGTCAGCGAATAGACTTCCCGAAGGCTTTGATCTAGCCACATCATATGCACAAGCTGTACTCTGAGGACTCCTCAGTTCCTTCTCAGGAACAAGTGGAGTGAATTCTGATCTGAGAAGCCCGTCTTCTGGCACAAGCTTAGCAATCATTCTGTTGTGTCTGTCCATGTGTTTTTTTTGGTAAAGTACAGAAGTGGCTTACTGTTGCCTTCTTCTGGGCAGTCGAATTGATGTCTTTGCCATTGTCAGCTCTGTGATCATTCACTGATGACTTCATCCTGTATTGCTAGTGCCAAAAGTAGGTGGCAAGTAGGTTTATTCTCACATCCCTGTTGATAGTGTAAATACAGTGAAACTTTCTGGTTCTATTAAGAACTCTGGCATGTTGAATTCTATATTAACTGAAGGTTGTCAGTGTACCAACTGGAAAATCCAGAAAGCAAGACTTACAATAGTTTAAGTTAATAAAAACATGAGCTAATTTTGCTGTATTATATAATGACGTGCAATGTTTCCTCCCTATCCTAGGTATATCATTTACATTCAAACGAGAGACCAGGTTTTTTACTACTGCACGTGATGCAACAGAAGGGCCACAAGTTACTAAATAATCAAGAAGCTTATTTTGAGCAATGTTTAGCTCTATTAGATGTGCTCCTGTCTTGTCAGAATTAAGGAGAAGAAGGTTGCTTTACATATTCTCAGTTTTATTACGCTGCCATCTGACATCTGACTTTTCTGAAACGTACAGCTTTGTGTCATTAGCATACCAGTGGAAGCTGATACTCTACAGATAATTGTGTCCAGAGGTAGAATGTTTAGGAAGGTAGTATTCCTACAACAGGGCCTTGTGAAATATCATATAGTAATTTTGTATGCATCAAGGTACCACCATTAACATTTGAACACTGATATTGTTCAAAAAAATTAGCTCCAACAAAATTCTTGCCTATTCATAAAAATATCTCTGGTATCAAAAGCTGCACTAAGCTCATGTAATGAAAGTAATAACACACAGCACTTATCGCAGGTCTGTAGTAGGTCATTTACTACTTTAACAGACATTGTTACAGTATTATAGTGAAATATTTAACGCAGTCCTATATAACTGCTATGCAGATAGAAACTCATCTCTCTAAATCAGCTAAATTTAGAGCTAAAAAGGGTCAATATCATGTTCTTTAATCAGTGGTTTGACAACTGGCAGTTTAGATATTTCCAGCCAGGACATGTCAATGTAATAACTAGATATTTTTTTATACTTCAGCAGTGCCTTGGTTTGGAAAGATGTTTTTTTTTTTAATATTTCTCATTAAATTTTTCTCTTGCCCTCAAAGATTACCCAGTTCAAATAACATTTAAAAGGATGCCTATCTCTGTAAAATAAATTAGGTTATTACCAAGATGTTATTTTGAATGAATTTGGACATTGAAATTTGAATGAATTTGGTCCGAATGAAACAATAGCATTTGAAGTGTTGGCTTTTTGGACTCCACAGTGTCCTTTGCTATAAAAAGCTGCACTAAGCTCATGTAATAAGAGTAATAACACACAGCACTAGTGAAATATTTAATGTATATGATTACTATGCAGGTAATCAGCTAAATATGCTACTAAATCAGCTAAATTTAGAGCTAAAAACGGTCAATATCAGGTTAACCATGTAATCCATGGTTTGACAACTGGCAGTTTAGATATTTAGAAAGATATTTATAATATTTAGAGGTTTTAATGGAGGTTTATTTACATACTTCTGGTAGTATGTGTCTAAGTAAATGTATTGTAACTAATAAAAAATAATTGTTATTATTACTTTCAGCTGGTATCTTTGCATCAGTGACTATCCTATTCCTAAACATCCTAAACCATATTTAGGAATTTCCTGCTACAAAATATTCATGCTCAATTGTGCAATGTAGATTTGAAATTAACATAGATATATGAACTTTATGTACTTGCATTGTTGGTCTCCAAACTGGCACAGCTGCCAAATACAGTTTGTGTTTTTAATCAATGGGAATGATTGCTCTGGGTCACCACATAGGCTACTAATTTTGTATGTACAAATTACAAGCAAACACATTGAAAGGGTTGAAAGAATTTCTCTGCAAACTGTAATTTCTACAATTTCACAATGCTACAGTTGAATAAATATGAGGAAGTAGACTGTTTGAATTGTTTAATAATTTGGATCTAATCTTTTGAAAGAACTGGTGATGAGGAAGAAAGTGAAAGTGAGTGTGAAATGTAAATTTGACTGAGAATGCTGATTATGTCTGAACAATAATGGGACTATTCACTATGTGGAAAATAAATTTGGGTTGAGTTGAAGACTGTGTTGTACTTCTTTCATATATGTTTTGTTTTTGTATTTTTTTAATGTTTTTTTATGTAGGTATGTAACTGGAACTCTCTCTGCACAGGCAATCAGTTGGTTTGAATGTCTACCTAATGGGAGACTTTAGAAGGTGGGGGTTAGTATTCTTGGTGCAGATCTTGTCTAATAATCAACTGAGCACCTATACATACCTCCCTCAACTCAGTTGTACTGAAGTATGTATGGATTGCTAGATGTAGGTTTTTTCTTTTAACATTTCCAGTCAGAGTTTTCATTCTTTCCCTTCCTTGGTTTTTCCCTTGACCCCAGAGAGCACCCATTTCAAACAACATTAAAGCAAGACTTCATAATATAAAGCATGCCTATAACTATCCCTCTAAAATAAATTTGGTTATGATCATGTTATTTTTAATGGATTTGGATATAGATTGAATTATACAATAGCATTTGAGGTTTTGGCTTCTTGAACTCCACAGTGATCATAAAGGCATCCTACCTTTCATGTTTCAGAGAACTGAAGTGTTATCCTAAATACTACTACTTGTTGTGTCTTTGCCACCAGGTATTATGATTTTGCAATGCCCTTCCATCCAGGATTTATAAAGACTTATCATTGTAGTGAGAAGATGAACTGATTTTGGAATCAATCCAAACAGGGAGCAGCTATGTAATATATTTAACCAATTCCTTTATTACTATCTTACTTTAAAAAATCATACCATACATACCTAATATTAACTAATATTTTTAGTCTTGCTGGGAGTGCGTTCTTTACGACCAAGTGATCTACCACTGTTTGTGTTATTTCAATTCGAAAATGCTAGTACTTAAGACTGCACTATAATATGAAGCTTCATTTCTTATACACCATCCTGCTACCTGTCTAATATTCAATCAACATTGTACCTCATAACACTACATGGATACAGTTTTTTTTTTTTTTTTTAATTCAGATTGACTGAGCAGCATGGAAAGATAACACGAGTCTCTACTGCAGGTTGCCGTGTGGCTGGCTGCTGTGACATTGCTTAGCAACATACAATCTCAGTAACATCATCCGCATCTCTGTCCACCATTGGATGGTTGGTAATCAAATTCATGTGTTGAAGGAGCTAGTAACAAAAATGTTGGCACACGTAAGTGTATATTCATGCAGATGTTATTAAGAAAGAAATTGATTTTACGCTGGTGCTTCTCTCAATGTAGCCTAGATCATCAATTTCACCAGTGTGCACTGTCAAAGAAGTGATATCAATATGATCCTTTGGACAATGTGTCCTATATGACATTGGATTAAAACGGTTAAGGAGAAGGTTAAGGATGAAGTAGTGTGTCATAGTGGCAGAGTGGTGCAGTGGGGAGCTTTGCTGTGTCACAGCTCCAGGGTTCTGGGTTTGCACAGAGGTGCAGTGGGGTAGTGGATAGACCATGTCCATCATATTGTCCATCGATCCTTGAGAGTTGAGTCCTTTCTTAAATATGGACATATTGGCATTTTTTCTGTTTTTTTCTGTTTTATATAATTGGAAAAAAGTGTCGGTTTCGACATCTATCGAAGTATCACCAAATGCGGCAGTAAGTCTTCAAATGAAATATTTAATCTCTGAATCTTCCGCAGATCTTCTAATAGCAGAAACAAATTGAGCAAAGTTCAAAGATTTGCTTTGTAAACCTCTTTGTTATGATGGGTTCTATGGACATTTGTTGACAGAGAACCCAAACACACTTCGGCTGTGATAAGTGCGATTCAGTTGTTTTTGTGCATGCTTTTTTCCTTACTTCTCTTATGAATGCGTCACATTTTCTCATTCATTTTGATCAAATCAGCTCTTTAATCATGACAAATGAGAGCTGTCATGGCCTTCTCTCCAGTTTAGCAGAAAGGTGCAGCGCTAAAAGAAGTGACAGTGACTTCTTTTTTTTTTGTCTTGGTCTGTTTATTTCTAAAGCACCATCTCTATTTTACAGCACGCATTAATTCGATGTGATAAGGGACGCAACGGGATTTTGAAATAAGCTGTCTCGATCCCCCACACACACTTCTTCGGTGTACCCTTTTGTGTGTGGGAAGAGAGGAGACAAGGATGGACTGTTGCCTGTCTGCTTCTCCTGCACACAGTGAGCTGACTGCAGATGCTTTCAGTAGGAGGTGATATGGAAATTTGAGTGTCTAGTGAACATGCTAGTCCTCAGACACAAATGAGAAAATGACCTGCCTGAAAAAGTGCAGCCATTGAACAGAGGGCTTTTTTTGTTCATGTTTTTATTTTGGGAATTCTAATGAGTTCTACTGTCTACAGTGTGGGGAATTTATTTTCCCTGTGAAGTTAATTTGAGGATAATAAAAGCTGTAATAACTATCATGTTATTTATTATATATTTTTAATTGCTACAACTTGTACCGTGGCAGTTGCTGCATGTGGTGTTTACTTTACTGCACTTCAGGTGCATCAGGAATTGTACTTGCATGAGGTCAGGAATCAGTGTAGGTTTGTGAGCATATGCAGAATGAGGGAGAAGCTCTAAATTAAGGTGGTCCAATGTATTTGCAAAATACATTAAGAAACAAAAATATTATAGTAATTCAAAAAAAACACAATGATATACCCAGACCACCAAATTTAGGAATACAAGAGTAAATCACAAAAGCAAAACCAAAATCATCACAGAATTGACTCAAAATTGAAAGGGTGTAGGCCCTTATTGAACATCTTATTCTCATTGGTGGAGGTAGAGAAAGCAAAGAAAGCTAGACAAAGAAAAAGCAAGCAACTACTGCCAAGGCTGTACAGACTCAGTTGCTGAGAACTCTATATTCCAACTACCATGTTCAAGTTTACCAAGCTTCCGATTATACACACATGGGACTCATTACTAATCATATGCTCATGCACTCTGTATTAGCCTGGGTGACAGTTTGAGTCTTTGTGATGTTTCATAGTACCTACTGTATTTTAGACATTTGGATGTCAATTTTAGATATGTTGATATTTTGAATAGCCCTGTTTTTCCGGTGTTCTGGAGTTATGCCCTGTTTTTGATTGCCTGACCCTTGCCCTGTTTTTGGATCTGTCTGCTGATTTAAAAAAAAAACTGCATTTGCATCCACCAATGTTGCCCAAATCTGATGTGAATATGTGGGTTAGAATAAAACCTTTGTGCTATGCATTCAAAGTAAAGCACCGCCGAGTGTGTGCAGTTTGCCCTTTGAATTTTTTTTTTTACATTTCACATGTACTTTTCATGAAATGCTTTTACCTAAAGCTATGTACCAAATAGACAGGATGCAATCTGAACATGGGGTTGGATAGGGTTGAAAGGTTTGGAGGTTAAAAGCTTACTAAAAAGGCAAACATTTGTTCAGTGGCAGTCGTGGGATTTAATTACTAGCCCAGGATGTTGCTCACTGAGCTTCTGCTACTACCACACATACCTCTTATACATTAAGACTATTTAATGATTGACTAGCTTTTAGATTAGACATTGTTCAAAGTAGTCATTTAGCAAAGTCAGATCCGAATACAAAAAGCCAGCTCTAGTCACTTTACTTATGAGAAGGTCTGGAATCAGTGTAAGGATGTCTATCTGTGAGCATGTGTAAAGAAACTAAGAGAGAAAATTACAGCACAAAACACAATAACCAATCAAGAACAAAACGGAAAATCAGACAGCACAATGACAATACCGAAACTGCAAAACAGCAAATTCAGAAACACAATAAATTTTGAGAAAGCAACTTTCAAGCTGGAAGATTAGATCCTTATTGAACATCACATGCTCACTACATGTTATCTACAGTGCTCATTAGGATGACAGACCATGGAAAAAGACAAGCTGGGGAGTGTTTACAGCATACTAAGAGGAATACCGTATAAGCTTAAATGAAAATAATGATACTTCTCTATTGTTTTCAACCATGCTTTTCCTCCATCAAAATCAGACAAGGAAAAGAAAAGGGATTGTCACAATAGAAAACTTGTACTGTATATCGACAATATTTTTGCCTCATTTTCCCAACTTAGGACAAAATTTGGACTAGCTGCTTCTCATTTTTTTCATTATCTACAAGTCAGACCACAAGACACTTTTCCACTTTGCGTCAGTCCATCTCATATGAGCTTGGGCCCAGAGAATCCGGCAGCGTTACTGGGTATTGTTGATATATGGCTTTCACTTTGCAGGGTAGAGTTTTAACTTGCACTTGTAGATGGAGCGACGAACTGTGTTCACTGACAATGGTTTTCTGATCTGTTCCTGAGCCCATGTGGTAATATCCTTACAGAATGATGTCGGTTTTTAATGCAGTGCCACCTGAGGGATCGAAGGTCACGGGCATTCAATGTTGTTTTTCGGCCTTGCCGCTTACTTGCAGAGATTTCTCAAGATTCTCTGAATCTTTTGATGATATTAAGTACTGTAGATGTGAAATCCATACATTCCTTGCAATGAAGAAACGTTGTTCTTAATCTGTTGGACTATTTGCTCATGCAGTTGTTCACAAAGTGGTGAACCTCACTCCATCCTTGCTTGTGAACGACTGAGCCTTTTGGGCATGCGCCCTTTATACCCAATCATGACACTCACCTGTGGAATGCTCCAAACATGTGTTTTTTGAGCTTTGCTCAACTTTCCCAGTCTTTTGTTGCCCCTGTCCCAACTGTTTTGGAACGTGTTGCAGGCATAATATTCAAAAGGATTAAAAAAAACAATCAAGTTTATCCGTTTGAACATTAAATATCTTGTCTTTGTAGTGTATTCAATTTAATATGGGTTGAAAAGGATTTGCAAATCATCGTATTCTGTTGTTATTTATATTTTACACAACTTCATTGGAATTGGGGTTGTAATACACAGACTACATTAATCCCGAACAAAGTTACACTCTATAGACCCTGTATAGATCTGTATCATGTCTTAAATGTAAGATCTATGAAGGATCTTTTTTATATAGTTTATTTTGGCTATAAACTATATACTTCTTGTCAGCAGTTATTCTAAAGAAAGAATTACTCCTGACTGTAATAACATAAGCAATATCAAAGTGCATTGTTTTCGCTAGGCGAAAAAGATAACTTGCTGAAAAAGTCGAAACAGCAATAAGCATGTGATTATAAATACGAGGGTGAGTCAAAAATTGCACTCTGGCACTCATTCCACTTTTTTCATCTGCCAACAACCTTCTGTATTCCCTCATTAACAAATGCTTTAGGCTGAACTGCGAGCTACAAATACACCGCTGTCTTCATCTCTTCATCAGACGTGAATCTTCGTCCTCATAGGGCTTCTTTCAGGGGACCGAATAGGTGATGGGGCAAGATCAGGAGTATAGAGGATGCGTTAACACCTCAAAGCACTTTACCGTACTGTACACAATGTCTTCTATATATATCGGCACCAGACACACCCTCAGACCACAAAAAATGAATTGGTATTTATATAATCGGAGTGTGTATAATTTTTGACTCACCTTTGTAAAAGATGTAACCTTTCCATTTTGAGTAAATATCGATGCGTCTGTGAATATGCTGTAGTATTTTCTGATTTACTGTTGCTCTTTTGGTTTATTTATATGATTTGCACTGACGGGTCCCCATAGTAAATCCCTACTGGAGGTCTTCAGGCTGTCAAAATCGGACAAATGACTGACGGCTATAGATGAATGGCAATGCTGCTTTTATCAGAGTCTCAGTGTGATGAGCTGCTCCAGCCAGCACATTCAGTGCACTCCAATCTATATAGCACAGAAGTCTGTTGTCCAAAAAGACCCAGTGCGTAAACCATATTCAGGTCATTACTTTGGCACTCGTGAAAATAAGCCCAACTTTAGGACACGGCTTTCAGCACTGCCTCAGGCAAAAGGAAAATGAAAAAAAAAGTGTAGTGCACTCATTTTGCTCATGTTGTGTGCACAAAATGAAATGACATTCTGTCATGCGTGGTACAATACATTGGGAACGCACAGAACCTAGATTCATGAAATATCTGCCAAGGAGCTCAATAAGTGAATGAGATGACAGGTTTTGAGAGATGGATCAAGCATTGATGCTGGAGAATCACAGGAACAGCTGCTCCCAGCATTTTCTTTTTGCCTCATGGGGTCTTGTATTTATTTCATACAGTATGACTTTCTGCTATAAATTAGCAATTGATTCATATCCTACTGTAATATAAGTATTCAAATTGCTTATACCAGCCCCATAACAGAGATGCATGCTGAAACAGTCTACCATATTCAAATCAGGGTATTTAAAATACCTACAAAAACCATAAGAATGATTAATGCTGGATAGTAGCTTGTACAGTACGCATGAACATTGCCCTACATATTACTAAGTCTTTTACTGTAGATCTTGATGGGCAGTGGTGCAGTGTTTGTTGTATGCTGATCTTGGACAATTGGACTGTTGGATTGGAATGAAAATATTATTTGTACTATAATAACTGTAATAGTAAAGTTTTAATCTATATGGAACAGATAAGGAGAGTTGAGATATTACAGAACAGTCTCTTACATCTTACAAGCATTTCACATATTCATTGGTTTGTGCTTGTGTGTGTGTATGTGTCCCTGTTCAACAGGCCTATTAAACCTGGAAGTGTTGCTGCGACAGTTTCTCATTTCCAAGGAGACACTCTCTGTTCGCATGCTGGATGACAGCCAAGACCCTACTCCCCTCCTCAAAGAGATTCGAGATGACAAGACTGCCACCATCATCGTCGATGCCAACGCTACCATGTCCCACAGCATCTTGGAGAGGGTAGGAAGGAATACGTGCCCTAAGATTCTATCTACCCATTCATCCATCCATCCATCTATCCACCCATCTTTCTTTCTATCTATCTATCTATATTGTACATGTACAGTACATACACTGATCAGGCATAACATTATGACCAGCTGCTTTTCTCTAAACTCATTGTCCATTTTCTCAGTTGCATTTACCATACCATTAGTGGTCTATCTGTTTCTCTATACACTTTGTTAGTCCCCTTTACTCTGTTCTCTAATGGTCAGGACCCCCACAGGACCAGCACAG
>JAOVYV010000050.1:11591807-11603048 GCA_025674545.1 Hassar affinis
ACTGTGCTCTTACCCTGCTAATTGAACCTTCATACTCTGCTCTTACTGGTGCAATGTGCAATTAATGAAGATTGGCCGTTCCAATTTAGCCATGAAACCTCCCACACTAAAATGACAGGTGTTTCAGTTTCATTGTCTAACCCCTGTACATTATCACATAACAGGTGTGGCTTTTATAAATTGTGTAAGCAGACCCACGGCTCTGTTGGCCCCTCATGTTGAAGTTTCAGTCAGTCACATTTGTACTAATGCATTCTCTTCTTTTCACTCCTCTTGGCCTTATTCAAGTATTCGGATTGCCATCTTAAGCCATTCCTTGGCTTTTCTTGTTGCCATGGCAACAGTGGGTGCTCTACTTTGCCAGTGAGTTGTGCAGTTCACAACAGGAAGAATTTGCTTTTCTCTCACCCTTCACTTCCCCATGGACTCCTCGTCTTTTCCCACACACCACTCTTTCTAAGTGAGGAGCATGCATGCGGAATAACAGAGGGGAATTGGCTGCTGTTCAACAGACGATATGGCCAAGCATGGCAAAGCTGTTTGCCAGCGCTCACACTGAGGCTCCTGTGAGCACGTTCCAA
Source organism: Hassar affinis (assembly GCA_025674545.1). Taxonomy (NCBI): domain Eukaryota; kingdom Metazoa; phylum Chordata; class Actinopteri; order Siluriformes; family Doradidae; genus Hassar; species Hassar affinis. The sequence continues at coordinate 11,592,389 of JAOVYV010000050.1, forward strand.
TTACATGGTCAGTTGCAGGGGCAAATTTTGCATTATAGAATGCTGATGCATGGACAAAATTATTATAAGCAGAAAAAACCCACTTGGCTGCTGTAGCTATTTTTTTCCACTTATATGCTTTAATAAATAGCATGAGATAGGAAGGAAATATGCAATCAAAGAGCAAAAGCAGGGCATGTAAGTACTTGCAGAGAGTTGAGGAAATAGTTCAGTACAACCTTACCTAATGTCAAATTTGAAAGAATTCACAAATATCCTTCTAGAATTCTTTTATTGGCCAGAATTCATTATTTATTTCAACTACAAATACTTCCTCCTGACATTTAACCATTTAACCACTGGGTCTGCTTGTGGTTCCTAATGCTGAGTTCACATTACACAGATTTTCTGCTTGCTGACAGGTTTTGGTGGTCATGCCAGCTTGGGGGCAAATCAGTGTTCCAACCAAGGAGAATGCGAGATAATACAGAGTGAAGGGAAACCCGGGGGCGGAGTCGTATCAACATCAATGAGTATGGCTTGTAATGATCAGGTGCCCTCATACTTTTGGGCCATTTTATTGTTGTTGGTATAAACACCACAACTTACTGAAAAGAAGTTTAAGCAGAGATGATGTTCTGAAATGCTCAGTTGCTTTAGGAGTGACTATGGACTCTTTTTTTTATATCAGCGCACAACAGTTTGGATCGCACACTTCTTTTTGACGTCCATTTTGCAAGCTGTGTAATGTGTCCACGCTTTAAAGCTACACTGCCACTTTGGGAGGCAGATCATTCAGGGTAATCCTCAGTATTTCAATGACCAGGGCACAAGGGATAACCTTGCCATTATTATTATTATTGTTGTTGTTGTTGTTCTTACATTTATCTTTAATACCCTTTTACAGAATGACTTACATTTATCTAATTTATACAACTAAGCAGTTGAGGGATAAGGGCCTTGCTCAGGGGCCCAATAGTGGCAGTAGGGGGAGGGGGAGGAGGAAGAGGAGAAGGAGGAAGAGAAGATGAAGATGATGATGAAGATGATGATTCAATTCCAGCCAAGACAATCCAAGTAATTGGTGGGCCCTTTAGCACAGCTCCTGTACCATAAATACTCAGGAACACTGTACTATAACTGACTCTTCCCTGTTCCGTCCAGCCAAGGATTTGAGAAGAATGGAATTCCATTTGTATAGCTTGTATATTTATAATAACTAGAACAGCTATTTTTTTCTACAATATAATATAGAATATTAAATTATCAAGATAACCCACCATACAAACCTTAATTAGTTTGCATATAGCAATAGACCTTTTGTGGCATAAAACAAATAATTCTATTTTTCAGTTACTCTGCCTTATTATCTGGTTGACAATTACTGATTAAATCCAACCCCATGAAGCCTTGAGTAGTTTGGCGGATGGTGTAGGAAGGCTTTGAGCTCTCCGGGGTATGTATGTGCCCGGATGGCTTGAAGAAATGTTGATGATTATACCTACAATCACCCTGATTCATGAAGGGATTGATAATTGAAATAAAGTCTTTGAATCATTTCCTTTATTGTTCATGATGCTTTGAATACTGAATGAAGAGTTTCCAGTGTTGAAAAGTCTATTAGAGCTGACAATGAAAAGGGGTTTTCTGAATAGCCATGCTTGCCATGCGATTGTTAAAGCTATTCTTCAGTGAAACGCAGCATGATTTAGGCACATTGTGATTATGCCTTTGTGTTTCCTTTTGAAAATTTTGTAAAGCACTTGATTTGGGTTGTGATGCATTTCAAATGCTAAATTCTGGCTCTGTAAGAATATGGAATTTTTGAGTAAGATGTTTAGAACATGATTTTGGAACTTTAATAAGGAAAACTGTGAGATTGATGCAAAGAAATTGATTCTGTACAGCCAGGATAGTCATCAAAACCATGAGGCTGATATGGCTGATAGTCTCTTTGGCATGCCTGGCCTAATTAGCCAGTTAGCTCCATGGCAATACTGCTGAAAGTGGCACTTAAAAGTTTAAAGCCTGAGATCTGAGCTCATTAGTCACTAAATAAAAACTCTTAGTCACCTATGAAACTGTGTTTCAGTGAATTAATGATCATTGCTTAGATACCTGGATAAGGTGGCATACTACAATACAGTATTTGCTGGTTCCAAATGACAAGGAATTCTAGCAGTAGACTGAAAAAAGGGCATAAATAACTTGCATTATATTTTGCCCATCCTGATTCTCACAAACTGCCAGTGGTAGTGAGATAAGAACAGTCTGCATACTATATGCTACAGTGTGATGTGGAACAAACAACTTTGAAAATGACTGGAAAATGCCTGGAGATGACCACCAAGTTCAGGCCACTGAGAGTTAACCTTGTAGAACCAGGATTATGTACAGTGAACAGCACTGCAGACATCCTGTAGTGGTATGCCTGGAAGTAATGTGCATTAGGAGGAGACAGAGCTCATAGAGTAGCATGTCACGATAGAGCCCATCTATAGGTCATGGTGATGTCCACCACCCAATGGACCTGTCTCTGCTTAGACAAGGGAGTCCCCTATGCCCTCTGTCCTCAGTGAAAGATGAACACTTGGAATGTGGAGCAGATGGCCATTATTTTATCTAAATAGATCCACAGGGAATGCACCATTAGGCTTGGCTTCATGGAATTTTGCAAGGTCAATTGATTGGTTTACAAAATTGGATGATATGACCATGGGCAGAAATCCCAGATTTAACCACAGAGTCAAACCAGGGTCATCTAAATACCATGATGAACTTATCATCAGAACATGCAATTCTCCCACATCCATATATCATATGTGCTGTGGGATCAAACTTCTTGTTCAAGTGTTGTCTCTCTCCGACTCCAGATCTCCCATGGGATGTAGACCTCAGGCACGTGTGTGGACACTAATGAATAATTTATAGCCTCACAGATGGAGTAAGATGGCCTTAATGATTTTGAGCATCAGGATGGAAATTGGAATGTGTAAATGTATCAAATTGTACTCAGTCTGCTAGGAGTAGATAGAACAAGTGCTCAAGAGGATACATCCTATTGGTCCTGGTTTTACTGGAGGACTTTATTGTTCAGTTTGGGGAAGACGCATTTGCTTAGTTAAAAACTGTTACATTTTTGAACAAGTGAATGAAGATAGAAGGGAGTCACCAGAGTGATGCAGTTATTGCAAGCAACAGATGTGCAACCAAATGTTAAATGTTGTTGACAGTAACACTATCTGTTCCAATACCTTTGCACATCTAAAGATTGGGGGGTCTGTCACCAAAGGTGTTCTATGTTCTATGTTGTTTAACACATCTATATGTAAAATATCAGAAACTGTAACTATATTATCTCATATTAATATTTATATCTCAAACCCAAATTGTGGACAAAGACCACATTTACAATGATAAAAACGTCTGGATGAAAAGTATATTTGGATGTGTAAAGGTGTGAGGCATTCAATCCTAAGTGCACTGTACCATCAAAGCTAGTTGTGGAATGAAAAAACCAGGCTAGCCTTAAGCTTTTGGAATAGCCTTCCCAAAGACCTGACCTCAACCCTATGTGAACTGAGCTTAAAAGTCAGGTCCTTGCCAGGAAACCAACAAATTTAACTAAACTCTGCCAAGAAGAGTGGTCAAATATCCAACCAGAATTCTGCCAGAAGCTTGTTGATGGCTAAGAAAAGTGACTGGTCAAGGTGCAATTTGTGAAGGGACATTTAACCAAATGTTAGTTGTGCTGTATGTATATTTTTGACCCTGTATCTATAATTATGACCCAGTGTTCATAACTGAAAGCCCAATATTGAAATGCCATTCATGTACAGGATCAGAGTATGTAAACATCTGACAACTGACAACTTTTTAAAGGTAAATGAAAGAATTCAATGTCTGGAGGAATCGGATTACATAAATTCCTTCACTCACAGAAGCAAAACAGAAATAAGATCTAGATCACCACTATGGATTTTTTTCTGTCTATTTTGTATTAAAATGAGACATATTATCAAGTCTAAAAAGTGTGTCTTTACAAATTTAAATCTTTTTTCAATACCATTCCCTGATTCCTGATATCCCTTACCCTGGTTCTAACAGGGTGCATCTTCCAGATAGATGAACCTTCCTGAGTTATAAAACTGAAAAAACTGAGTGCAAAAAGGCCAGCAAGTGGTGTTTATGAGTTTCAGGTGGTGTACAAGGTTAAGACACTCCAGCACAATGATGAGATGGGAGACATTCCTTTCAGAAGGTCATAATAAATTAAGACCCCAGAGAGATGCCGTCCTCCTGGCTGTTGTGTGCTGAAATGGCAGCTACAAACATCTCTAGCCTATACTGGGGCTTGCCTTTGTCTATCTGTCCTTAGTGAAAAGGTAGGAGTTTGGGAATGAGGCAATGTACTCAATCCATCCCATAGGCTGCAAGGCATTAAGCGTCCACGTAAGTGGATATAAGACTGATGTACTAAGGGTTCTTGTGTTCAGGAGTGATTCCTGGAGTGTTGGGTAGCATAGTTTAGATAGAGGGGCAAAATTCCTGGCATCCAGGATGCTCTTTCAGTCAGCATAAAGAGTAGCAGTATATAGGTCTCATGGGCCACAAGCAGTACTCTATGGCTTAGTTTGATAATTCTGCACAATGTAGGAAAAAAAAATCAGTGACAGGGAAAAAAATGTACAGCAGATGGTGAGGTCAGTGCATCCTGTTGCAAAGCAAAGAGAGTCACTTGGCCTTGTGATGTCCTAGTGGTTGGTATAGATGACCATCAGGTTGGTAGAGCAACCCACAAAAGGCTGAGCAACCCAGCACATGGTGAGGCCTCAGAGCAACCGAAGATGAATTCGAGGGCCAGACAATTCATTTCATAATTAATCCCATTGATGTGTCCTGATTGAAAATGGAGGGCTACATCCCTGCAGCATCATACAACTCCCTAGCCTGTAAAGGAAGCATCCATTTCTCTCTCTGATGAAGCACCATTCTCAAGGAAAAGCCTTGCAAATTACAGCTCATGCCCCACTCGCTGAGACAAGGACATGACTCTTTTTGAGGCATTAGGGGTCTAGCAAGCATAGCAGTTTTACTGTAGCCATTATCCATTCTCTGCAGAAGCCAGTACCTCTAATAGCAACCTGACTGAATCTGATCATCAACCATTATAATGTCTGCCCCAAATTGGAATGGCAGGGTGTCTAACATTCTCTGTGAATCTAGCTTGTCAAAAATTGCCCATGGCTCTAAGCATGAGGCGATGGATAGAACACTGAACTGGTGGGTAGCATTTTCACCTTACAGCAAGAAGGTCCTGGGTTCAATCCCCAGGTGGGAGTGGTCTTGAGTCTGCATGTCCTCCCTGTGTCTGCAGGAGGTTTACTCTGGGTACTCCGGTTTCCTCCCACAGTTCAAAGATATGCAAGTTAGTTGAATTGGACATACCAAATTGCCCTACGACTGTTTTTGAAAGTTCAGTTTGTGTATTGATGGAAAAACCTATCGATGTAACCTTGTGCTTGTGATGTATAGCCACTGATGCCGAAATGACATTAAAAACCAATAAACAAACAGCTTGTGATTGTCGCATGGCCTGGATTATATCTGATGACCTTATGAAAAGGATAGGTCTTTTGGAACCAGTTCAGCTCCTTTGAATTTAGAATTTGACAGAAGATGCAGTACTTCTGCTGAACAAAAATGCATGTTATGTTGAGTAGAATCCCAGTTGAGCAGAACTCTGGATGAGTAGCCCCTGTGGATTCTATTTCATTATGTCCAGGAGAGTGCAAATTTTATTATCTATAATTATCTGTTGAGTCTTAGGAAGGGTATGTAATATCAGTGGAATGAGTGGTGATTACTTTAATGTGCTCAGTCTTGGAGTTGATCTACTGTAAATGTTTGCCATTCACCGCTTAGGGTTCTCTGATTTTTTACTCAGTCTGGCTAATCTAACACACAGACACTCAAGTCAACTCAACGTGTTCAGCCTGCCTTTGAATCTTACAACAAGTAATTATTGTAATGTTCCAACACTGTCATATTGAATTGAAATGCTTACTTTTTATGGATGTTTCCCAGGTAACAACGGAGAATTGATGAATAGAATAATCTAGTGGGTCATTAATGCCATGCTTCTTTGTTGTCTTTGATCTGCATCTAAGCAGGGATTAAAAAGCTGTACACGATGTGTTTTCATTTACACAGTGGGGGGAAAAACACTGTAGGCAAATCTTAAAACTCAGATAATAACAATGCTTCAAAACATTGCCAGTGCTGCTAAATGAAACTAGCCTTTTATTACAAAGCAATGTGTAATATGCTTGTCATGAAATAAGTTTGTTCTCTTTTTTTCTGTCTCTTTTTCTCATAGGCATCAGAGTTAGGGATGCTTTCTGTCTACTACACCTACATCTTCACATCGCTGGTAAGAGTCTTTGACCTGCTGCTCTCCTCCGCTGAAATAATGATGTGCAGTCGCAGAATTGCTGTTTATAGTATACATACCTCATTAACAGTTTCTGTTTCTTACATTCTTTCTGTGTTTCAGTGAATGCTGATAGAAAACTGTGGTGTTTAATTGTACTATTTGACTGGTATTGCATATATTAGACTGGCTTTGTAATGCCAGTATGCATTTAATTTCTCGTGTAATTTCTTATCATTTTTCTTCTCTAGCTTTGTACGAGCTCAAACTCAAGCTCAAACCATCCAGCATTTCCCATGAACCATATTTAAGAAGTGATTCACTTCTGTCTGACTTGAATAAGCTGAATTTCTAGTAATACTTATCCTCTGTTCCTGCATACCCTCTGGCCTCCCTGTTTTAGACAGTCATTCTAAAGTCTACAATGTGATTTGCCAAAGATATGTCTTCATTATGTCATTGTTGCCTCTTAGAAATGGCCTTTGAGAGATGAACAGTGGCCAGTATTTCAATGAAGCAGACAGGTGGTTTTGCTTTTTTTATATTCCAGTGTGTGTGATAATGAGACACCCATTCGTAGAAGTGAAAACTAATCCCATTTACTCACATCGCAGCCATCATGCTGACAGATTTGTCCCAGGTTTTTGGCCCATGTGTATGAATGGGTAGTGAGCTCTAAAATATTACTCTACATTAGAGCAGTAAAGCATGTCTGCTGCCCATGGGCATTTCTTTTGTTCATAATGCATATTGCTGTTTTTAAGGGTATTGGCATTAAGCTTTATTCCCTATGTGATAGTTGTTTACATGCCTTTGTATTACAGCTATAATCTCTTAAAAAATAAATGCTAGTAGTAAACTATGTCTTTTGCACTATTAGTTGATCAGCCAACAGGAAAGAAACTGAATAGTAAGGGCTCAAAACAAATAAAGGCAAGATGGATATGCCAGTTGGATTATAAAATGGACTTAAAATAATGTCATTTTTTAAATCTGGCAAAGGGATTACTAAAGTTCCCAGATTAAGATAAGTACAATTGTATTTTGGAAGTACGAGCATGGGCAAATTTTGATTTTCACAAAGTTTGCTGCTTCAGTTTTTATGGACCCAATTCGCATTAGGTCTAGATTATTATGAAGAGTGATCAGATTAATTGCAATGAATAACAAACCCCCCCATTTCCACTGCATTTCAGCCCTGCCACCTGCAGCTTGACCTGCTAACATCATTTCAGTGATCATCTTGTTTTCTCAGGAGAATGTGTTAATGAGGACAAGGCAGCTGATATCACTCTGTCATGCTGATTGAATTAGAAGTGCAGATTGGTTGCTTTAAAAGGATCCTTGAAATCATTGTCTTCTTCTATTAACCGTGGTAACCCCCATGAAAAACATATGCAGTCATCATTGCTTTACATTGAAAAGGCTTCACAGGCAAGGACATTGCTGTGTGTAAGATTGTACCTAAATCAACCATTTTTGGATCATCAAGAACTTAAAGGAGAGAGGTTCAGTTGCTGTGAAGAAAGTCCAGCAAGTGCCAGAACCGTCTCCAAAAGAGGATTCATATATGGGATCTACCAGGGTTTTGGAGAATGGCCTGGTGTCAAGAAGGGAGGCAAAGCAGCAACTTCTCTCCAGGAAAAACCATCAAGAACAGATTGAGATTCTGTAGGAAGTACAGGGCCTGAACTGCAGAGGATTGGGGTAAAGTTATTTTCTCTGATGAAGCCCCCTTTAGACAGTTTTGGAGATCTGGAAAAATGATTGTCCAGAGAAGAAAAATTGTCATGCCAAAAGCATCCTGAAACCATTCATGTGTGGGATTGCTTCTCATCCAAGGGAGTAGGCTTACTCACAATTTTGCCAAAAACACTGCCATGAATAAAGAATGGTATCAAAACATCCTCCAAGAGCAACTTCTCCCAAAGATTCAGGAGCAATTTGGTGATGAACAATGCTTTATCCATCATGAAGGAGCACCCTGTGATAACTCAGTCCCTTGGTGAACAAAACATTTTGGGTCCATGGCCTGGAAAGCCCCCAGATCTCAGTCCCATTGAGAACCTGTGGTCAATCCTCAAAAAGCAGGTGAACAAACAAAAACACAGAAATTGTGATAAATTGTGAACTCCAAGCACTGATTAGGCAAGAATTGGTTTCTATCAGTCAGAAGCTGATTTCAGCATGCCAGGGTGAATTGTAGAAATCTTGAAAAAGAGGGGTTAACACTGTAAATATTGAGTCTTTGCATAAACTTGTTGTTTGCATAAACTTGATTTGTCAATAAAAGTAAAAAAAAAAAACGTATGAAATGCTTCTAATTGTACTTCAGTATACCAGTATACCAAAAACAGGAAAGCAGCAAACTTTGTGAAAACCAAAATTTGTGTCAGTCAAACTTTTGGCCCCGACTGTATTTAGTCAATTTCAAGTTGGTATTAGTTGGTATTATGACTCTTATATTAAGGAATAGCTTCTCTAATATCTCAGTAATTCTCTACTGAATGAATCCTATATATGATGGTTTCGTCTTTCTTCCCTTTCTTTATTTGTCCTTATTCATCTATTCCTGTATGCCAATCCATATTAATTTTGCCTCGTCTGGGATCAAGGGCAACATAAACGTCAGAGTTATTTCAGACCAAAGCATATTTATTATAGTTATGTATTTACTTTGTAATTTCAAGATCTGTAGTTGAGTCTAGTGAAAGTTTTCCTATAGAAACATGCAAATATCAAACTAAAATGCAAACATTTGTTGATGCTCAGTAATACAGAAAAAGACTGAAACGCCAGAAGTAGGATATGCTGGCTTCATTTGGCATTCAGAATGCCCTTGTGTGATCAATAACAATTTCCTCGCACTAAAGAACACAATGAGAACACATGCCAGCCATATTGAATATACAGTCAACTCAGAAATATTGCCTCCCTTCAAAAGATATAAAAATGGCAAAAATGATTGTTCAAAATAAGCACTAAACACACTGATTTTGCTATGCGAACAACTGGAATATATATATATATATCATTCTTAATTGCATACTAGCATACTAGTATATGTACAAATGCATATCTTGATCAATGCATTTGCTTGTGTTGTATATCAAATTCAGCAACTGGCCAATCACAGTGAGGTATTTGAATTACTCTCTTGTGTGACAGACACTGTGATTTGGGTACATGAATAAGGAGAGATTTTATCAGTGATAACGTAAATGGTATTAATTCCTTAAAGTACAACAACACATAAATAAGTTTATTTTCACAATTTAAAGAAAAGGGACAGGATCATTATTTACTGATTATGGAATACTGCACTTCCCTTGTCAGTGGGCCATAAAGAGATCACTGTGGTGAGATTTGTATAAGCAATAATGCTTTGCCATGTGATGTAGTGTTTTCATTACTTGTTTGACTGGTACTATGAAACATTTTATAAAGAAACCAAGATATTTTTGGACTCCTAGGGATTGTTAGTACATACACAATTCTCTCCCTGAGTGTTTTCTACCCAGTTACTCATAGCACCTATTATATTTATTGGTGTGTATTATTAGACATTATAGCAGCATGGTTTTATTCAAATTTTTATCTCAAACTAGTGTTTGTAGCAGTCTTGTGTGCCCCTCAGCTGTTGGCTATTTTCTAATCAGTTGGGGAACACTAATTCTGTAGCACTTGTTCTGCCATGCCACCTTAAACAGATTGCTGATAAGTCACTTAGGATAAGCTCTAGCAAATAAACTAATGTCAGTGTATATATATATTGGATGTAAACATACTTTGTCTTTGATGTGTGATATGGAATTACATTTGCATTTGGTGATTTGGTGATTTGGTAGATCATAATCACAAAGGTGTTTTAGATTTATAGTTTAGGGGGCTGGATATCAATTATAATATTAAGCTTTTCAAGGAACAAACCTTTCTAAGGTGCTTGTAGCAAGAACAAACAAATACTGACTAAACACAAGGGGAGCAAGTGCAACTAGAGAGGTGCATTTCCTGAAGAAAATGCAAGTGTGATTGCAGCGAAGCAGTGACATTAGCATCAGCACCATTCGCTTTAGTGTGTGTGTGTGTGTAACTTTAGCTCATACATAAGTTTGGGGGTGCCAGTACTTTTGATCAAAAACATGATTGTGTGTTTGTCAGCATACAGTAGCTGGGAGTGTAAATACATTTGATCAGACTGGTCATAGTGTGTATGCAAGGTGTTATTCAAGCAGAAGTACAGATGAC
>JAOVYV010000050.1:11613681-11646086 GCA_025674545.1 Hassar affinis
ATGCTGCCGTCTAGGCACCGGCTCTCCCGTGACCCTGAAAAGGAATAAGCGGTCAAGAAAATGAATGAATGAATGAATGAACACAGAACCAGCAGTACTTTGAAACTTACGGCTGTACGTTTTCTCTCCCACCATCACGCTGTGATATCTGACTGGGATATCTGACTGTCCCATATCCACACAGATCACTCACAGGTCTGTGGCATCAAATTATAGATTTAGAGGAGGGCAACAGAGCTTAGGCTTTGGGAATTAGGAAGTCAACAATATGTCATGCTCCATGACATCCAGAAGATTGCCTTTTATACAATTTTATACAATTAACCCTCTACACACCATAGCATCCATATACGGCCTACCTTTACTTTGAAACTGAAAAACGTATGTGCTGCCATTGACATTTCTGAAGTATTTGTTTGTTATCCTCACTACTGACTGAGCACCTGAGGAGTTACAGTGAGTGTTATAGCTAGATCTCCAAAGCACCCCCTTTTGTTCCCGCTGAATGAGACAGTATTTATATGCACCAGTGATGACCATCCACCATGTTTGGATGACGATCACGAAACGTTAAACTATAAACTCTTCACCCTAATAATATCATCCTCCTGGTTGTTTGGACATGCTTATTCGCAAGCGCTTCATCATATTTTGATATATAATTAGCAGAAAGCGTGTTTATGTCTGAGAGCTGGAGAGAAAGAGAGAGTGCACGCACACACAGATAATAACCTGTCTGCTTCCTAGCATTGAAAACCTCCTAGCATTGAAAAATATTTAATTAGTAATAAGGCTACTTAAACACTTTAAAGATACAAAAAACTAATGAATACATCTGCATTTTTGCTCAAAACTGAAGTCTAAACTGGATATAGCTATGGAAATGAGGTTTAGTATATAAAATGTATATAAAGCTCTGTATTTTAATATTTGTAGATGTGTTGAATACATCTTTTATATCACATTAAAATCTCCAAGCTTTTGTTTTCTAACTACAGCTGTTTTTTTAGAGGATGGCAAAAAGAAAAGAAAGGAATTTCTTTGCTGTTCTCAGTGACCTGCTGCAGTATTCAAACATTCTGTTGGGGTATAAAGGGTTAAACTCATCCTCACTGTCTTCCCTTAGGAATTCACTCTGCTGCGACTGGATGATGTAGCTGATCAAAGGGTGAACATCATCGGCTTCTCAGTCTTCAACAAAACGCACCCCTTCTTCCAAGATTTCCTTCTCAGCCTCAACCGCTCCTGGCAGGAGAACTGTGATCATGCCCCTTTTGCTGGAACGCCGGTATTAATGCAAAACTATTGTTGAATACCCTGTCATTTGTTTTGCTTTCACCATGCTAACTTATTTATGTAGATTATTAGGCTTTTAATGTAAGTGGAATAGAAAATTATGTGAAAAATGGATGTTTACCATATTCCATGGTTCTATGACAGAGCAAAGGGCATTTTCTCTCAAAATTAGTGGAATTCCTTTTCCATGCTGGCTTCCAATAGCAAAGTCAGCACCTATGAACATTTTGACTAGTTGTGCATACAACACTGCCATGTACACATTTAGGTTAGACCAAGAAAGAGACACTAGCCAATTTCTGTGACACAATACAATGACATGGTTTACATGCACATTGTGAAAAACCTTTCCACTGGCTTGCATGTAACCAGTGTGACCTGACCTACTGCAAGCATCCTCATGTGGTGGATTTGCTCCAAAAGGCCAGACTAATCATTTCAAAGAGTGTGTGGTCTGCATCTCCATAGTGATCTGCTCATCTGGAACCAGAGGCCATTTCTGAACAGGCACAGAGAGCCCTTCAGTTAATGGGTGAAACAATGGTCTGCTATGTATCAGTGTATCTAGCAGTATCACAGATTCACTGGTTGCATAGTCTGTTGAATGTGCTGCAGTTTCATCTGTATAGTGAAACCAATAGCTATAGATTTGGCCACTTATGCTCCAACCCATCATGGCCCTAAACGTTTATCTGTGTCCTGTCTGTGAAACACAGTGGAGAATAAGTTCACTGAAGGCATCAAGGTCTGCACTTCACATTAGTTGAACTACTTTCTTGTAAATTGAGTCGTCCCAATATGTCGCTCTGCTCTCATGCCTGGTCTTTATCTGTCCGCTTCTAGAGACATTGTTACATTCAGTTCCCATTTTGGTGGCCACCTTGGTTTTCTTGGTACAACAGCTGCAAATAATAGCATCCCGGGCTTATGTAGAAAGTCTACATAATGCAGTGTTTACAACCCTCCATCAAGAAGGTTCATGTGTCTGGCAAGTCAATTCTCATACCACTGAACAGTCTGTGAAAGAACCAATTAAATCAGCAAGGCACAGCTATGCCTGCATTGCCTCATGCATAACTCCATCTATGTGTGTTTTCTGAATCTCAACTGTGTGGGAATAGTGTGAAAATTAGGGGAGTCTGTGCAACCTGAGCAAGTCATTTAACTAAACAGAATCAACTGAGCAGGCTGAAAAATCTCAACGTTATTTACGTCAGACAAGACTGCCTAAAGGTAGCCTGCGGCTTCAAAATGTCCAGTTTGTATATCAGATAAAAGAGGCATTCTAGTGCCTCCCTCGCACCGGAGACATTGCAGGTATCAGCGGGAGCAGCACAGTGTGTCTGGCAGTCGCGTTTGTGCCAACCAGCTTGGACCTGCAGTTGTGGGCAATATCTCATTAAGGGCCAGTGGGCCTGGTGTTATGGAAACAACCCACATTTGCCATAGTGTCATATACTTTACGAACCATCGTGTCAGTTCTTTTGCATTTGGCTCCATGCCACGCAGGCATAAAAACAAGGCTCCATTAGCCTGTATCATTAGTGAGACCATCTGTGTCGGTACTCAAGGCATTAATCTCAACCTTAGGTCACAGATTCAATGTAGTTTTGAGTGTGCACAAGTGTGCTTTAATGCAGTTGATACAGTACATTGTGCGTTAACCGAGTCACTCACTTGGGTGACACAGATACCATGACACAGATCATGAGTTCAATTTAATAGCAGCTTACACATTAGCACATTGGCTGCTGCTGAGCCATATTCCTGCATTTTATTTATTTTCGGTAGGCTATCAGTGGCCGGAGCAGTCCTTGAGCACAGAGACACAGCTACTGAAAATACATTAGGATCTGTCTGTGTGACGTGGCAGTCGGCTCGCTCGAGCTCTGCACTTCACTGCGCTAGTGCTATTAGTGCTAACAGGTCTTCTGAGTAGCCTGTGCTTGTAAGGCCACTCGCTTATCCTCTTTCATGGGAATAATAAGCCAAGTTTTCTGGCCATTTCTGTTCCTGCTGCTCCAGCACCATGAAATGTTTCTTCCCAGATGGCCCTGCAGCTCTTCTTGATAAAGGAGATGAATAGCCAGCAGTAGACTGAAAGGGGGCAGTTATGACATCATGTTATGCTGTACCTAGGACAAGGTTCTGTAAATGCCTGTCACAGTTGTTCAGGACCCATTGATCATGTCCATTGTATAGCTTCATCAGGGTTTGGCAGAACTAACAACTTGAACTAACATCCTAGCCTGGAATGCACGTTATGTGTATGTGGCTTTATTAACGTCTGCACACCAGCTTAAACAATAGACCGTGTGTCTTGTTCAGCGAACAATCCAACTGTGACTGAAATAATAATGTCAAACATTAGAATTATCATCACCCATGGTGCACATCAAGACACACTTTTATGGGTTAACCGCATGGGGTCATGGTCATGAGCTGACAGCTTTGCTGTTCTTGCTCAGTGAGGAAATGATCACAAAATAATGTTCCTCTAGTTCAGGAGGAAAGTGCCTGAGGATCCAGAACGAAATGGGTTAGAACTGTTTTCATGGCTGTTAGTAGACCTCTGGATAACCCTAAAACTGAGGAGCAAAGCTTTTATAATTTATCACACACAGATGCTCATACAGGCGCATAAACAGGAACTTCTGTGTTCTTTGTTCCCTCTGCTCTCATTCTGTGCTTAAAATCCTTCAGGTCATGCAAAGATTATAAAATAAAATTTATGATAATTCTTGTTTCATGTCCTGATTGCACCAAAGCAGAACGTATTAACATTTTAATTCAGTTCAGTTCAATTTTATTTGTATAGCACTTTTAACATTTGACATTGTCACACAGCAGCTTTATAGAAATATATCAATTCTGGATATAAATCAGAAATATTTAAATATATCTCTAATGAGCTAGCCAGAGGTGACGGTGGCAAAGAAAAACTCCCTGAGACGACATGAGACAGAAACCTTGAGAGCAATCAGACTTAAAAGGGTCATTTCTTAAAACATTGGGGTTATTTCTCTTCTATCAATCATTTCTCTTCTATAACTGCATACTGTGGTGTCAAAACCTGTAAGTGTGTTAACAGGAACTTATGAGATTATGAGAAACGTATGTGTATGAGCATCCGAGCCATTTGTGAATTCATTATAGATTTAACTTGTAATCGATGGTGTTGAAGTTTTCAATGATTTAATTTTTTTTTATCATACAGTATTTTTGCTGAACTTTACTTAAGGGTCACAGGGCTACTTGACACCTGCATAAGCCTTTCATGACAGCTGCCCTTAGCCCATATAAATATTTCTAAAGGATCATTCCGATTCTGATGTCAAGTTGATATAGGATTGTGTTATGGCACTTTCAAGACTGATTTATAATCCAGAATAAGATGACAGATGACTTTGTAGCTGAGTATACACAGAAAATACATACTAACACCACCTATGCACATCACTGATAGTGTCTGCCAGTGCGTATATAAAGCGATAGACCTCTGTAGAAACTTCTAGAGCTGTTTCCGCTGTGAGAACGGCAAGTTATCTCGATTTTGTGCATTTCAAGGCTGTACCATGACTAAAAAAATTCTGGCAAAACCTTGAACTTGTGACAGCAGTGTGGCAGTGTTTCACAGGATAGCCGTGCAACACTGCCTCAAGTAACATCGGAATTCAATGCTGGGGCCTCAACAAACATCAGCTTGAGGATCGTGCCACGTTCCCTCCGAGATCCCGTCCATGGGGGATCTACCAAGTATTAACTGGTATACCAGTTTTTCTGGTACTTCAGTATAGTCATGGTAACTGATTAAAACTGACAACACTTGCCTATTGGAATAAGCCTTCAGAAATGTTTATAACATATAGGTTTATAACAGTTGTCATA
Organism: Hassar affinis; assembly: GCA_025674545.1. Taxonomy (NCBI): domain Eukaryota; kingdom Metazoa; phylum Chordata; class Actinopteri; order Siluriformes; family Doradidae; genus Hassar; species Hassar affinis. Next base: position 11,618,866 of record JAOVYV010000050.1, read on the forward strand.
AGCAGGTATTATGCAGCCCTTTGAGCACTCGAGTAATGTGCTGTCTTATATTTTTATTGTATACAAATAATACAAATACAGAACACAGAAAAATACAGAAACCTGCTGTATTTTTTCTCATTGTAACAACACCTCTATAATTAGGTCTGTTATTTAATAACCCATTGTGTGAGTGCATAGTGTTGAAGATTGATGAAAGTGAGTGTTATGTACCCTGGTCTTGAAAGTGCAGACTGTTTAAAATGCAGCGCAGTGAGCCTGTGTTCTAATGTCCTTGCCATAGTGGATATACGGGAGTACATTTAAGCCTTGGATTTCAGCACTTTCCTTTATTAGCGTGAGGTTAGGCAGGTGGGTCGGTGCAGAGATTAACCAAAAGACCTGTATCTCACCATTGTGTGCTACTTCCTTCCTTAACAGCAGGAGCTACACTCGCAAAGTCACCCCCTGTTCACCAGAGCACTTACAGACAGGAGTAGTCATTTTCCATTCTGTTCAAAAATAGCAGAGAAAAACATGTTGGAGTCCACTCAGGCAGCCATATAATCTAAAAACTTACCCACGTGGCTCTCTAACCAGGCCTCCATTTAGTCATGTGTTCACTTTATTCAAGCATCACTGAGGTCTAGGTATTGAGATGGAAGGGAAAATTATACTTCCTGCACAGCAGACTGTAGCGCATTACATAAAGTGTTGCCAGTTAGAGAGTTTCACACTGTCAAAACCAGATCCCTTCAATCCACAGTTTAATCATTTAGACTATATGAAATTCTAAACACCTCTAGCTTTCCCGGATTGAATTATATTTCCTTTTGCATGTGTTTTAACCAGACGTAATGTTATAACTTTTTAAAATCTGGCTTCACAGCTCCACGGAGCTGCATGGAAATCCACAGACATTTTGACAGCCAGTGTTTTTTTTTTTTCAATTGATTAGGCTTACGTCCATTTAGTCTGATGAAGGCATCACACTTATCTGACAAAAAATAATATGTTTTGGGAATCTTTAGGCACACAGTGACTATTTTTATTAAAAGGATATGTTTGTTAAAAGGGCATTTGATCTCTACAGAAAGCTTGGATAAGGTTAAATAGTTCATAAATATACTTCCACTATGTTCTAGAGAAAAACGTTGATGTTTTCTTAAAATTTTTCCCATGTTGACAGACATATTTCCAAGTCAGCGAGAGTCTGATATAAAGACCTGCATGTGTTTGTGTCCCAGCTCTCATCTGCACTGCTGTTTGACGCCGTACACACAGTAGTTGCAGCTGTGCAGGAGCTGAACCGCAGCCAGAACGTCGGGGCAACTCAGCTCTCTTGCAAGTCCTCAAAGATCTGGGAGCACGGCACCAGCCTGATGAACTACTTGAGGATGGTAAGACACACAACACTGCATCAATTCCTCTACTGCACACCAGCATGGCACATGCACTCTTCATCCATGTGGCACATTCTTTCCAGTGCACCATAGCAACCATTATCAAGACACAAGCAGAGTTTAGCTCTAAATTCTGACAAGTGTTTATTTGTCATGCTGCACAGATCCATACTTCAGTACTCTGTGACTCTTTCGAAGTGTAGGTGTGCTCTTTTTATTCTTAAATTGCTAATAATTTTCTAACGGCTAGGGAAGTGACAAGCTTTCCTGCCCACACATTGATAGAACATATACAATGAGCTATTAACAGACGTACCTGTTCAGCTATATTAATATGAAAAATGTGTTTCAAAACCACAGAAAAAGTCTAATTCTCCTCTTGTGTATTAATCGGTTGAGCGTTGGTGGTATTACATATCATGGTCCCATCCCAATGTATTGGAACAACAAGACCAATTCTTCGGAAGACATTTGGTTTTGAGATCAAATATGAATATGACACATTAGAATTTCATTTCAAGTATATAAACTGCACATAAAAGTATACAGACTGCAAATTACACAACAGGACAGAAGACACACTGTACTTTTTTTCCCCTTTTTTCACTTTTGTTTACCATGTCTGGTATTCTGAGGAAAATCATCCTGAATCAACCTGTCAGTCTCGGGGAGGAAGTGCATGCAAGTACAGATCAGTTTAATTCAACACAAGCAATCACTATTTTCAAAACATATCCTGGGCCAAGAGCAAAATAACTAGGTATTTTAAACACAAAGCCTGGGCATAAATATACGGATAACATGGGCAGCATGGTGGCTCAGTGGGTAGCACTATCGCCTCACAGCAAGAAGGTCCTGGGTTCGATCCCCAGATGGGGGCAGTCTGGGCCATGCATGCAAAAAAAAAAAGAAGAAGAAGTCAGTGTGACAATTTCAGAATGGTTGTGTTCACTGATGTTGCCTCTGGTTTGTGTAATTTAACAAAATGTTTAATCTGACAGCACTAGTTTCTACATAAAGTGCAGTAAACAGTAATAAACTAAAGGAAGTCGATATCTGGTGTGCCTTCTTCTTAAACAGTGTTCCCAGGTATAATGAGAGCAGGTTTATAAGGAAATGAGCATTTTAAGTTTTACTGAGCTTAGAGAATCTGCCACAGCTCTTCTGGAGACTTTGACTGTCACACTTACTTCTTTTTTGCATGCAAATCCCAGCAGCCTTCATTATGTAACATAAAATTTTTGGTTGGAAAAGTAACATTGGAAAATTGGAAATATATATAAAAAAAAAAAAGACAAGACTTTGTCTGCCTAAGCCTTTCGCACAGTACTGTGTGTACTTGCATAAATGTATGTCTTCATGTAATGTATAATATTTGAATGTGTTCTCTGTTATCCCAATATTAGTATGGTTTTCATCATTTTATTTATGTGATGCACTCTTACATTGTGACCACTCTTATAGTGATCAGATATTGTGTCTCCCTCTCCTGGATAGGTAGAATTGGAAGGTCTAACAGGCCACATCGAGTTCAACAGCAGGGGTCAGCGCTCTAACTATGCCTTGCGTATTATGCAGAACAGCAGGGACGGCTTAAGGCAGGTAAGAACGTTCTTTCAGTTTCCTCTTTCTCTGTTACAGGTAAACACCATCGTGCTTTTGTTTTCTCTCTCCTGGCAGGAATTCTGCATGCTTCATCACTCCCAGATGCTGCGCTGAGCAGCCATACGGTGCTGCCAGGGGTCTTATTGACCCGATTCACTTGTGTTTACTGACTAAAAACATCTCTTTTACTCCCCTGTATCAGCGTATGTCTAACAGGTTGGTTGGTTGTAAGGATTGTCTGACCTGCCCAGACAGTGGAGGTGAACACACATATCTTTCTCTCTAATTATCTTGACAGTCTGGAATTAGCTCTTTTAGGGTGGTTACGTTTTTTCGTTCGACTCTGACAATAATTGTGCCATCCTGTTGACCCTGAGAAAGTGGCTGAAAGCCAGTCAGAGCACGTTCCTGGTTGGCTATGACAGGGTCAGTGTAAAGAGCTGGATGAGGTCAGTAAATGGGTAGTTTTCCTAGAGGAAAGGAAATTGGATTTAGGGGGGAAAAATCATAATGGTTGCTACTTAGAGAGGACGTACCCTTGTTATTCCAACAAAACTAGAGGCGAGGTGTCAGAATGAGCGTTTAGGTTGAATTGAATGCTTTGCATGCTGCCGTCTCTCTCGCTGTGTTGTGTATTACGCAGCTTCTTCCAGCTTCGCCCCAGGCTGTATCTGACTTTGCCATTTAAGACAAACATTGTCAACGGGAAAGTCTGTTATGCTTGACGACTTGTCCTGTCTCCTATATGGCAAACAAACATGGACTACAGCTGTCATTGAAGCTTCCGCTTGACTGGCAGCCCAGGGTCGTACCCTGAGTCACCCGTCATCCAGCACACAGATCCACAGATACAGGCAAACCTTGTGGTACTTAAATCTATTTTACTAAGCTTTGTTATTACAGTATAAACACATGGCATCTTTGCTGAGATCTTTGTTGAGGGCTGATTGACAGCTAGCAAGGGAAGGGGGCATTTACCAGTATTATGGACAGGCAGAGAAATCAGACTGGCAGCTAAAATCAGACACAGTTCCTTTTATTAGACCGTTTGGTCTCTGTGTTGCTCGTAGCACAGTTCATAACTAGCTTACGTCCACTCCACCATTACAAAGACGAGCATTTCTGTTCAGGTCATTGTCAGTCCTGTAGCATATTTGGTTATTTGAAAAACAAAATGGGACTGCATTGTTTCTGTGGTCTCATTTGTTTATGGAGGGTATGAATGCGTTTAGAGTTCCTGATAGAGAATATTCTTGGTTAATGAATGGCATTTTGGAAAGGGCAATGTCACCTTAAACAATTATCTTCATTGCAGACAGACTCTGAGGGTGAGTGAACAAATAAAATGAAGCAAAAAAAAGCTAATGTTGCATGATTGCAGTCACAGGCATTATGAACAGTCTGCAATTAGCAGTAATGACCATTCAGTGCCAGATGTACTAAGCTGTTTGCACTAGGTTTCAGATATAATTAAACTGCATTACGTAAGACAAACCCTGCATGCTATATATGAAAATGTCATACAAGATTAAATGCAGAGCATTCTGTGCTGTGCATGTGAAAACAAGTAAAGTACAATTCTGTCTGTCCGTTTGAGAGTGAGATGTTGGCACAAAAGGGGTGCAGAAGAAATGGGATACATTTGGACTGGCAGGCATAGGTTGTATTATTATGTTAATTCGTTTCATTCATTCATTCATTCATTCAGCATCAGTAATCACTTTATCCTCTGTGGTTAATATATTGGACTACTGGCCAGAAGGTCTTCAGTTCAAATCCCTCCATAGCCAAGCTGTCACTGCTGGGCCCTTAAGAAAGACCCTCAACCATCTAGTTTTCTACTTGATCTGGATAAGGGAGTCTGCCAAATGTCATAAATGTAAATGTAATCCTGGTCAGGGTCTGGAACCTCTCCTGGGAATACTGTACATGAGGTGGGAACACACCGTGAATGCAACACCAATCTGTCACAGGGCACCATGCACACACATACAATATTTATACCCTCAGTCACACCTATAAGCACACCTTAAAGTAGACTAGCCAGTACAGAGGAAACCAGTGAACCAAGTGCAAAACTATACAGACACAGGGACAGTATGAGGACCTCCACATATACAGAAATATTATGCCAGGTTGTGTCCACTGCACCAGTTCACTATTCCACCAGTTTAAATTATTTATTCTTATAGTTGTGTCAAAATATATAATTATACAAGACAAGGAACTTTATGAATAAGTACTTAGCAAATTATGTGTTTTAATACTGCTTCTCCACTGGAAGCTTTTCTGTAGGTCTGGCCCTAGCATGTAGATCACAAACTTGTATTTCAAATTCCTTATATTTAAGAAACTGAATAACAATGTTTTCAATAATACAGGAGTCAGAGTGAACTAAAAGGGAAAGGAATATTGTTTTATTGTAGTACATAATAAAACTTTTTATATAAATTTCTACAAAGTTTATTTAGTTACCTTTAAAGTAAAGCAAAATCAGCTAATGCCCTACACACTCTTTAGTTGTTCTGAAAAAAGTTGTTCTTAAAGCTTTGAAAGTTCCCATAAGCACACTGAGCTCTATCATTGTGAAATGGAAGAAGTTAGGAACCACCTTCCTAAAGCTGGCCAAACTCAGTAACCAGACTAGAAGAGGTGACCAAGAACCAAATGGCCACTCTAAAGGAAAAAGATTCTCTGGTTCTCTAAGACAAAAACTGAGCTGTTTGGGCTGAACTCAAATTACTACATAGCAAAACCAGGTACAGCTCATCAACTGGTGAGAGATATTCCTAGGGTGAAGCAAAAGGGATACTTCTCAGTGGCAGGAACAGGGAGAGTTGAAAAAAGCATGAAAATTGATGAAAGCATCCAAATACTACCAAGACAATGCAGCTAGAATAGCTTTGAGACAATTCTGTGGATGACTCAACAACTGTCTTGAGTGGTAGAGTCAAAGACCTGAAGGAGGCAGTTCACAGACACTCCACATTCAATGTTCTTGAACCTGAAAGGATCTGCCAAGAAGAATGGGATAAACTGCCCGTGGTGGTGGAATGAGCTTCCTCTAAGTGTCAGAACAGCCGAATCCCTGTCCATCTTCAAACAATGACTTAAAACTTTTCTTTTCCACATTTTCCTAAACTAGGTAACCTTTTCATTAAAAAAAAACCTTTTTCATACCTGATTGTACTCTTAATAGACTTCTGAGCTAGAATCAGAATATATTTGTTGATGGTGACCCAGGATGCAGTGCCCCTGGAGCAGATGGGTTTAAGGGCCTTGCTTAAGTGTCAAACAGCATCAACTTAGGGGTGACTTAGGGCTTGAAGCCCAACCTTCTGATTAGTAACCCAAAGCTTTAACCATGGAGCCACATCTGCTCCTAAAATCTTGGACTCGTCTGGAATTTGAACCCAGGACCTCTGGCACCTGATGCAAGTATTGTACCCCTAGACCAGGGGTGTCCAGCCTTATCCACAAAGGGCCAGTGTGTGTGCAGGGTTTCCTTCCAGTCAAACAGGAGCTATACCTCATGTCACTGTTTTTAATCAATGGCTCTAACCAATGGATATTGGATCTTTCCGTAGTGTGTGTGGCTTCTGCTTGGTTGGACAGAAAACTTGTATCCACACTGGCCCTTTTGAGATAAGACTGTACACCACTTCCCTAGATCAACAAGCCAAACTTCATCAGTCTAAATAAGTGATAGCGATGCAGCAGGTAGCATTTTTTACTGCTCCAGGATCCCCATTTCTACCCGGAGCTTGTGTTGTAAATATTTTGATTTTGAGTAATCATTTATCACAGACTGGCTACCACTGGACACATACGAGGCTGCCTTGGCAACATTTACATTTACATTTATGGCATTTAGAAGATGCTCTTATCCAGAGTAACTTACAAGAGTGCTTAGTCATTAAATTAGGATGTCCAAAGCTAAGGCTGGTAGACCTGAATGCAAGCTACTTTGAGCTATGATACTGCTAGAATTTAGCCGTATATTACATATTAAACATTAATATGTTTAATATTAAGTAAAAGTCCCAAAACACAAGTATTCCTAAACTACACAAACCAGTGAAGAACAAGACATAGGGAATACAATAACTGCTGGTAGTACAATAAGTGTGGTAACAGCTTTGAGTTAGTGCTCATTCAAGTGCTTTCAAGTGCACTCAAAGAGGTGGGTCTTCAGTCTGAGTTTGAAGATAGAAAGCAACTACGCTGTTCAGTCACTCAGGGGGAGTTCATTCCACCACCTTGGTGCCAGGACAGAGAAAAGTCTGGATGCTTTCCTCCCATGTGTCCTGGATAACAGTGGGTTGAGTCACACTAGAGGGCTCTGCATATGCATCGAGCTTTGATCATTATCAACAGGTAGGGACGGGCTGGACGTTTTTGGCTTTGTAGGCCAGCATCAGGGTTTTATATCTGATGCGAGCTGCTACAGGAAGCCAGTGAATGGTGCGCAGCAGTGGTGTGACATGGCTGAACTTGGGAAGGTTGAATACAAGTCGAGCTGCAGCATTCTGGATCAGTTGCAGGGGCCTGATGGCATGCGTAGGAAGACCAGCTAGGAGAGAGTTGCAGTAGTCAAGTCTTGAGATGACAAGAGACTGAACAAGTACCTGGGTGGCCTCCCTTGAGAGAAATGTTTCTCCGAATGTTGTAAAGGAGAAATCTGCATGACCGGGTCAGGTTAGCAACATGAGCTGAGAAAGAGAACTGATCATCTACAACTACCCCGAGGCTACATGCTTCAGGACACAGAACCCTGACCTACACACTCATACATACATGTCAAATAGAATATTAATGCAATGCATCTCAGATGTCTGAGCACCAGCTCACTCAGTGGCAGCTGCAGTTCCGCTTGTTTGTGAAAGGCTGTTTATCAAAAAACCAATATAGCATCCTGAGGTTTCCAGCTACAAAGTTTACGCATGTCATTATCCCTAGTCATTTATTATTCATTCTAGTCCTAGGTGTGGGTAAGTACATACAAGTGGTGTTAATTAATTATGTTCTTCACTATTTTTTTCAGTATTTTGCATTTCCAGGGTAGGTGTTGTACACTGATATCTAATGTCATCATTATGCTAATTTATGAATATTATATGTGAAGCACCTGAAAACCCTGGATATTCTTTACAAGACCTAATTAGTAGCAAACCTTCACACATTGCAAAATGGATTCTTTTAAGAAGATCGTTACTTTAGAGTGCAAATGTTTCTTCTTTAGTTACTGATCAGAGGTCAGTTCCCAATGGTTTATTCCAACTCCTGCCAGAAGGAGCCTTTTTCACAGCCTGTTTAATCCTGGCTGGTTCATCTCATTAAACGTCCTCTGTATTACTCTGCATAAGAAGTTGCACACACCTTGAAACAAGAGGTATTAACTTTGCCTCGATCCCAAGAATGTCAGGCCTGGTAACTATTTCTTATGGAAATTGGAGTTCGATTTAAAGCAGGAGTTCTCAAACTTTGTACCACCAGGGACCTGTTTAGCTGTAAACATCTCTTGCAGCGTCTTTCAGTCCAGATTTAATTCATGAGCTGTTCAATTATTAGGCTCATTAGGCTCCCAAATCTGGAACATCTGTAATAATGGCTATTTATTGGAGCCTTGTATTAATGAACTTTCCTCTGAAAGAACTTGTCCAAGGTGACAGCCACGTATTTCCACCTCACTCTTTTCCTGAATTGCTGCATGTTGTGTCTCTCAAGATGTATACACGTGATCGAAATATGGCACCAACATCCAGGTTCTCAAGTTTGCTTTCATTGCTATGTATTCTTTGTTTTGGTTCATGTCTTGTCTCCTCCCATGTCCTGTTACTGGTTGTCTTGATTTCCTTCACCTGTTTTGTCTAGTTAACCCTTCGAGTTACTTTGTTTGGGCTGAAGTATATGTGCAGTGTCCTATACCTGTCATTACTGGACATTATTTTCTTGTTTGCTTGTTTCCTGGATATTGATCTTGTTTCTGTTCCTTCGGTTTTGATCTTTGCCTTGCCACCTTTTTGCTGATCACCTGTTTCTGGCTTACTTTTTTTTCAATATTGTTTTGGATCTGTTTGCCTTTTTTAAATAAAAGCCATTCACCTGCATTTGCATGCACTCCACATCCTCCGGTACCACTACTTATATTTGTTTTTATTTCTGTTTTCAGTTATTACTGTTTGGAATAAAATTATTTATACCACGGTGCTATTGAATGCTTGAATCTGATTGGTCAGAAGGTGCTGATTGATTTTATGCAACAGCAATAGTTTCAGCTTTAAAGTAAACAACAATGACAGTTAAAATTAATGTGCGCGCTCAAATACATTATTGTTCCTATAGTAACGGCTCTTACATAGAGGCTTGTGAAATTGGCGCTCCACATAATCTAAGCCTATAAATAACCAGTAAAAAAAAAAAACGGTAGTGTTCTTTAACAAAGAAAAATACATACTGATTGATGTGGTGATGTTTTCTGTTAGTAGACATTTCTTTAAGGAGTCTCAGGTGTCAGCACTTCACACAGTCAGGAAGCTTCAGGAGTCAGCAAGACAGAGGAGTTTGTGCTTTCTGGTTTTTCAGTAACATGACAGCAAGCTGTGTTTTTTTTTTCTATTAAATTCAACAGGGAGCAGAAAAGGAAGACTAATAAGGGAATGGATGTTTATAGCTGCTATAACATAAGCGATAACAGGAATTGGCAGGAAGTCATTTTTGCAGCCATTCCCTATCATTAAATGTAACTGCAAATGGTTAAAAAGTAAAGTCTGGACAAATTGCTGTGGTATAAGCAGAATAACAGTATGCTGTTATATGAAATTAATCCACTTTGGGGTGGTAATATAACACTTGTCGTATGTTATGCCCTACTTAATTCAAGTGACAGGTTAATTTGATATCAAATATAATAACTTTGTTCATTATGGGTTGCGATTTCTAACAAAATCCTGTGGGTCTCTGAGCACCATATTGAAAAGTAGTCAGTGGCACTATTATAGCACCGATTTAAAGGGAAATATGATATAAAGACTGCTACTAAAAGTCAGCATTCTGCCCCCTGGTTGTGTTTGCTCACCAATGCTGGAGAGAGTTATAGATTTATTGACGATATCAGACAGAACTCAAAGGCAGGGAGACGTCCGTTCCACCTTGCCACCCGCAGAGTCTCTGTTCCACACTGCTGTTCTCCACGCTAACCTGGCAAACCCCGACAAAGCTCCTGTCTAAAATGTCAGCTATATTTCCCAAACACACATTCAGCAGCCTCAAAGCACAAACAGTGCTGAATTTGATTAGATCTCTCTACTCTTCATTAGGTAAATATTAGTGTTTCCCATTGCTTTCATTTGGATAGAGCTTTGTTTATCTATCCTGTTTACTGGGGTGCTTTGGGGTTTTTTTTCCCACTGATGACATTATGAGGTTGCAGGATTATGGATCATTCCCCCTTTAGAGATGCGTGATAAATTATGAAGGACAGAGCATGTAGCTAGAGCTCACAAGCCTGAGCAGTGGAGGCAGCAACCCCCCGTGGGTTAGAGAAGGACATGAAGAACAGAGAGAAAGATACAGAATGAAAGAGAGAGGACTAGCACATTGTAAAGTTAGGCTAAAAAATCGGTCTTAAGAAGAGATGGCTTCCTCAGACACTTCCTTTGACGTTCCTAACAAGGCCATCTCCCAGTCAGCATGTCATCACCTGACGAAGTCTTTACAGCTAATTGGTCCGTGTCAGTTCAACCTTAACATGGTACAAGAAGAGCAGCTCTGATTCCCAGAATAAAAAAGAGTGGAAAAGTGAGAGGGAGAGTTCATGCAAGCTCATTTACAAGATGTGGTCACTTTAAATGAGGATATTAAACCTTCTTTGGGTTCTTTGGGTATGTGTTTTTAACTCACTAATTGGAGAGTGAGTATGATTTACAGTGCATTGGGCAAATCAATAATTGGTGACCACAATGTAAGTTCCAGATTTAGTCTCTTTTTAAGTTATAATAATGCCCGATCTTCTGGAGAGGCTTTCCACTAGATTTTAGAGCATGGCTGTGGGGATTTGTGTTCATTTAGCTCCAAGAGAATTACTGAGGTCAGTCATTGATGGCACATCAGGAAGCCTGGGGTGCAGTCAACATCCCAATTCATCCCAAACATATTTAGTGGGGTTTAGGTCAGGGCTCTGTGCAGGCCACTTGAGTTCTTCCACACCAACCTTGACAAACCATGTCTTCATTAACATTGCTTTGTGCATAGGGGTATAGTCATTCTGGAACAGGTTTGGGCTTCTTAGTTCCAGTGGAGGGAAATTGTAATCTTACAGCATTCAAAGACATCCTATAGAATGTGTGCTTCCAACTGTGTGGTAACAGTTTAGAGAAGGCTCACATACAATGAAGTACCAGAAAAAGTTGTATAGCAGTTAGTACTTGGTAGGTCTTGGAGGGAACGTTGCCCATCCTCATGTTTGTTGAGAATTCTGATGTTACCTGAGGCAGTATTGAATGCCAATCCGGACAGTCCTTTTCCTCTTTGGCCTGGAGGACACCACGTCCATGATTTCCATAAACAATTTGAAATGTGGACTCGTCAGACCACAGGACACAGGCACAGAGAACCCGGCGGCATTTCTGGGTATTGTTGATGTATGGCTTTCACTTTGCATCGTAGAGTTTTAACTTGCACCTGTAGATGGAGAGCCTGTGTTCACTGACAATGGTTTTCTGAAGTGTTTCTGAGCCCATGTGGTAATATCCATTACAGAATGATGTCAGTTTTTAATGCAGTGCTGTCTGAGGGATCGAAGATCACGTGCATTCTATGTTGGTTTTCGGCCTTGCCACTTACTTGCTGAGATTTCTCCAGATTCTCTGAATCTTTTGATGATGATATGCTTGTAAACGACTGAGCCTTTCGGCCATGCTCCCTTTATACCCAGTCATAACACTCACCTGTTTCCAATTACCCTGTTCACCTGTGGAATGTTCCAAACAGGTGTTTTGACTTTCCCAGTCTTTTGTTGCCCCTGTCCCAACTGTTTTGGATCATGTTGCAGGCATCAAATTCAAAATGAGTGAATATTTGCAAAAAAAACAATAAAGTTTATCTGTTGAAACATTACATATCTTGTCTTTGTAGTAGATTCAATTGAATATGGGTTGAAAAGGATTTGCAAATCATTGTATCCTGTTTTTATTTGTTTTATACATCGTCCCAACTTCATTGGAATTGGTGTTGTTTTAAACCATGTTGAAAATAACAAAATGCAGTAAATGACGTGCATTGGTGGCATTGCTATGTATTGTGCATAGGCTCCAGTACCAGTTTTTCTGGTATTTCAGTGTATGGTCATGTGTCCACATACTTTTGTGCATATAGAGTTTATTTATTTTGTTTGCTGAGTTTATATTTGTGTTGTTATGCCATTTGAATTGCAACGTTAGTAGGGACGGTTAGGACAGCTGACCTTTGTGCACACAGCAGTATCAGTGTTGCACCTTGAATCGCAGGAAAATTGACGCTGGCAAAAGGAAGCGTGTGCCTTTGTGCTCACAGAATTGAAATGCTCTGACACTCTGCAAGTTTCTCTGCAAGCTAATTTCACTACTTCAGACTCACAAATGCCACAATTTACAGCAGCTTGCATTCATTTTTAATGACCATGCCTGCTCTTCTCATTCTGGTTGACAGGCTTTGCGCTCGAGTTTGAAGAGCTGTTTAAACAACATAACGATGTGCTGAAGGATGATGCTATAGTTCCTCGGCTTGCTGTTCCCCCAGAGCACCGCTTGCAACCTGCTTTGCTTTTGTGCCTATCATTAATCCTTGAATGCATCCGTATCTCTGTCATTTTGTGTCATTCATTCATTAGAGTGACAACGCTCACTGCATGGTATGTAGGTTTCAAAGAGTTTTTTTTAACAACGATGGATAAATGAGTACAGATTTGGACTGGAACGTGATACCACTATTGATACCGATCCATATTTGAGGATAAGGAACAGATCAAAGGCACAATGCATGAATGCACCTTATGCAATCTCCAAGTGTTAACAGATTTCAGGAATGAGTTATGTCTCATCCTTAGTGTGACGTGTTTGTGTGTGTGTGTGTGTATGTGTGTATGTGTGCATTTTTGTTCCCTGTTGCTCCACTTTCCGGATCTTCAACTTAACTACAAAGCAGCTCTGCGGTCTGATTGGCATGTAGAATACATTTGCTTGGAGTGTGTCCCTGGTTCTCAAGTAAGGAAAGGAAGGAGCGAGAAATAGGGAGACAGGCAGACGATCCTTAAACTCTTTTAATCCCTTTTGTCTAGTTTGTCTGTCAAGAACTTTCTTTAACCGAAAGCCATTCCTAGCTTCTGCCAGAGGACAGCACCTGAGAGTACTGGGATGATAGAGATGGACGAAAGATAGCAAAGGAGAGTATGAGAGAAAGAGATAGAGGGAGAGAGAGAAGAAAAGTACAGACCAAGACTGTGTCATAGAGAAAGAGAAGGTGAGTGAGTCAGTGAGTGATTGTCATAGTGCGATAGTGTAAAATCTCCCATTTCTCCCATCCTCATATTAGCAGGCATAGAAAAGGGTCAGCAGTAGAATGCTACCAAGTTTCCAGAGGTTATTGTGTCAACTTTGTGGATAAAAGGTCTTCAGGGATTTTAGTTCTTGATATGGGAATAATATTGTGGCGAAGAAAGAAAAAAGAAAAAAGTATACGTCTTAGGTAGAGGGGGAGCGTTTGTAATTGTGTGCTTCCCCAAGCTGAAAGTAGCAAAAGGTTGCTTTTTCAAAAGATGTATGCTGTTTTGACCTTTCTATCTGGCCTTTCCCTAACGTGTGCATTTATTATCTGTCTGCAAGGATACAAACCTTTCCAAAGCAGGCTGGACCTGCCACCAGAAGCGCTGCCATCTTCTTTCCACCTGCAGCTAATGACAGTGGGAATGGCATTCTGACGGCACTCATCTGAAGCAGAGTCGCCGCTTTGAAAAAGAACGGCTCAGAATCTTTGCAAGGGATGTGGATTTTGAGAACAATCTGCCAGGTGTAACATTATGGGCTTGCGATGAATCCTTCTGCCTCGCTCCACTGGTTTTTGCTGTGTTTCGCTTGGGGCAGGCTGTTTTATTATAGGAGAGAAGAAACAAAATGAAACATATGGTGTTTAAAAAAAAAGGTAATTACGATCAATTGAACTGGACCTGACCATTTTCGTTTTGTAGTTTCAGAACAATTCACTTAACAACAAGCGCTATAATCTTCAAGGGTCGTTACCTTTTCGGAAATGCTTCTTTAACCCTTTCTGATTAGGAAATGTTACAGTTCATAAGGTTCTGTGTCGTACCTTTAATGTTTGACCTAGAGGCACAACCAAGAAGCTCGTAAGAGCTCTAGATTTACCTGTTATGGTTTCTGATCAAATATAGAATGTCAGTTCTCGTTTGCTTTGTGTTGTTGCCTGCTGATGCTCCGCTATTAGGATTCGGTTTCTGGTACGGTGCTATTAAGAGTATTAAGACCTTGTCAGAAAGCAGCTTTACAGAAATCTGATGTATGTACATTTAGAGAGCTAATGAGCAAACTGAGGTGCTGAGGAACAAGCCAGCATGAGGAAGAAACTTTAAGAGGAACCAGACTTAAAAGGGAAGCTATCCTGTTCCAGGTTGATGCCGCATTATTCAATTAAAAATCAGTATTCTTTTACAGGGTGATACGGTGGCTCGGTGGGTAACACTGTCACCTCACAGCAAGAAGGACCCGGGTTCGATCCCCGGGTGGGGCGGTCTGTGTGGGGTCTGCATGTCCTCCCCGTGTCCGTGTGGGTTTACTTCGGGTACTCCAGTTTCATCCCACAGTCCAAAGACATGCACGTCCAGTGTTTAAGTGTGTGCGTGTGTGTGCCCTACGATGGATTGGCGTCCTGTCTAGGGTCGTTCCTGCCTTGCGCCCTATGCTGCCGGCTAGACACCGGCTCTCCTGTGACCCTGAAAAGGAATAAGCGGTCAAGAAAATGAATGAATGAATGAATGTATTCTTTCACAAATACATCCTCATCCTAGGAACCACAGCTCATGATCCTTTCTTTCCATTTCCTCACTTTCTTTTTCAGCGTTTTTGCAGTGCTCTTTCATTGCTGCTCTAATCTCAGAACACTCATCTGTACAGAACTGTGCAAACGTCTTAGTCGTCCTATTGTTTTTAGGTATTGTGAATATAATGAAGGCTGCTAGAATTTGCATGCAAAATAAAGAAGTAAGTGTGACAGTCAAAGTCTCCAGAAGAGCTGTGATGGATTCTCCAAGACGCTCAGTAAACCTTAAAAGCTAATTTGCTTATAAAGCTGCACACATTGTGAAAAAGACACACCAAACACTGACTTCTTTTAGTTTATTAGTGTTTACTGCACTTTATAGTGTTTTCTTTTATGTGGAAACATCTTCATTATATTCAAAGGCATTTTCATTTGCATGTGCCTAAGACTTCTGCATAGTACTGTACAGTAAGTTTTACTGAGCATCTTGGAGAATCTGCCACAGCTCTTCTGGAGACTTTGATTGTCACACTTCAAAGTAATTTGAACACACTTATTTTTTTTGCTGCATGCATTCATTCATTATTTTTTGTCTGAAAAGTGCTCTGTTATGTAGCATGCTGCTTTCGTTACCTTTTTGTGTGACATTTTATTTTTTGTTGGAAAAGTAACATTTGGAAATATAAAATCTTTTTGTAATGAATCAATAATACAGAACTCAAAAACAACCATCAATAACAAAAGTTGTACCTAAAAACAATAGGGTGCCTAAGACTTTTGCACAGTATTGTATTTCTGTATTGGCTCTAAAACCCTGATGACTACTCATGTCTTCCCATTGATTTCTTCATCCAAGTCTTTATCCCCATTTATCCATCCACCAGGGACAGATTTATAGGTGGGAAAGAGACATGGCTGAGGAGATAGCTACTTCTCTTTAGTGGCCTTTTCTGTAATAGCTATAATCATGTAAAGTAGCCTTCTACTCAGAACATCATTTCCTTTACATTGAAATTGTCCATAGTATGCCTGAAAATGTGCAAGCACCAGCATGGAGTAATGATATTAATTTCATGTTCTTGTTCCAGAGAAATCTCTGGTTCTTTAATAATCATAGATTGTTTTAATTAGCAGGATGTGAACTCTAAAAGCCATTTCTTCCATTTGCATTTTTCCTTCTCCTCTTTTACTTCGTGATTGTAATTGGCAAAACTGCACTTTTCGTACCTTGCGTGACCTGAGTGTGGGCAACGGGTGCATTGTTAACTCATTTGTTTAGAGTCTTTCTTCCTCAGAAGTTTAATTGTCTGAAGATTTTAATAGCATTTAATTAGCTGAAATTGTTCACCTATAAATCAGCACAAATCAGAGATAAGTCTGCAGTACAAACCTAATTATGAAAATGGCTCATTCAGAGAACATTTACAACAAAAGCAGGATTGTGTGTAGATGCAATTATCAGAATAGCCCTGAAAAGACCCAAATCAACCCCTTTAACTTTTACCTTGTTCTGTTTATATTAAACATATTATTCGGGGAACGTCTCTGAATTGTTCTGTAAACACAGTGAAGCTAAAAGTCTGGACTAAGTAGTGTGTCATCTGTATCAGCTTACCTTTTCTCTAAATAGCCATTCTTATGTCTATATTTAAATTGAAGAGAGTTCCTTAATAGGAGCTCTGATATGAGGCCTACCACTGCGGAAGAAATTCCCAGAGGTAGAAACTCCAGCTGTGCATATGCTCTGTGAATTCTGGCTCAGACACTTCCTCAACCTTTGTTTTAAATATTGCTCATGTGTTATTAATTAACTATTATTATTTTATACCTCTGTGTGATGTTTTACAATCGTTGGTTCTGTTTTGTAAAATATTTTTAAAAGACCCTAGTAGCCTAATTTAAAGCCCTGCGACCAGGCAGATACTAAAGATGAATGAATGAATGAATGCTGTACAGAAAATCTGGTATATCAGTTAATACTTGGTAGGTCCTCCACGGGATCTTGACGGGATCTCCACGGGATCTTGGGACATGTTGCACAGTCCTCACACTGATGTTTGTTGAGGCCCCAGCATTGAATTTTGATGTTACTTGAGGCAGTGTTGCACGCCTATCACGTGAAACGATTCTCACCAGCCAATGCTGGTCACATTCACCCACAGTCTTTCTACTGCCACGCTGCTGTTGTAAGTTCTAGGTTTTGCCAGAATTCTTGTAGTCATGGTACACCCTTGAAATGCTCATATGTGTAAAGAAAAACCTGCGAAATGCTATGACCCATCTGGCTCCATGCTCCAACTATTTAACCATGTTGAAAATCCCAAAATAGTGATAACTTGCCATTCCCATGGTGGAAACAGCTTTAGAAGCTTCCATGGATGTCTGTCATTTTATATATGTGCTGGTGGAATCAACCAACGACGTGCATAGGTGGTGTTGCTATATATATTTTATAGGCTCAGTTTTTCTGGTACTTCAGAGTACATACAATGTTCAATGAACAAGGTGCTCAGAGAGCTTCATATCTGACTCACACATATCCACATTAAAAAAATAAGTTAAACCTGCTTGTGCAACTTTTTTGTAGTGTCTTGTGGTATTCCAGCCCAAGTGCTAATCATATCT
Organism: Hassar affinis; assembly: GCA_025674545.1. Lineage (NCBI taxonomy): Eukaryota > Metazoa > Chordata > Actinopteri > Siluriformes > Doradidae > Hassar > Hassar affinis. Next base: position 11,636,508 of record JAOVYV010000050.1, read on the forward strand.
TTTAAGACTCTTTTAGTCCTCATTTATGGAGGATATGATTTACATATTTATAAGTCATTTGCAAATGTATTATTTAGTAGAAGAAATTTAGTATCCATTAAAATCCTATGATTTCCAAAATATGTTTGTATCCCATGTCAGTTCCTGAGTTTGTGCAAATATTTTCTAGTGTAAAGCAAGAACCATCAACGTCAAAGCTCCTCAACCCTGTGGGGTAATAAGGGGTTGATAAGGGTTAATAAGGTGAATTTTATACTTGCTTTTTTTGTGCCAGTCTGTTGACAAATACAGTATATATGTATGATTCGTATTGATTGTGTGATCAGTTTTCCGTAAGCCAGTCCTCATGTGGGCTCATCACACGCACTGAAAGGTTCAATCATGGTGCAGTTTCTTCCTGATGGACAATGGCTGGACTCCTGTGCAGTAAACACCTTGTCCTTGTCCACATGTCCCCTCATTAACTCCTGCTCTTTCTCTCTCTCTCTCTCTCTCTCTCTCTCTCTCTCTCTCTCTCTCTGTCTTCTCTTTTCTTCAGCCAGATGTGATTGCATTGGTTGATTGAGCTTCGTATTTCTCAGCACTGCAGCTCTGTGTGGCTTTTCATTCATGAGGGCAGGGTGGCATTTCGTCCACCGAGGCGAGGAATGAGAAACGGAATGCATGCTTTTTTTGATCATATCCTCAAAGTATTCAATTTCTCTTTCTTTCTTTCTTTCTTTCTTTCTTTCTTTCTTTCTTTCTTTCTTTCTTTCTTTCAGTCTCTTTTACTTTTTTATCTTTCTTTTCTGCATCTGTCTTCTCTTCTGCACGTTTTCCTTTTCACTTTGCGTTCATAAACGACGCTACCGGATATCAACATCAGCATCAGCTAATAAGCTTTCTCCTTGGGCATCTGGTGTTCTCGTCATTGGGATACCATGCATAGTATCTACAACATACACAATGAAAACAGCTGAATTACTAATGCATGAGGAAACATTTGTTCTGTGTTTTGCTGATTCTGGGAATGAGAGCAATTTGGTTTTGGGAGTTTTTGCTTGTATTTTTTTAATGCCCACTAAGTTCTTTAGAGAGGCTTCATTAGCATGAGATCTCAGGAATGAGCAGTTGAATGTTTGTAGGATTTATAGAAATTTAGTGCAACCAGCAGATGAACTAGATTTTGATTTTGAACCTCCGCATTTAACCCATCCATGCAGTGAGACACACTAGTGAACACACACTAGGGGGCAGTGAACACACATGCCTGGAGCGGTGGGCAGCCCTAGCCACAGCACCTGGGGAGCCAATGGGGGTTAGGTGCCTTGCTCAAGGGCACTTCAGCCAAGTCCTGTCAGTCATGGGAATCGAACCCGGGACCTTCCGATCAAGGGGCAGACACCCTAACCACAAGACCATGACTGCCCCCAAGACCATGACTGCCCCCTCCAGAATGAGTGGTTAAATGTTCGTGTATTGTGGATGATCCAAACAGGGTTGTAAGCTTATTTCTGGGATACAAATTAGTAACCAGAAGGACTAGACTTGGTGGTGGTGTAGGCATCTCCATCGTTATCGTTTTTCTGTTTGTGTTTTGAGAGTTTGTTTGGTGAGAGATTTGTCTGAGATTTGCCAGATTCCCCCTGGAGGTGGTCAAATTAATCTGATCACATTCCAATCCATTCTGTATGTATAGGCTTATGGCATGTGCATGTATGGCTCATGTATCCAACTGAGCATCACCAGAGTGGAAACCCAGCATTTGGTGATGTGATGGAATCAATTTAAATAATTTGGAAAATAGGTAAATTAACAAAAGGGTAAATGAGGATAGGAAAGGTTAACTCATTCTAAGGTGCTATCTCCTCAGTCGGGAATAAGCCAACAAAGCAAAGTCTGTGTCTGTGAGAAAGAGACTTTGTTTGAAGAGATCTGACCTTGAATTCCAATTGCTAGGAGCAGAGCAGAGGAAAAAAACACTTTTGGTTCTAAAATGGTGAAACAACGAATGAGCTTTTGAACAAAATGGTAGATAAACGAGACTGTGTGTTGATTTAAAAATCCTCTTGTCACCCATAGTCAGCTTATATATAAGAGAGAAAGCTCTGGACAGTGTATTTTGTATTTGAATCTGGATCAATGGCCAGGTGTATGCTTAGGAGACATAACCTGCATAGAGCCTTTTTCTCTTTATTAAAAAACAGTGTTCTGAGTCATTATTAAGTATTTTGTTTATGGGTTCCAGACTTCCAGCAAGTCATCGTTTGCAAAGGATTAGCTAAAAAAACAATTTAATTTATATGTTAATGTTAGATCACAATTTCTACTCCATTCACCCAATTCAGATGTAAAAAGCCTCAGATTAAAGCTGAACAGTTGAGCACGTACGTAATTTAACTCCAGTGTACTGAGCTAAAATAACAATTTGGCGGTGTCCAATTATTTATGGACCACCCTTTACGTGTTATGGTGGGTTGTTTTATACTAAACCTTGGCAGATAAAAACACTGGCTTACTGAACACAATAGCCCGATGTCTGGATAGCTTTCTTCTCTCTAAGACCGATCACCTATCGATTAATCAAATCCCAGGGTATGCGTAATACGTTACAAAGTGTAATATAATTTTCTTTTAACTTTTAACACATTTTTAACATATTGAACTCCCAAAATATTATCAGGTTCATACAAAGAGAGCAGTTGTTAATGCAACATTTTCACTTGCAGACACGTTGCACACTGCAGTGGTCATCTCTCTATTGCTACAGCATGTAATAGCTTGCCACATCTTTGCCACCCATGGCTGCCATTCCCAATTTAATAATGGACTTGATTAAAAGACCGTCATACCCTGGTGGGCAGGAGTGAATTGAGGAGAATAGAGGGAGGCGTGAGAGTGGGCGGCGTGGTATTTATTTGGGTTGCTCTCTGTGCTTTTCATCATGGCACTGCCATCAATATAAAAATGAAAGGAACCAATATCTAACGTAATAGTCCACAAACACACACACACACACAAGCTCAGCAGGACACTGTTGGAGAAACTTTCAAGCTCTCTCTCTTTCAGACTCCAAAACAGACTGAGTCTCAATAAGTGGACAAAGGTGTAGACAATCACTTATTAGCCGCTCATTCTCTGGAGCACCTTCTCTCATTCACAGCTGGCTCTTGACCACACCTTTGTTGCCATAGAGACGCTTCCGAAACACCGTGTATGGGTCAACACAACTGTTTTGTCATTTTGCACCATGACAGATCAAAGTGCAACTGAATGGTGAATATAAGGGCCTGTTGGATGAACCATCTGCAGATTTTTCGCTTTTGTTTTTTTCTTTTATCCCTCTTAATGGTTATGTTGTTCATTTATGGAGAACATATGACCCCATATGTGCTTCATCTTCTGTTTGGAGCATACACTAGAGCCTGATTTGTAGGTGAAGATAAATTGAGCAGTTCCGCCACAAAAGGCATCAAGCACGAGGCTTGCTGAACCGTGGTGTTCTGCAATTACACTGAAAAGTAAAAATAATGGATGATTTAGGAGCACAATGGGCTGAGCTTTTTCCACATATAAAATGGCTGTGTGTGAAAAGGCCAAGCTGCCAGGGGGAATAAGTGGAAGAGCCCGTAATGATCATTTCAGTTAAATTCAGTTTTATTTGTGTAGCTCTCATAATAATCCTCATTTTCTCTGTGCAGCTTTACAGAAATCAGGATTTCGCTCTAGAGCTCTAACAAGCAAGTCACATGCACAGTGGGGGAGAAAAATGAAGACGCATCCTCAAAAGGGAGCCTGTGCTCTTCTTGCTGGGATTCTGATCATTACAGCTTACAGTTGTACAGAGATAAACCAAACAGTGCTACTGATAACAAGCTTCATATAGAGACTTTGGGATGTCATTTGTTTTGATCACTTTGAGTTATTGTATTGCTTAGAAATTTGTTTTCTCTCCCGCCGGATGCCTGATATGAGATGGATGTTTCTAGATGCTCCACTCTGTTGCATGCCTATGTGCAAAAACCTGTGCTGTGCCTCTGAGGTGGTGTTAATGACAGGTCTTTTGTCATGTTTAATTTTGTATGAACGCTCTGCTAGATACTGCTCAGAGCAGCTTATGTAACCTCTCTCTCCCTCTCTCTCTCTCTTCCTCTATCTCTCTCTCTCTGTCTCTCCCTCTGATTTGCTCTCTGTACTTGCTGTTGAAGATCGGTCAGTGGCATTCGGAGCAGGGGCTGTCTATGGAAAAAAAGCTTCCCTCGCATAACGTCACAGACACACTCTTCAACACCACGCTGATCATCACGACCATTCTGGTAAGTAAACTGCTGGCTTTTCCCCAGCCATGGTATAACAAGCAACCCAGTAGACCTTCACAACCAAATATGAAGCTCAATATAAGAGTATGGTTTCCTTAACTCACAGAATAGACATTATTTGTTAACAGTAACAGACAATGTGAATGATTCTTGCCTGTGTTAATGAAGCTCCAGCGCCATTTATGGTGGCCCATAGAGTACCGAGTCTAGAAAAAACAGCTGACAGGAAGCACATACAAATGCATACTAGCATTCCAGACTGATCATCGGTTTTCAATCAATTTTAATCTTCCAGGTTAAGTCTAATTTAAAAAATTTGCACCTTTAATATACCACTGGCAATGTTAATGAAGTAATTAACACATGTATTGTGTTTTTCTTTCTATTTAGATTTTTCTTCTGAACCAAAAATTCCAAATAATGAACAGCTGCATAAACTAAAGTAATAATGCAAATTAAATCCAATATGAACCTTGTTTAATACAGTATGTCTGCTGTGGTTATTTGGCGATTCCTAACTACTGAATTCAAATATTTATACCAAGAGTCCTTAAGTCTCTTGATAATTAACATGTAGTACCATGCTGTAATTTAATATATGCTAATTAACATGGCCTTGTTTTTTAGTAGTGGGTGCAAAATTGAGATGATTTTCTTCAAGTGTACTTCAAGTGAAAATGCGAGAGACTCCAGAGTTAATGACACCTTATACAGATTTCACAGATTGGGATTGTCCAAGCACCTCCCCAACCCCCATACCCCACCATGATTTGCCTGGAATCATGTGGCATAGACAGGTATTCATTTCAGAGGGGGGTGAGGAAATACTGCATGGTAAATAAAACCATTGGAAAGATGCATTCATGCATTGTGGATGGATGGCGTTTGCTGGGGCAGTGATGGCTTTTAGAAATTGTCATTTAATTATTTAATTATTAATCAACCTTTTAGATTAATAATCTTAATGGTGGAAAAATGCCTTCATGGTATTCAAATTTGACTGAAACTCTTGAAAAAATGAACAAAATAATACGCTAGTGATAAGAGAAAAGAAATAATGTCTCATCTTATAAAATCAGAGCTACACTTCTCTTTTTTCCTCCTGCACATCATCTTTTGTCAGTTTGATATAGCTGTGTGTAGAGAGTACACTATAAAAATATACCATTGGAGACCAGGTTCTTTGCTCAATTACACTTCAGGCATGTCTTTTCCGGGCATCAAACCCACAATTCTTTTCCACAAAGCTGTTGTCTAAGGCCAATTTACATATAAAACAACAAAAAACATGTAATTTTACATTTAAATAAGCCCAAGGTTAACTTAACTTGAATTAACTTTTAGAAGTGTTGTGGGAAAAAATCTATCACATTTATTTCTATATTTTTTATATCAACTCATTATTAAATTGTCAAAATAAAAGCATTTTCTTTCTCTAATTATAGGTTAACTGTACTCTTATATTGTGTAAATTACAGAAAATGCTGCTACTTTTTTTCAATAAAAAATACTGTTTCATGGTTAGTTTCTTTAAGTGTCTTTAATAATTTTTATTTTAATGTAATCTTATTTTTAAGTTGTTAAAAATCAGATATTTAACTTATTCCATTTATACAGATTGTTTGTGTTAAATCAAATGACACATGTAATTCTTGTAATTTTAATATAATTTACAGTCATTTTGAAATGTCTACTTAAGTAAATAAATAGTTTAATATATAAACAAATAAAGAAATTAATTAATACTTTATTTGTAATGAAAAAGGGCATATGAAAATAATGTCTTGAATTTCCATATAACAATGTCTATTTGGTCTAATTATGTATTTCTATGTGCATTTATTTATGTATACAATTATTTATGTATTTATTTTTATTTTTCTACATTTATTTATGTCTGTATTATTCTGCTTTTATTTATTTATGTATTTTAGCTACATTTGTTTATTTAAGTATTTTTTCTACAATTACTTATTTCTGTATGTCCATATTTCTACATTAATTTATTTTTGTATTTCCACATTTCTACTTTTTTTATTACTGTATTTCCACATTTTTATGTTTATTTATTTATTTGTATAAATAACGATGACCAAATAAATAGACCAAATAGACATTGTATGGGTGACACGGTGGCTCAGTGGGTAGCACCGTCGCCTCACAGCAAGAAGGTCCCGGGTTCGATCCCCGTGTGGGGCGGTCTGGGTCTGGAGTCTGCATGTCCTCCCCGTGTCCACATGGGTTTACTCCGGGTACTCTGGTTTCCTCCCAAAGTCCAAAGACACGCATGTTAGGTTGACTGGCATCTCTAAAGTGGCCCTAGTGTGTGGGTGTGTGCGCGAGTGTATGAGTGCGTGTGCCCTACGATGGATTGGTGCCCTGTCTAGGGTTGTTCCTGCCTTGTGCCCTATGTGGCCGGCTAGGCACTGGCTCCCTTGTGACCCTGAAAAGGAATAAGTGGCCAAGATGAATGAATGAATGACATTGTATGGACATGTAGAAATTAATTCAAAACATTTATGTCCTTTATTGTGACATATGTCCTTTTTTGTGACAAAAAAAATATTTATTAATGATTAATGATTATTAATTTATTTCTATACTAAACTAAACATTTGTTTTAAAAATTTATTTATTTATACTTGTCATTTCTTATCCTTCTTACTGATTGCTCAGAACTGTTCTGTTCTGGTATAGCAGGTTTCATTAACATCTCAAGCTGCTCATTTTACAACCAGGGCCCTCTGCTGATGTAAATAAGGTTTCATCTCCTATAGGGTCAAGAGCACTGATCTGCTTAGGGAGCGAGTAGGCATGAGACACCGTGATGTCTCCATGAGCCATGGCCTGCAATTGAAGATGTAATCCTGGGCTGTTATTTGGCAGCGATTTTGCGCTGTGCCTGCCTTGCCCTATCACTATAGGGAGATGGAACTATTCTTCCATTGGCAGCAGCCTGAGGGCTGATCTTATCTTACGTATAACACTAGGTCATGCCTTTCTGCTTCTGTTTCCTATCCACCAGAGAGAGAGAGTCTGCGAGAGAGCCACAAATCAAAATGATTTAAAGATTCAATCGAGACGCAGGATATAAGATGGACTGTGGTGGTTCAGTGGTTAAGATGTTGGGTTACTGGTCAGAAGGTCATGAGTTCAGATCCCAGCACTGCCACTGCCAGGCCCCTGAGCAAGGCCCTTAACACTCTGGATAAGAGCGTTTGCCAGATGCTTAAAATGTGAAAAGGATGCTGCATTTTCAGCACTAAGCAAAGTGGTGTTAATATTGCTGTATGAATTTTCTTGATTTTATTGCATCCTTTAGAATGTTCTTTTATGGTTGCTGATGAGCGGGTAGATTATTAGCAACTTTTAATAAACGTATAAGTTCAGATATTGTTGTTGAATATCAGTGACTTTAAGTTGCTCTCAACCTCATCCCCAGCTCCCTACATTTATACCATAGTTACTTAGCATAATACACAATAATATGTTCCAGATCATCAGGGCTCTTTCCTTTGTAGCTAGAGGAGATTTCCTGTGTGTCTACCTTCTAGCCCAGCAATCTCATCACATCATGATCATGACCTTCTGTGTACATAAAGGCCCCCATGATGCCATGCTCATCCTCTTTACCATTCTCGTCTCGCTGAGATTGCATAAGAAGCAGTTTCTTGATGCTAAGAAGCATTAAATCTGCACAGTCAATGCTAGTGCATTGATATGACGATAACATTAGTGTCATTTAGTAATATTTCTCACATTGTTTGTGTGGGCATGCAGCAGCATGGAGTCGTGAATGCAGAGTCATTAGTATCCTATCTTTATCATATTCATAAATTGAAACATTTCAAGTTTTTAATTTCAGGGCACAATGCCAAGTTGTTTGTTGTGGCAGTCTCCGACAGGGTTGGACATTGTACATTGAACAATGCGTAATGTTTGACAAGCACTTACACAGCCTTGCCCTAATTGCAGCACATCACTCAAATGAACTTCTGTCTATTTAGCAATCTCACCCAGTGCTGTCTGGCAGTGCAGCTGTGCAGTGAAGTGCAGATCTCTGTGGATCTTAGTAGCTGCTTCACATGGCTCACATGTACAGACAGAGCCTGACATATTGTCAGTGGCTGTATTTCATTTCCTAATTTTGAAGCCCACCTTGGAGTAGAGTGGTGATCGCCCACCAGTAGAGCAGTCTGAAGAGCAGGGTGTGACCCCAGGGCCTGAGCAGCAGCGGTTAATGCACTTCAAGCCAATAGGCCAAATTAAATCCTCCATCTCCATCTAAGTTGATCAAATGCTGAATCAGCCCAAGTCTCTGGCTTATAACCTTTTCATAAATGAGCTCTTCTATACATTTGAGTTCGTAGAGAATCTATGGCGATACCAGAAGAGAGATGGGTGGTCTCATTAGTGCTACAAATGTAGACATTTGTTTGTTTGTTTATTAGCTTTTAACATCATTTCAGAATCAGTGGGTATACATGACAAGCACAAGGTTACACTGATACACAAGTTTTTCATCAGTAGACAGTTGAAAGTTCAACTTTCAAACAGAGTCATGGGGGAATTTTGTATCTCTAATTCACCTAACTTGCATGACTTGCATGGGAGGAAACCAGAGTAAACCCATGCAGCCACAGTTAGGACATCCGCAGACTCCACACAGAAAGGACCCAGACCACTCCCACCTGGGGATCAAACCCAGGACCTTCTTGCTCTGAGGTAACAGCGCTACCCACCGAGCCACCATGCTGCCCTACAAAGCATTACGGCATATCCACACTGTGTGCAACCTGAATATGATACAGCTGACACATTAATGATAGGCTTAGTTGCACAAGATACACATTTGCACTTCAAGGAGATAATGCTCATGATGGAAGAGTCAACAGGCACAGAGGTCTTACTGTCCAGTAGGAGAGAGACGGTGGCTCTGGGAACATTTCTGTGCAATGAAGTGCTCTCACAATGGAACCTGGACTTGCGTGCCAGCAACTGGCCCTACAATCCAACAGAAGACATGGATACTTAAGATATCCTTCTTGTTAGCCATCACTATGGCCAGACGAGTCAGCGTTGCATGGGCTATCGGTCAGCACACAGTGGCAGTGTGCCAATTCAGTATTCCTGCCAGATAGTTAACCTATATTGGCTCTTCAGCCTTGGGCTTGGGATCAGTGAGGATTCTTTTTTTTTTTTTTGGATTTTTCCCCGATTTTCTCCCTAATTTAGTCGTCTCCAATTCCCACCCGTCAGTGCTTTTCCCCCCTTGTCACAC
>JAOVYV010000050.1:11675724-11686209 GCA_025674545.1 Hassar affinis
AATTTGCATTTCATTGAGGGAAATAAGTATTTGATCCCCTAAAAACCATGACTAATGTTGGCTCTCACAGACCACTGTATAGAGAGAGAGAGAGAGAGAGATTTAGCACCAATCACTTCTTTTTTTTTTCATGCTAAACCCAGCAGCCTTGTCTAAAAAGTGTTCTGTTATATAATGTGTTGCTTTCATTACTGACATTTTCCTGCAACATTAAAAATTCATGTCTGGACATCCTTTGAATCTTGGATGTTGTCTGGGCATCTTTTTTTTCCTGACTCATTAATGCAGAATTCATAAACATCTAGTTGGTTCACAAACGTTCAAGCATGACTGTGTGTAGATGGCAGAGTGAGGCTGGTTTGATTTTGTCCACTGTGGCTAATGAGTGTGAGATTAAAGTGCAGAGCAACAGGGCCTGGGAATGGTACAGTTAACCCTCTGTATTGTTTGCTGCATTATTTATTTATATGCATGAATGAATTCATTAATTTCACATGTATTTTGGTGTAACTGGGACAGATAATGCTGTTTGAATAAGGGAAAGCTTAATTGAGAAAGAATGTTACAGGGATACATATTTAAAGGATGTGTCAGGTCTAATTAATAGCAAACATTAAGCGGACTAATGAGCAAAACTAAAAACTATTTCCTTTCACCTTTCCTCATATTCTTTTTTTAATAGTTTTTGTATGTACCTTGAATGCTTTATTCTTTTCAGCTGTTAAAAAAATCCTCAAAACTACAGTACAATTCACAAATACACATGTCCAGGATTCCACAGTCACTTAACTATCAGGAGAATGAATATTTAACTCAGTTATAAATAGCGATGAACTGACGGAGTTGATGGTCCAGTCATTCAGACCTCTATTCAGCTCCGGCACGAATCATTGTGTGATTAATTGCATAACACGTACAGAACACACAAGTCATTCCTTTCTGTAATCTGTTATGACCTATCTAATCTGTTTAAGCTTTCAGCACACTCTCAGGCTGTATAAATATGATTAACTATGCAATTATGTCCACAGAGCAAGGGTGAGAAGGATGCGCGTTCTGACCCGCTCACTAAGGTAATTTGTTCATCTGAAATAGCTAACGTTCAAATATTAAGTACAACTCAGCAGAAAGGAAATACAGTACCCTCTCACAGATTTCCTGCAGAAAGTAATGTTTCTTTAAACATATTGTTAGAAATCCAAATGAATTAGCCTCCCTGAGGCACCAGAGAGACCTTGATTTCCATATAAAACTAATTCTCTTTGTCTTTGCCCACAATTACCCTTAGTCACTGAGTAACTATCTGCATCATCGTCAGTTTTATGGAGCTGGATAGCTTTCAGTTAATAGCTACTTCAGGTTTTCTGGCTAACAAGCATTTAGTTCAGACGCAGTGTCTGCTAGTTACTAGGTATTATATCAAAAAGATTGGAATATCATATTTAATCATGGTGACCTTGTGAGGATTTGTCTCTGTGTAGGGCTGTTTATTGTTGTATTATTGTTTTTTTTTTTTTGGAAAGAAATTAAAAGATCCATCAATTAGTTGCATTAATAATCATAACAACATGCATTTTGGACATTTTGTGGGTCCCCATAAGGAAAGCTGTTTTTTGTTGTTGTGGTTTTGAACAAAAAATAAATAAATAAATAAAAGAGGCAAAAAGATGCTTTTTCATTACTGAGGTTAAGCTTAGGGTTATGGTTATGTTCAGGCATGGCATTAATTAGTTGCATTAATGCTTATGTCCTCACAAGGATAGCAAAAGTGTGTCTGTGTCCCCACAAGGATAGGATAGGAATATCTGATATTTTTAACCTTGTGGGGATATTTTGTCAGTACCCATAACAAAAGTGTTTTTTTGGTGTAGTTTTGAACATAAAAAATAAATAAAATTGCCAAAAAGTTAACATTTGAGTACAAGGTCCTCATAAGTGAAGCAATACAAATGTGTGTGTGTGTGTGTATGTGTTTATACCTGTTTTTATATCTTTGTGAGGACAAAAGTCCCCAGAACAATAGGGATATCTGAATGTTTTGGTCTTGTGAGGACATTTCGCTGGTCCCCATAAGGAAATGTCTTTTTTTTTTTAACACATAGTTGGAAAAAATCACCAAAAGTTTCCTTTATTACTGAGGTTATGGTTAGGGTTAGGGTTATGTTTAGGCATGGCATTAAATAGCTGAATTATGTAATTATGAATATCTAATAATTATGTCCATGGAATGTCCTCACAAATATGGCAATTCAATTTTGTTTGTAGGTGTGTGTGTGTGTGTGTGTGTGTGTGTGTTAGGGTTAGTGTTAGGGTCAGGGTTAGGTGCAGGGTCAGGGTTAGGGTTAGGTGCAGTGTTAGGGTTAATTATCCGCAATGATAATTATGTCAGTGGAAAGTACCCATACGTATAGCAGCACAATACATACATGTGTTTGTGTGTGTGTGTGTGTAAAACTGATTTTTTACACTTCTACTTATCACAAAAGATTACAGTGCTCTTTTAAGATTATTGCTTGTCACACTGTATGACATGATCCCAATAAAATCTTGGCAGAATTTTATAACACACCATACAAAAACATGAGCTGTGTGTCAGTCTCTGTGATGACAGAGAGTACATCTTGCTTATGCGATCTGAATCTTGCTTATGCGATCTGAGATGCTCAGATAAGGATCTTTATTTCTGTCTATGTTTCATTTATGTGTTACCATTACCACCATTACCATTACTACTACCGTATTTATCCTGTGAGTTTTGCATCATCGTATGCTGTGTTATAAAACATTTCTGACACAGAAAAATACTCATAACGGCTCTAATGAGTATGTCATATTATTATCCACTCTAAGACCCCCTATCTCAGCTCATAACCCAGGAATTCTGCAAATCTTTGTGAGCCAAATCAGGCTGAAAATCATACAGTGTGAACCCAGATTAACGAAGCGGTTGGGATGAAAGGACCATCAGCATTAGTACAGAGGAATAAATCTTTTTGCTAGTAATGGGCAGTGACAGCAGAGATAGCAGTGCATCGTAGAGTAATTTTGCAGCAGGGAGATCATTTGAAGTGGAAGATTTCTTTCCACCAGAATCGCCCTGGCGCGATAACAATAATGAGCCGGATGAGCAAACAATCGGCTCAGAGCCTTATCAATTTGAGAGCCTCTGGTTGATGGAGCAGATGTGGATCCTGGAGCTCCGGGTGATTGAAGGGAGTTTTAAAGTCAGTGAATAGTACAAATAGTAGGCATGTGCATCCCATATCATACACATCAATGATCGGATCCATTAAAGATACCTATGAAGCAAATAATAATGAGATATGATTATGATGTGATTACTGCGTTGCATTGCAGGGCAGTTTGATGTTATTTGATACAACACAATGCAATTCAAAGTGCCTCCCCGTCCCCCGTAACACAGAGTAACTATATATATATATCAGTATGACTGATGTCACAGTTTAACCGTATAAATAATGGTGTTGTACCTACTGTCATACAGTGTAAGCAGAAACACTGTAACTCTCAGACCAAAAATATAATGAAGGCTGCTGGGTTTTGTGTGCAAAAAAAAGAAGAAGTGTGACAGTCAGAGTCTCCAGAAGAGCTGTGGCAGATTCTCCAAGACACTCAGTAACACTTACCAGCTAATTACTGTACAGTACGATGCAGAAGTCTACAGTATATGCGCTATGTAGGTCTCCTTCAAATCTGGTTGAGACCAATTAAGCCATGTAGAGTAGCAGAGTACATTAAGGAATTCAGTAAAGTTTTGTTCTGCAAGCTGTTATTTGTTGCTATGTTGGGAAAGTTTAGGGAAAATTTAAATAAAGCTTTTTTCTTTCATATCCAATTTCAAATAAGTTACCATTATAATTACCATTATCTGATTCAGATAGACTAAACTCTGTTTTTAGTCGTGACACCAGAAAGCAATTCCGCCTGGAACATGTCATGGCACTTCACATTAAAAAGACATTAACAAAAGGGAGTTATCAGTTATCATGAAGGGTATACACTGAAGTACCAGAAAAACTGGTATACCAGTTAATACTTGGTAGGTTGCCACGGGATCTTGGAGGGAACGTTGCACAGTCCTCACGCTGATGTTTGTTGAGGCCCCAGCATTGAATTCCGATGTTACTTGAGGCAGTGTTGCACAACTGTCACACTTGAAACGATTCTTGCCAGCCGACGCTGATCACGTTTACCCAGAGTCTTTTAACAGCCACGCTGTTGTCATAAGTTCGAGGTTTTGCCAAAATTCTTGTAGATACGTTACACCTTTGAAACGCTCATACATGAAAATCACATAAGAAACTTCACTTCTGCCTCCGAAATGCTATGACCCATCTCACGAGCTCCACAGATGTCTATCGTTTTATATACGCACTCATGTATGCAACCAGTGACCAGTTTTTCTGGTACTCCAGAAACATTTCTAAATAAGAACGGCATTAATAATAATTACATCTAAATAAACTGTTTTTTCCTTAGCAAAGATGTTAGAAACCTGTTAGCACCCTGAGTTCTGTTTCCAGTGCACACCGTTTTAATCAGGGCAGTGGCCTCATAAATGCCGGTGCACTGATGCAAATCCATCCCTAGCACAAAGCATGCCCTTTGCTTAGGTGTTGATATAGTAATGAGCTAATCTACTCACTAATAGCTGTTTGTAGAACTTATTAAATTGCTTATGATTATTACAGTCATAAGTGCAGAGAGATTAAATGGTAATATAGTAATAGCATACTGTATATAGCTGCATCTTATTCATTAGCAAAGGATATTTTTAGACCAACACTATGTATGTATATATGTATGTATGTAGTGCTGTTAACTTGATAAAAAAATTGTTTTATCTCAGATTACTGCTCATGAATTTTCAGATCTGTCTAGTTAGAAAGTCTTCATTTATTTTTTATAGTAATACAAAACTCATATTTATATTCGTGTGCTTGTTCTAATAGTTTTTATAGTCTGTTCATAGGGAGTTATTATGTATTATGGATGATATTGATAGTTTAGGGATAATGGAATCAGCAGAAGGCATTAACACTGACGGATATAGGGCGTGTCTCTGTACTTGTGTGTCATGTGATTCGTCTTAATTGGATGAATATGTTACAAATACGTATACTGTACATATAAATCAGTGCAGGGGCAGTCATGGTCTTGTGGTTAGGGTGTCTGCCCCATGATCAGAAGGTCCCAGGTTCCAATTCTCATGACTGACAGGACTTGGCTGAAGTGCCCTTGAGCAAGGCACCTAACCCCAATTGGCTTCCTGGGCACTGTGTGTTCACTGCCCCCTAGTGTGTGTTCACTAGTGTGTCTCACTGCACGGATGGGTTAAATGCGGAGGTTCAATTTCACAGTATGCAAGCACAGTGACAAAATAAATAAGGAGAAATCATGTGCCAACAACATACACAGTCCCAAAGGGTTAGACAGGGTGAGCCAGAGAGATCTGACAATTTTTTTTTATGAAATAACATGATAATTCATTTTAATTAACTGTATTTGAAAATACAACCATTACATTATCCTTTTAAAGCCATTTGTATTGTAATATTCACAGCACGGTTGTGTTAGAAATTACCAAAGCAAGACAATGTTTCCTAGATGAACGATGCAGACTCTTTATTATTACTAACCTAGATGCAGGCACTCTTTCAACATTTTCTGGCATTCGAAGCGTACGTGGCTTGCCGTCATGTTTCGTGTTAGATAAGATAAGATAAGATAAGATAATCCTTTAATAGTCCTACACCGGGGAAACTTCTTTGTTACAGCAGCATCCATGGAAAAAACAAAAGAGAGAAGTATATAAGAGAAAGACACAGTGAAAAATATAAAAATATAAAAATATAGTATACACATATAGACACCAAGGCAGAAGAGTCGTTAGAAGATTGTTCAACCCGTTTTTAATGGTGTTCCGAGAGAGCACAGCACCATGACGAGGAATACTGAACTTAATGCGAAATAGCCGTTGAGTAGCAATCATGTTGAGTCGCTTTTTTTTCATCAGTTTCATCATTGAACTTGCGATGTTGTGCTGACCACTGCTCCATGTCGACTAAAAACGCCATTAACTGAGCCACTGTTTCCCCCACCAGTCCCTACTCATACAATCATACAAGCATCTGAGAAATAAGCCTATAAAAATGGTCAGATCTCTCTGCCTCACCTTGTACTTGGAATGTCACATATATTACTCTGTATACAGGACAAAATCAGTAATAACCTCTATTCTGGATTCGATTTGGATCTCCTTTTTTGAAAAGTAAAAACATTTTTTTAATTAAAATAAATCATAGCAAATTTACAGGTTCTCATCACTAATTCATAAGAGTGATCAAAATCATTCCAGGAAGCTGAATCTGCATGGAAAGAATGCTAGAAACGTTTCAATACATCCGCAAAAATTCTTCGCTTCAACGACGAAGGTTTGCAGTTGACGCTTTAAGTTCTTCACAGGCAAAGCACTCAGATGGCAGGATTCAGTGATCTTTACATGTTTAAAACGTTTCTGTGTCACTTTGATTACTGTTTTTACTCAAATGGGTAACAGCCCAGTTTTACAGAAAATAATCGCATGCAACTTATCTGCAGCACTGCATGTTGAATATATGTTGAATAATAGCTTTCTGGTGCAAGTATACAGTAGATTGTGCCACACTTTCCCTTCATGCTTCAGAACGCCACAGAGTAATTTAAGCCCATCTGTACCACTGTGCTATTTGAATAATACTGATGTATAATAAATCTTTTTAGAGTGTTATGAACTTTCATGCAAACTTCACTTTTTTCTTTGAAAACCCAATCATGCTTGCAAATCACGTAGCAAAGATGGGGTCTCGCGTCCTCAAAAGCCTTTTTATTTATTTAAGATTTAATTTATTGGCGCATTAACATTAAGAAAATGTCATTCCGTCCCTTATTATCATGTATAACATTTTATGCATGGACACTGCTACAGATGACACAACCATAAGAGGCTTGAGACGTGACTTGGACTTGCAAAAAATTCATTTGGAGCATCGCTGTCACGCAGTAACTTGGCATTGTAACGGCTTTCAAAATGCAGAAATGCCCTGTATCCTCAGTAGCCTAAAGAATTTACTGCCTAAAAACTATCCACATTTTGAAAATACCTGCGTTAAGAGCAGAAGTGAGTGTAATTCCAGTGAGTGTAATCATATAGTATGTCATGAAAAGAACAAACTTTATGCATGAAGTGGGCTACACTGAAGTACCAGAAAAACTGGTATAGCAGTTAACATTTGGTAGGTCCCCCACAGGCCCCAGCATTGAATTACGATGTTACTCTTGTGTGAAAACCATTCTTGTACAATGGTCACGTTCACTCAGAGTCTCATGCTGCTGTCGTGAGTTTGAGGTTTTGCCAGAAATCTTGTAGTCACGGTAATCCAAACTTTGCTTCTGATACTGTGACCCATCTTACAAGCTCCAACTATTAAACCACATACAAACGTGCCATTCTCATGCCAGAAACAGCTCTAGAAGCTTCCATAGACGTCTATCCGTTTATACATATACGCACTGGCGGACACGCCAAGTGACATTCATAGGTGGCGTTGCTATGTATTTTGCATGGGCTCCCATACCAGTTTTTCTGGCACTTCAGAGTATAGAAATATTGCAGTGGTAGAGGTTAGCTTGTTAAAATATGTGCAGTGGAGTGGAACATGGCGTACAGAGCATTCGAGTGAAAGTTTGTTGTATCAGTGTGGAATGTGTGCTCGTGTCAGAATGTTGATATTCATGTATATAAGGTGCTGCAGATAAATTGTATGCATTTTTTTCTGTGAGACTGCATTGCCTAATATCTCTGTTTCTTAATAACTCTGGCTGCAGTGTATCAGTGAGCCTCCTGGCCTCTTTCTCTCTCTGTCTCTCTCTGTCTCTGTCTCTCCACATGCTTCTCAGTTATCAGTGTGTGAGGAGATGCTGCGGGAGCTGCAAGGCATCGTGTTGTGTCAGGACAGCCTGCAGCTGCGACGGAGACGTAGCGGTGGCACCAGCGCCCTGCGCCCGCATGCTCTACCGACGGAGGACAGACGTGCTCGGCCCACAGGGAGCAGCCTCAGCAACGGCAGGTTGTGCACAGGGACGGGTCTGTCAGAGCCGCTGTCCCACAAACTGGCACAGGAGACGGCCATCGTGGCGCGTGGTTGCAGCCATGTCCGCATCTGCCCCGAGTGCAGACGCTTCCAGGGGCTGCGAGTGCACCCTCCAGGGACGCCACGGCCCTCTCCTACGCACAGTGACGATAGCTTCGAGTGGGACAAGACCACCAACAGCAGTGAACCTGAATAACAAACCTTAAACGCTTTTCACAAACCTGAACCTGTGCTACAGTAGAGTAAGGATCGAAGAAGAGGAACACTCGTAGTGTATCTGAACTACGATTTGCATATGTGTTTATATTTCCGAAAGCTGGAATGGGTCTAATCTCTGTATACACTGCCCTCTCCATCATCTGCCCTGAATAGCATTTTGCAGTAAACAGAAGGAGGGCTTTGTACTATGCAGTATTTTTTTTGTCTTACTGTGCTGTTGATTTTCCTTTAAATTATTTCTCTTTGGTTGTGAGATCACAGTTGTACTATCACTAGATTGCGATTGCTATTTTCTTGTTCTCACAATGTCCGTGATTACAGCTCTTATTTTCTTCAACTGGCAGAGAGGCTTTCCTTACTGATGACAGCCACAAGGAGTAGTCGTGAAGACATTTCACATCATCACATCCTGGAAGCGTTTTTTTTAAGTGCCAAATAAACGTGGTATCGATTTTTTTTTGTCCCGCATCATGGCCTTGAGGATACGACTCGAAGAGGACTGAACCCAAAACCATGATGGTATCTTTTTAAGTAAAGTGATATTCTATTAAAAAAAAAAAAGATTTTAAAGATAGAGCTTTGATATGCACATGTTGGGGTTTTGTTAAGAGTCTGAGGAGAGAAATGTTCCCTTTTCTGTTATTTGGTGCGAAACCCTGATCATTTTAGCTTGTATTGGAAGAGGTTTTGGTTGTGTTGATCCTTTATGGTTGTTCAAGCATGAGACTGTAGAATTATATGATTCTATTTGACACAAGACTGCTTCTGGGATATATTTGGCTTACAAGTGTAAAAGAGTAGTTTAAGGGTTTCAGTAAAAACCATTCCCTTGTTGGTATTTCACTGGTCTAAAATTCAGAGAAAGAACCCGAATTCATGCAAGCGTCTGAGTCATACACAAATTCTGTGTAGGGAACACACCTGGGGAAATGACATGTAACGTGTCATAGATTTAGAGAGCTATTTTTTAGTAGCACAAAACAGAAGCGAAGAGTCACGAGTGTCAAGAAAGTTCCTGTGTGAAGCTTAGGGTGCATCTCCAAAGTTCCAAAGTAACACAACACGGTTTTCAATAAAAGGCCATCACTGTATATTTGGTTACGTATTTCCTACACATTCATGATCATAACTACAAGATGGTCAAAAGTGGTCAAAAGTATGCGGACACCGCATACCGTTTGTTGTACAGGGACGCAGCGTTGTACAGGACGGCAATTTTCCATGGAAAACCTGAGCATGACAATGCCTCTGCACACAAAGCCAGGCTTGTAAAAATCCGGGTCCGAGGTTAGAGTGGAAGAACCCGAGTGACCTGCACAGAGCCAGAACCTCAACCCCACTGAAGAGCTTTCAGAGCCTGAGCTCACTAATGCTTTTGATGGGCACAAATCCCCATAGCCACACTCCAGAATCTTGTTATGACAGATGAGGTTAATGAGGCAAATCTGGAATGGGATGTTTAAAAAGCTTACGATGGGTATGATAGTTTGGTGTCCACAAAGTTATGGTTGTATAGTGTATATTTGAAGGAATGTCCAGATAAGCCAGTACTACACACTGATACTAACTAATGACTGCATGACATCTCTGAACTCTTTCATGACAGTGCAAATACGTTTATCGACGCTTACTCCAACACTACTGCTGTAGCTCAGCGGCAATGATGTGATATCAGAACCAACTGAGAGAAAATTTACCTCACTCGGTGGCCTCACGGTGCCATAAGTGGTAATAAATTAAATAAATAAAATAAATAAAAAATTAAAAAGTTGAGAAAATAGATTGTACACTGTTACGCGACCCTACTGAACAACCTTCAGCAGATTCATCTTCACTAGTGCATCTCAAAAAATTTGAATATTATGAAAAAGTGCATAATTTTTCTTAAAAAAATTTTTTTTAATTTAAATAAAAAATTTTAACTGTCTTATTTTATATTCTTTACATATGAAGTGACATATTTCTAGTCTTTTTGTGTTCATTTTGATCATTATGCCTTACAGCTCATGAAAATCAGGAATCCAGTATCTCAAACAGTATATATACAGGTGTTAGACAATGAAACTGAAACACCTGTCATTTTAGACCACAATAATTTATTAGTATGGTGTAG
>JAOVYV010000050.1:11816028-11829937 GCA_025674545.1 Hassar affinis
GCATTTGGCAGACACCCTTATCCAGAGCGACTTACATTTATCTCATTTATACAACTGAGCAGTTGAGGGTTAAGGGCTTTGCTCAGGGGCCCAACAGTGGCAGTTTGGTGGTGCTGGGGCTTGAACCCCCAACCGTCTAGTCAGTAACCCAACATCTTAACCACTGAGCCACCTCTGCAGTGCTGCCTGAGGGATCGAAGGTCATGGGTGAAGTGGTGAACCTCGCCCCATCCTTGCTTGTTAATGACTGATCCTTTTGTGATGCTCCCTTTATACGCAATCATGCCAATCACCTTTTTCCAATTAAACTGTTCATTTACATTTACACTCTTATCCAGAGCGACTTACAGGAGTGCTTAGTCATTAACTTGGAATATCCAAAGCCTAAGGCTGGTAGACCTAAATTCTTCTTTGAGCTATGATACTGATAGAATTTTAGACATATACTACTTATTAAACATTAAAAGTCCCAGAACCCAAGTATTCCTAAACTACACAAAACCCGTGAAGAACAAGACATAGGGAATACAATAACTGCTATAAGTGCCATAACAACTTTGAGTTAGTGATCATTCAAGTGCTCTCAAAAGAGGTGGGTCTTCAGTTGCCGCTTGAAGACAGCGAGCGATTCCACTGTTCAGACACTCAGAGGGAGTTCGTTCCACCACCTTGGTGCCAGGACAGAGAAAAGTATAATTCTCCGAATGTTGTAAAGGAGAAATCTGCATGACCGGGCCAGGTTAGAAACTTGAACTGAGAAAGAGAGCTGAACATCTACAACTACCCCGAGGCTGTTCACCTGTGGAATGTTCCCTGTGCCAACTGTTTTGGAATGTGATGCAGGCATCAAATTCAAAATGAGTGAGTATTTCCAAAAAAAATAAAGTGTATCCGTTTGAACATGAAATATCTTGTCTTTGTAGTGTATTCAATTGAATATGGGTTGAAAAGGATTTGCAAACCGTCATATTCTGTTTTTATTTATGTTTTACACAATGTCCCAACCACAACTGGAATTGGGGTTGTACAAAAATCTTTGTAGTTGTCTGAGTATAGGCATTTTGGGGTAACAATGAAATGTAGTATGTGCCTTAAATTTAAGCAAACACTGCAGAGTTTTTCCAATCAGAGTACACCAGGAAGCCAACGAAGGTGCTGTCTGTCTTGGGGCTAGAGTAAAAGCCTGTATACTCGCCCAGAGCCATCTGCACCCATACCTGATCCCCGGGAATCAGATGCAGCAGAGTGCCTCCGGACAGTGATGCTGGCTTGGACCAGTTGCCAAACATCTGGAAGTAGGAACCCATGGCATGCCCATTCTTCATCAAGTCAAACTGTAGGCTGGAACGGTACACTGTGGCATGGACGGCAAAATAGTAAACACCTGGCACCCTGCACGTGAAGCGTCCGGTCTCTGGGTTGTAATCGCCCTGCTCGTTCAAGATGATTTTGTCAAAGCGGACTGCATCCCCTGCTGCTAATGGCATGGTGAGGGATTCAGACAACTTGGCACTGAAGGCTGACTTAGGAGCCACAGCACACTCTCCTGGGGATCCCCTTTCACCTTTCTCTCCTGGATCACCTCTGTCCCCGGTCAAGCCCCTCACGCCTGGTTCACCTGTCAGATATTAACACAACGATGGCTTCTTGAGCTCAAGTTAATCCCAGTTAGAAGAGAATATTACTGTAAGCACATAACGGCCAGTTATGGCAATGATAAACATATTGTGACTCAGTGGTATACAGCAGTATTTAAGGTTGAATAGCTCAAACAGCAAGCAGTGATTGTGGCCTTTAAGTTTTGGGCCAAATACATGGTTTTATGTGTTCCACATGAAATAAGCCAGCTATTGGACGCATTCAATCCTATTCAGTTCAATAATATGGAACAACAGCTCAGTATTCATCAGTACCCTCCTGTCATAAAACACCTCATCATTTCTATAGGGATTTTACTTGGAACATTTTCTGACCATTTAGGTGGCACCATGCCACTGTTGGGTCTTTGAGCTAAGACTGTAAGACTGCTCCATTGTATCCTATAATTCAGTAATAAGTCAAGTTGGTTACAGAGTATACACTGAAGTACCAGAAAATGCAAAATATATAGCAACGACACCTATGCACATCAGTGGTTGTATCTGCCAGTGTGTATATAAAGTGACAGACATCTATGGAAGCTGCTAGAGCTGTTTCCATTATGACAATGGCAAGTTATCATGACTTTGCAACTTTCAACAGTTTAATATTTGGAGCTTGTGAGATGGGTCATAGCATTTCAGAGGTAGAAGCAAAGTTTGGATTTCCATGTATTATGAGCATTTCAAGGGTGGAACATTACTACAAGAATTCCAGCAAAAACTTACAACAGCAGTGTGGCTTTAAAAAAAGTCTAGTGATAGGCATGGGACACTGGCTCAAGTAACATCAGAATTCAATGCTGGGGCCTCAACAAACATCAGCGTGAGGGCTGTGCAACGTTTACTCCAAGATCTTGAGGGGGACCTACCAAGTATTAACTGGTATACCATTTTTTCTGTTTCTTCAGTGTATACCTCAACCAAATCAAATGAGGAAAGTGTAACTTTTTAGAATTATTTACAAATGTCTTTTATTCTTAATATACATCAGTTTGATGTGATATTACTTTCAGATGAATTATGAATGATTGTTTTTGTTTAAGGAATATATAACATGCAACTATTTTTATCACTAACTATCATTATCATTAATTTATCTACATTACCCATAGCCTTGTCAGGGTTGCATCCACAGGAATTCACCATTATTATTATTATTATTATTATTATTATTATTATTATTATTATTATTATTATTATTGTTATTATTATTATTAATACATTATTATTATTATTAACATAATACAAAGACATAAAATCCAGACGTAACTTTTATATCAATTTTATCCTTCATTTTTTTTCCCTAATGAGCATGTTTCCTTTTAATGAGACGTTAAAAGGAAGAAAGCTTGAGAGGAACCAGACTCAAAAGGGAACCCATCCTCATTTGGGTGACACTGGATACTGTGATAAATAATCTCTTCTATAACTGTGTTGTATAGTAAAAAAACTGCACTTGTAACCAATAGAATTATTATTATTAAATTGATTAATGTATTTATTTTTATATATTATTTATAATAACATTATTACTATTATTATTATTTTAATTAGTCAATAAATATTTTTTTTATTTAATAAATCACTTATTGTTTTGGCCTTCATTAAACAATTATACTCCTACCAGTCTCTCCACGATCTCCCCTTTGCCCTTTCTCCCCCAGTGGTGCATCTCGCCCATCTCGCCCATCTCTGCCTGGTTGTCCTGGCCTGCCATGCAACCCTGGAGAACCCGGGGTACCTGGGCTGCCCATGCACAGACTGTGAATCTTATTATCCTCAAGTGGATTCGAATAGCGTGGCAGCAAAACAAGAAGGAAGGAGAGGACCCAGGACTGGAGAGGTGTCATTTCTTTGACTCTGTTAATAGAGATGCACTAAAAGAGCATGAGAAAGACACAATATTTTGCACAATAATTTCATAGTTAATTAAAGACAGACATGGAAGTCATTCATTGACGATGTGAAAAGCACAGCACTTGAGTAGCAAAATATTATTTCCAACTCATTAGACAAAGCAAGCCAAGGAAAATTTGATGATGCTCCATAATGCCTGAAGTATGAGCTTGGCTTGAAGTGTAAATGCAGAAAGCTCACACACAGAAAAATGAAACAATAACAGCCCTGTGTATTTTCATATCCTCCCTCACATAAGGGATGAAGAATGAAGCAGGACACTGATTCATGTCTCAGAGAAGTGCACACAGTCCCTGAAATCACGCCACAATCAGGCACCGTAAATGCATTGTCAGCAAAAGTGCAAAGTATTCAGTGATTGGTGGATGCATGCTTCAGAGACTTCACCCCGACTGTAAATCAGTGGGGTTCTTTGCTTGACTTCTGCTTTTCAAACAGCTGGTTTAACTAAGGAAAGTGCTGACTCACATTAACAGAACACAGACCATCAAAGCATGCCTCACAAAGCCGACAAGACCATACAAGCACAAAAATCTGTATTTTTTAAGAAAGGCAGCACTTCTGAGTCTTTAGTTTCAGTAAAAGATAATGCTATCTCACAGGATAGTATTTGTGTGGCCTTGCCAAAACAATAGGAATAGTGTTTAGGAACTGCTGTACTGTTACACCATTACAGCACTGCCAAGAGCAAGAACCACTCAGAACCAAGTCCTATAGCACATCAGTGCACATCATCTTTGGTCATTTGATTTGTACAGACTTGTTCAGTATTGACCTTCCTGATTCAACAGAGTAAAGATTATGCAAGATTGTGCAGTGATTTTTGCACAAGGTCACATAAACATCATCCTGACAGAATCAAAAGATATATTCATACTGAGATCAAACAGCAAGTGTACTCTATCCCATCAAATTACTAATGACAGACGGTGAGTCTTTCGTTCAAAAAGTATGGGTGCATATAAAACTGGCCCAAAGCGTTTTAAGTAACTAGCTGCGTCATAAACACACCGGAAACCGTGTCAAATTACTGTGAATACAACAGAAATAAGAAGGAACTTACCATTAATTCTTCAGAACGTCATAGAAGTGACAGCGCAGAGTGAAACAAAAACAGTCGAGAGAAACTTTTGTGTCCCAGACTGGGGAGCCTGGGAAAAACTGAACACCCTGACGCTTGAGAGAGGAAATGGGGATGCAAGCCAATTAAAGAAAGAGGGAGGGCAGAAGAAAGAGAGAGAGAGAGAGAGAGAGAAAGAAAATGTGTGCCTGAAGGAAAGGGAGAGACAAGAACAATGACCTATAAACTCTGAGTTGGAACGCATGTGGATGAGAGTCTGTATGATTAATTACTGAAGAATGAAAGCACAGAGAGATCAGAGCACTGTGGTCACTGGGACAAACCAACTACTCAGTCTAAAGAGAGGAGACGTATGCAAAAGAAGTAATCTGAACCAAATTATTTCCCCATTTCTCATCTCTCATGGAAATATTTAAGCCTGACTTGTTTACTGTAAAAGATCCGTCTCTGCTATTATCACAACCCAAAACAATCTTTCCTTCATTCCTTCATGTCTGGCTCACAGTTGTTAAAATGTTGTTGGCATTTCTGTAAAGAGGGACATGGGTCTGTCACTTGGATACATATGAACTGAGACGCTCGTAGTGACTGTTTTACCAGAAAGAATATTCTAAATCCACTTCCCATGTGGGACGTAATGTGCATGGATCTGCACTATGGATTTTCACTATCCCAAAAACATCCAAACTCATTTATCAGGCATCCAACCTGAACGGGACACCGTGTTTTACATCATGTGGGTGTATTTGGGTTGCTTAACCGGGGAAGACATGGCACCAGGATGCACCAAGTTCTGCTATGAAACCTTGGGTCCTGGCATTCATGTGGATGTTACTTTGACACATAGCACCTACACCCTAGACACATTGCTACACCCTTTCATGGCAACAGTGTTCCGTAATAGCAGTGGCCTTTCAGCAGGATGATGCACCCTGCCACACTGCAAAAATGGTTCAGGAATGGTTTCAGGAACATGGCAAAGGGTTCAAGTTGTTGACTTGGCCTGCAAATTCCACAGACCTCAATCAAATCAGGAATGCTGGATGACTCATAGAGGCCCCGGTGCCTCTTGGTGCCAGATACCACAGCACACCTTCAGAGGTCTAGTGAATTCTATGTCTCGATGGGCCACGGCTCTTTTGGTGGCACAATTCTGTTCTCACAATTAGAAAATTCTGAAGGAGAATGTCCACCTGTCAGTTTGTGACCTAAAGCTCAAGTGCATTTGGGTTCTACAGCAGGACAATGATCTGAAGAACACAAGCAAGTCCACTTCTGACTGGCTCAAAAGAAACAAAATGAAGGTTATGGAGTGGCCGAGTCAAAGTTCTGATTCAAATCCCATTAAGATGCTGTGGCAAGACCTTAAACCCTCCAGTGTATCTGAAATAAAACAATTCTGCAGAGAAGAGTGGGCCAACATTCCTCCAGAGCAATTTAAAAGACTCATCATAAGTTATCACATTTGATCTTTAATCTTATTCTTCAGAAAATGGAATGATCATTTTAAAGCTGCATTTTGTGTTTACTTGTGTTGTCTTTATCTTATATTAAAACGAGTGGGATGATCTGAAACTTTTCAATCTGACAAAATAGC
The DNA here is from genome assembly GCA_025674545.1 of Hassar affinis. Lineage (NCBI taxonomy): Eukaryota > Metazoa > Chordata > Actinopteri > Siluriformes > Doradidae > Hassar > Hassar affinis. The sequence continues at coordinate 11,822,264 of JAOVYV010000050.1, forward strand.
AGAAATAGAAGAAATTGGGAAGCGGGGGGGGGGGGTGTTTTGGTGGGTAGCATGGTCACCTGACAGCAAGAAGGTCCTAAGTTCAATCCCCAGGTGGGAGTGGTCTGGGTCCCTTCTGTGTGGAGTCTGCATGTCCACCCCGTGTCTGCATGGGTTTACTCCGGATACTCCAGTTTCCTCTCCTCCCACAGTCCAAAGACATGCAATTTAGGTGAACTGGATATACAAAATTGCCCATGATTGTGTTTCCCCAAGCCTGCTTAGTGGGAGTGTTGGGTCAGGAATATATATGGGGCATCCAGCATAAAACGTGCCAGATCGAGATACGGACTTGATCCGCTGAAGGAAGGGAAGCAGAAATGGGCAGGTACTGTCATTTTTTTGGTACTTCAGTGTATATGGACCTGGTCCCCTCGTTAATAGCCTCCATTCATCTGGGACAGCTGTCCACTAGATTTTGGAGCATGGCTGTGGGGATTTGTGTTCATTCAGAGCACAAAGCAGCATTAGTGAGGTCAGGCAGGGATGTTAGGTGATGAGGCCTGGTGTGCAGTCAGCAGTTCTGGTTCATCCCAATAGTGTTCAATGGGGTTGAGGTCAGGGCTTTGTTCTTCAACACCAGTCCTGACAAACCATTATTATAAGGGGCATTATCATTTTGGGTTAGGCTCTAAGTTCAAGTCATGGGAAAAGTGTACAGCATACTGAGACACTCTAGACAACAGTGTGCTACTTTCTTTGTGGCACCACTCTGGGGAAGGAACACACACAAGTGTTGGTCAGGTGTCCACATACTTTTGGCCATACACTGTAGTATTCAAATTCAGTACGAGAAAGTACACACTGTCAAGTATTTTCCACCCATCGTGCATGGCCATCACTGAAATATCAAATACTAATCAAATAATCAATGAATGAAGCCACGTTGAGTAAACAAGACATGTTTATTATTTAAACTATCACTTAAATAAAAAAAGTGCATAGAAAATAAACATGATTAGAAATTTTGCTTTTTACAGTTATGTACATTTTTTTCCTCATACATTCGTTCTTAAGTAATTTGTGGTTTGTCAATGGTCTTTCCTTCATTTCTGTGAACACCAACAACACTGTTTGGGCAACTGGAGAACAAAATAAAACAACAAGCATTATTATTATTAAGAAACACTGAACACGCTGAGCGCTAAAGAGATAAGGAAGTGTTCATTAAAAAAAAGAACATCAAAGCCTGGAAAGGTGCACAAGCACAAGCTCTTACCCCCCCTCCCCTCCCCAGGTCAACTTTTGAGCACAATACAAAGGCAATGTTTAATAAAAAGGTACGACAGCACTGCAGGCTCCTACCATATGATGTGCTCTTTCGTCTTACCTTGGGGACATTACGGGACCGTTTATACCTGCATATACAGATGTTTCACGAATAAATAAAAATACTTAGAACTGTTACTTGTTACAAATCACGACATAAAATATTGAACTGAATTTCAGACAGGAGAAAGAGGCACCGGGAAACGTGGTCAGGTGACAGTTTTTTTTTTTTGTTTGCCGTTTTCTTGACAACCACAAAGTATGTGAAAATGTACAAAGAGTAAAATGAAAACTACAGCATTGAAACAAATGGCTAGCCTCAAAAAACTTTACAACCACATCTTACATTTACTTTGTTTCATTGTATAAATATCATCTTTCAGCCTACCCCAAATCCCCCCCCACCCCCCCAAATAAAGGAAGGGACCAAGTCCTAAGATCATAACTGCAATGCTCCAGTCAAAGAGCATACACAGGCACAGGAAAAAGAAAACGATACATAATGTCAATATTTAAAATGCTGCACATTAATCTAAACTGTATCTGTAACACAAAATCATTATAGATTACACTGAACATTGCTATTAACCATTATGAAACTGTTGTTTGCTACTGTAACTACGTTTGTCTGTCCATTCCATATACTGTGTAGATACTGTGAATATTGAAGTACAATTTTTACTATCCATACATATGTTTAGGTAGAATATATTCATTATGTGTGTAAGAATAGGTATACATATATACTAAGGAGCAAGTACAGGAGAAAGTGTGGAACCACTGGTGTGGTGTGGAAGAATAAAGTCCAGGAACCTGGTAGCTTCTCAAACACTGACTTGAACAACATTATTTCACCGGTTGGTGGAGCATCTGACGTTGCAATGAAACAAATTTTATGGAGAAATTCATCACTAACGAAGCCCTTAGGATTAGCGAAATCATAATCAGATCGACAGACGCAAGCTTGAGTACAAAGATCACCGTTGCTGTACAATCCTCACCGACTAAAATGAAACATAAAGCTCTTCGGTAATGTCCCTGCCTTTCACATTGGAACAATCATTTAAAAAAAAAAAATTAGTTATTATGATAAATTCAAATAATACATTCAACGAAGGCCTAGCTGCAGAGTTCAGCCCGGCCCTGTGCCGCATCCAGAGAGCCGGACGTCGAGGAACTCGAATACCTGAATCGATGACGAGACCCACAATGCGAGGAGCGTGGCGAGAAGCTCCTGGCAAGAATCTGCGGCAACACCATCAAACCCACTAATCCGGAAAAAAAAAAAAAACGCAATCTGAAAAAAAAAAAAGCAGCCAATTAAGGAACTCTATAAAGCATTAATTAATGTGTCATGAATCTGGAAATAAGGCTTGAGCAATCTGTAACTGCCTTATATTAGAGTTCGCATGAGGCAGTAAGACAATGCTACACAGAAACTGGCCTTTTAGTGGCTCGTTGTGAAAACGAGAGCCAGAGGTGCACACCGCAGCAATTGAGCGAGCTTTGTCTGGAGGTATGTACACATCCCCTAGGCTTTTCTGCAACATCCAAAAGCTCTCTCTCACATTATCCTGTTTATACAACTCAGTTCTGACTGTCCAGAAGACAACAGCATACGCATAAAATCAGTTTGCATCCACGAAAAAACGGTTTTGCTCAACAAAGTGTAATACTTTTGCAATTATTATTAAAGACCTTCGAGAAGGGCATGCATTATTCATAAGTCTTGCAGTATTCTCCCGAGATACGTCTCCACCCTAAAGAAAGCATGCTCCTCAATATGCGTCTCTTATCAGGGCTCATTATCAGCCATGACGCATGACTGGACTCGTTCAGGAATTAACAGATGGACAAAAAGAAGGCACCACACCATTGCTGTTTTGTTTTAAAAGAAAATGTACAAGGACAGACATCCATGGGAAGTCTAAAAAATATAGATCACACGATCGATTTATTGTGAAGGAAATAATGTCGCCCTCAGGGGCGACACCGAGGGCTAAACAAACCGTTGAGCAAAAAAACCATATAAAAAAGAGCACATCTGTGTGCTTTCAATGGCTAGCTAGAGCCTCCATGCAGTGCCAAGGCAACATGTGTCAAGCTGGGAAGAAGACTGATGTTCAGTGCACAAAACAGGGAGAATGAGTTTTCCTCCACTCCTCCAAATATAGTGCTTTAGAAGAAAGTTTTCATGGGCTAGCCTCCGTGGCAGATTCCTTCAGCTATAATCGTATCTATGAAAATATTTTTTTTACAATAATAAAATAGATGGAGTAAACTTTGCAGTTAAATGTAAAATAATTTGAAACATTTTATTTGTTTTAATATTTCTCCCCATGAGTTGATAAGTCGTCCTTCGCTTGAGAAACAGCAGACAGGGGATTTTAAGGGAAGGTTGGTATTCGTGCGTGCACGTACACGTGTGTGTGTGTGTGTGTGTGTATGTGTGATATTAAGGCTGCCATTGGAGGAGACATGCCATTTCAACAGATGAGCACTTTATAACTAAATGCTTCGTGGCCTACGCTGATTATTACTACTACACACTAATCATCTGAAATGTCCGTGACTAACGTGGATCGGCGATGAGAGCTACTGGTGGACTGCACACTACGGGAACAACTACGGCTTTCGGTCTTTGGAATAGAAAATATGAGAGTAAGTAAGGAAGAAAAAAGCCAATTTTTTTTTTAAAAGTACACTAAAAAAATAATGACAAGCATTAGTGTTGTAAACCACTATCTACTACAAAAATGTTGGTAAAATAAATACAATATTTTATTAAAAATATAAATATCAATAAGTGCTATTCACTAGTGAGTGCTTTTCAGATTTTTTTATATAGAAAAATATACATATTATTTACATATGAAAGGAAATAATGACATTTATCTATCTACAACAAAAGGAACAAGAAAAGCAACGTTGTAAATGACTCATCCCTCTTCAGAAAACGTTAGGATGCCGTTGAGTTGGTTTTTTTTTTGAGTAAATCCTACTAGCTAACAGACCTTAAAACATGCACACAATAAATTTCCTCGTTACAAATATCAGTCCAAGTTGCTATAAAAATCGATTACGTAAAATTAAGTAAACCCACCCATTACATTTCTTTAGTCCCTTGACTGTCAGTCCACCAGGATCTCAGCACATCCTGCCTCCAATGATACCTCCAGGGGTTATTACTTCTTAAACAGTTCAGGTACACTTAGGTTTTATTTCCTACCCACGCTCCAAAACCAAAAACCCCAAACAAAACAATTTTTAAAAACCTGTCCATCTCAGGGAACAAAGCTCCCTCTAGCGTTCTCTATCCACCGGTCCACGGGCTCGTATAACACATAGACCACGTCGCCAGAAGGAGAAGGCTTTGATGTACATTCAGAAAGGGGAGATTTGATGGTAAGGTAAAAACGAAAGAAAAAAAAAACAAAACAATGGACCCCTCACAATTCTTCTTCCCAAATCTAAAACGACAGTGTACCGTTCCCTTAGAAAAATTGCACTTTGGTGTCAAATGAAACAATGTGGCAATTCCGTCATACTTTTTTTTTCTTCCTTTCTTTCCCCACTCACATTCCATAAGCATGGGCAGATGAGACTCAATGTTACACATTTCGAGTTTGTAATGAAGATTTGGGCTAAACCGGGCACGCAATTTGATAACAAGCACACTGCTTATCGTCGACTGGCCTGTTTCATCGTGAGGTGTGGGGAGAGCTCCACTGAAGAAGTCCTTTTTTGTCTCCTTTTATTCATTACGACATTGCTCTTGAATCCGTTCCTGAATCAACTTGAGGCACAGTGCCATAATCCCTCTGAAAACCTGAGCCTGTTTCAATAAATAACCATATTATTCAAAATACACACACTGACAAAACACAGTTTTGCTTGGAAGGACAGGGTCGTGAAAGAAAAGTAAGAAAGGGAGAGGTGTTAATTAAGGAACTTGCGACACTTTTTGGCCCCACAGTTGCAAGGCAGCTTATTGCCTGGTTCCTCGATGGGGAAGTTGTAGTCGTACGTGAGCTCTTCGCCCCTGTAGATTTTCCGCAACGCAAAAATGACTATGTGCTTTTGCCCGTCGATGTTCACCACGCGGGAGTAGCAGTTGGGCTCGCAGGAGTGGTTGATGAAACGAGCAGAGTTGCCATGCATGGTGGCATCCACCACCTCATAGTCATCGATGCGAAACATGTAGCAGCCAATTCCCTGGTAAATAACAGAACGTAAGAAGATTTAGGAAGCACATTGTCATTCAAGTCAGGATTGTAGTACTGGTAGTACAGTGCCTTGCATTAAGCATTTACCCCCTGAGGGGCAGGAACTCACAGGTGACCAAATTGGGAGGGAGAAAGAAAAAAGTGTGACCTTGTTTCCCATGTCAACAAAAAAGTCTCTCTGTTTTTATTTAATTGTTTTGTTGTAGTTTCAGGTCTTTGGATGCAGTTGTGCTGCAAATCTGGCCCAAACTGCCAACCTTGACACTGAGTCTCACACTACCAGCTGTACACTTTCCAACTGCTCAGCTGAGAAGTGCCATCTTAACACAGCAGACAGCACATGAGTCTTACAAACCCTGATTCCACAAAAGTTGGGACACTATCATAAAATGCAATCTGTATGCAATGCAATCACTTTATGTAGATAAATAAATAAATATATTTATGTAATTTATGTGATACTTTATGTAAATAAATGTTAAATATAAACAAATTTAGAAATGTATGCCTGCAACACACTCAAAAGAGTTGTTACAGAGTTGGTATAAAAGAGTTGTTTACCACTGGGTCACATCACATTTTCTTTTAATTATACTTTTTAATCATTTGGGAATTGACGATACAAATCGTTGCAGTTTGTCAAGTTGAATTTTTGCCCATTCTGGCTGTGTACAAGATTTGAGCTGCTCAACAGTCCGTGGTCACTGCTGTCTGATTCTCCTCTTCATGATGTACCATACATTTTCAATAGGAGACAGATCTGGACTTCAGGCAGGCCGGTCGAGCCAAAGACAGTCAAAGACCTAAACCCTTTCCAAACTCAGGCTGAGAAACATTGTTGATGAACCAACTGACAATTCTCTGTGAAGTTTGGAACAAAGTGCTGAACCACGACCCAAAGACTAAGCCTTGAGTGGATGCTCCTTTTATACTCCATCTTGATGATCTCACCAGTAACCAGTTAAAGTACTAATTGAGGTACCAGAGCAGTATTACTTGTAGAACATTTGTAGAAGTCTTATTTTGCCTCCGTCCAACATTTTTTTTGAGTGTGCTGCAGCCATCACATTGTACTATTTTTTATATTCACAAAATACAATTAGGTTTGTCAGTGAAAACACTGAAAATGTTTTCTTTGTACTTTTATCAGTTAAATAAAAGATTAGCAAAGTGTTTTTAGTTTTTATCACATTTTAAGAAAGTGTCCCATCTTTTCTGGAAATGGGGTTTCTACATGATCAGCACAGACACAATGATATTATCACCAGCTGGTATGTTATTGTATTAGCGTGTGAAAAACAGCATGCTTAGGAGAAGTGTGTTTTTTGCGTCCCTTTAGCCTCACCTGATTTCAGGGTTAGGCTTAGACTTAGGGGTGAGGCTGCTCCATCTTAATCATTTAAAGCACTGTTTTATGACACATAATCTACAAATTCATGCAGAAGGATCAAATCAAAAGGCGTGTGTATAAGAGAATGATATGATGTGCTGTATCGTTACACCCCTAGTAAATACATATGCACTTTGGGTAAGATTCTCCCATGTGTGCAAGTCAAAAAAAAAAAGAAAGGAAAAACATGTGCACTTGTGACGCATGCACGTCTACATGTATTCTCCCCTTCACTCTAGTCTATGATCTTCGCACCATGAAGGCAGTTAAGCGCTTTGTGCAGAACAACCCCAAAATCTGGGCATTTTTTAGGTAAACTAAATTTAAAGCAGTATTCTGCACTTGATTTATGTGCTTTTCAGTTAAGTGCTTTTCAGGGCTGTGTTGAGTCAAGTGCCACTACACTGCAAAACATCATATTGCATTTTATGTTGGCGGTAAGCCTACTTGTAACATTATTATACATACTGTATACACCAATCAGGCATAACATTAAAACCACCTCCTTTTCTCTATACTCATTGCCCATTTCATTGTCAGTTCCACTTATAGCCACATAGACACACTTTGTAGTTCCACATTTACAGACTGTAGTCTATCTGTTTCCCTACATACTTTGTTAGTGCCCTTTACTCTGTTCTCTAATGGTCAGGACCCCCACAGGACCAGCGCAGATCAGGTACTATTTCGGTGGTGGATCATTCTCAGCACTGCAGTGACACTGATGTGGTGGTGGTGTGTTAGTGTGTG
>JAOVYV010000050.1:11831291-11842078 GCA_025674545.1 Hassar affinis
CGCCAGCTGCCTCAGCCCAGCTTATCGTACACAACATTCCACTGTGCTGCCACTGCTCCGGCGCGAAATTCAAAAATTATCGTTCGGCCATCCGTCGTATCTTTGAAATTTGGACGTATATCAAAATTCATGGTTATTTGTGAATGTCCGTCGTAACTTCGAGTTGTCGTTAAACGGGTCGTCATTAAGTGAGGACTTACTGTAGTAATAGCACTGCAATTTAACAATGGCAGTCTTTTTCTCCCCAATAAAAAGGGATAAAAAGGGAGATGAGCCACATATGAATCTGGAATGATTTGAACACTCAATATACTACCTGACAATTCCTGGAAGCCCCCCTTCACTCAATCTCACACATTCTCAGTGTTTTGATAACATTTTGAGTTCATTCATCTGAAAGAAAATCTATCAGTAGCTAACATCTGACCAGTATATTTTTGATATCAGCTAGCTATAGTTATAAGGGATGCCATGGACAATAACAGAACTTCTGCTTTTTGGCTGAAAGAGAAAAAAAAGAGGAAGATTTTGGACCAAAAAGATTAAGCAGGCCTACAACGAAGTCTCAAATCGAACATATTACAAAGAACGTTAATGGTGATGATAATCTGGAAGTGACTGAGCAGCTTTTTTTGGACATGTGAGACATTAGACTGCTGTGTATTGTTTTACTGTGAACTACTGCAAGCCCAGTAATCCAGGTAAGGAAATACCAGAAAGGTGAATCAGTTCATCTGGACACAAAGTTTAGTGGGAGAAACGTTTCATCACTCATCCAGGCAGCTTCGTACATTACAGCTGACAGCAAGTATCCCTCAATTTATAAACAGCACAGTTGCTTGACAAATGAAACCAGCCCAGTTGAATAAAAATGAAACCGCAATCACAGCATTGTAGGATATAACACTATGCCCCTTTTCAAAGAATTCTAGCCTGCTGTGCCTGCCAAGTAGCCAATGAGTAACATCTTCCAAGCAACTCTCATTCCATTGTTAGTTTCCTGCATTTGAATGGTTTGGCCAAAACTAGTTCACACCACAAGTAGTCTATCACCATCTATCATGAGTTTTAGCTGAAACTAATTCCACACATGCAACAGAAAATGTAGGCACAGCGTGGAAACGAATAAATGTGCATGTGAACAGACAGACGGAAAGTTGAAACAATGAAGATCGGAAATAAAACATACCTGCCTACACACAGAAGCCTGGTCCGTGCTGGTAATAATATAGTTTATAATAAATAGAGGCTTCATTTTTACCTTTTATTTAACCTGAACTACATGAAAAATGTATCTAAGGTACTAAGGAGAAATATATCAAAAGTACTTCTAGAGCTATTTGGTATCCTGTATGTTGAGATTCTCAGTAATCCCTTTTAGACAGCCTGTACACGCAGGGAATGCTGTGTCTTTATTCCGCCTCGCTGTCAGACCAACAACAGCCTAGGTGTGATCACAACCACCTCCTATCGACCGCATCATGAATCATTCCGAGTTCCCTTTAACATAGGCTAATGTTTTGCAAGCAGCTTTATCACCATTCAAAGGCTTACATTAAATTTGGCTTATACTTCTCTCAGAGGCCATAACATTTGCTCCCTGTACATCTGCCCTGTCTTCTTTTCACAGGTGAGAAAAGAGCATCTGCTTATGTACTACCACCGCCGCTGCCTTTGCCCTTTTCTGAAGCACACACAGCTCCTTCACCATCTTCAGAATAAAATTCCTTCTGATTATGGCATGTCCGTTTACTGTTTGTCCAGAATATGTGTATTAACTGTAGCCAGGTCTAGAAGGTTGTAAAACACAGCTGTAGGTCAATGGTGGGTGCCTCGCTTTACCAAATACAGCTGTGCCATTAGATCTGTAATGTCAATTTTAGTGCTGTTGTAGTATGAGACTGCTTTGCAAAGTTTCTTTGTGCCAATATCAGTAGAAACTGTTTGAAGCATCATGCTTGTTTCACTGTGACAATGTTCTAAAGCACAAATAAACATTTGTTTACCACACAACCCTGCAGGAAGGATTTTGTGTGAATGAAAGCAGCCAAAGCACACACTTCATCCTGTCTGCTGTGGCCTGTAAACCTAGTAACCCTCAAGAAACAAGGATGATGAGTTCAGGAATTAACCATAAGGTAAGACCCAGATCCTTTCAAAGAGCCAGAATTCCCATCACTGCTTCGCACCTATTTTGGTGCAGCACGCATTAAACAGACTTTCTTGTAGCCATGTATGGTGGACAGATTCATTTTCAAATAGTTTAATTTTGCCAGGAGATCCTCTGGATATTAAAATTTGTGCACTGGCACTTAAATATTATGCACTGGCCAATATTTAGCAGCTGTCCATGTCTGTCTATTGTGCCTCTTATCAGTGGTTATGGGAAAGTTAAGCAAGCCAAAGCTACACAATTTGTGACACATAAAATTAGAAATTGAAACATCAGTCAAACTTGACTTTTATGTTGGTAAATGAAAATGTATGCAACGACAGTTTGTTTGCAGGAAATGACATTATCATGTAACGCATTTTAGTGCCAAAATGTCAGTTTGATGGAAGCAAGCTGCTGAAGAGAAAAAAAATCATTATATTGTTTGCAATCCAAGTAGTGCAAGAAATCAGAGACTATATTTATGGCCTTGTAGGTCTACAGTGTGCACCCGTGTGATTTTTAAAATTAAATTAAAGTTTTAATGGGTGATAAACGCACAGATCTACAGAAAAGTCATGGAATTTAGTTTTGTGCAAAGAAATCTTTTTCTGGTCACTGCAGGCAGGTGTCCGGTACTCAGCTCAAACAGCACGGTGCTTCTAGTAATATGTCACAGCGATCAAATGACCAGCACTCTGCGCTTCTAGTGTTAAATTTTCCCTATGCAAATATGAGCACAAGATCCGAATGTCATTCAGACACAACTGCAATAAGAACCCAAAACATTCTACTACTCTTGTATCATATATTCATTCATTTTCATGACCGCTTATTCCTTTTCAGGGTCACGGGAGAGCCGGTGCCTAGCCGGCAGCTTAGGGCGCAAGGCAGGAACAACCCTAGACAACACCAACGCCAATCCATCATAGGGCACACACTCACACAATAGAGCCACTTTAGAGACGCCAATCAACCTAACGTGCGTGTCTTTGGACTGTGAGAGGAAACCGGAGTTCCCGGAGTAAACCCACGCGGACACGGTGAGGACATGCAGACTCCACACAGAAAAGACCCAGACCGCCCCACCCGGGGATGAGGCGACAGTGCTACCCACCGAGCCACCGCGTCGCCCATTGTATCATATATTAATAATAATTATACCATATGGTATAATAACAATTATACCATATGGTATAATTATATAACAATAATTATACCATATACCACTGTTGCACTGTTACTGTCTATAGTCCTATTAGCCCTCAATGTTGTATACCTGCTGCTATTTTACACTGTCACTTTGATTACATTCCATATCACTAGTCAATGCACTCAGTAGTGGATGGAGTGTCACTTGTGCAATCATGTATAACATAACAACTATTCTATTTATTCCAACTTCATCTGTATTTACTCTCTGCTGAAGCTGCTGTCTCACCCAAATTTCCCCCATGGGGATCAATAAAAGAATCTTATCTTTTATCTTATGAATAAGATATCAAATGAAACTTACCTTCAATACTCTCGCAGCACACCTTAAAGCCATCATCACTGCAGATTTCAAACAGAAGGCCTTTTTTGGGCTTGTAGTCCGTGGTGGAATTTTGCCCTCTGTCCTTCTGATCAGGAGTGGCTACTAGCAGAGCATCAGGTGCTCGGTCAGCATTCTGACCAGAAAGACCTGCACAACATTTTACACAACACATATGTTAAGAGACAAAACTTAAATACTATTTATTTAAATTATTTAAACAAATCATCTACAAAATAAAATAAAATAAGCACTAGCTCATGTATGTCTTCTATAATTAAAGAGATACCCACAAGCAGTCCTGAGTTTTTCATCATGGGATTCTATGGCCTTCTGATTAAGAGAAGAATGTTCACACTTGCTAGTATTACTGCAAGCAAGAGAAATATTGTTTAGTCCAGTACTAATACATTCAAAATACTGAAACTGAAATAAACCTGTAATTTGAAATTCGTATACCTCTTTCCTGAACCATTTTCATTAGATTTCGCCATATTCGTCAGCTCGAGTGCCACATGCTCTTTACCCCTACTGATAAACAAAATATCACATTTTATTTAGTTTTCTTGTGAGAAGGCATACTTGGCAAGATAAGGCTGCAACATTACTTCTGATTACCTTTGTAAAGAAGACTGATTTGCAGACTCAGGAACACCCAGTGATTCTGCCAGTGCTTCTGATGGCCCACCTTTGTGCTTCTTTCCACCAGTATTGGCTACACTTGGTAGAGTCCTCTTTGCTTTTTGCTTTACCTTCCCGATGCCTGTGGAAGCTTTGGCAGTGGGTGATTTCAGTGCTTGTTGCTGACTTATGGCTTGTGAGATTGGTGAAGTTTGCGAGCTCTGGATAGGAACACCGACCACACGACCCTTATTCAGGTCTTGTGCAATGTGACTGGGCACGAGAGCAACTTGGCCAGAGGCATTTGTACTGGGATCAATGGCCTTATCTGCTACAAGTTTGGTAACAGGATTCTGAAGATTGCCTTCTTTGCCAACATTCCCTTCTTTGTCATGGTGCTGGCTGGGGGACATGCTGATCTGATTTGGTGGAAGAACACAGATGCTACTAGCGATGGAAGTCTGGGCAGGATTGGCAATTTGTGATACCATAGGGGTTCCAGATTGAAGAACCATTTGCTGCTCTGGAAGGCCCAAGTTATGTGGACTGGCTTTAAAAACAAGGTTACTTATGGGGCCTGTGATCTCCGAGCTAATGAGCCCTGGAGTACTTAAAGACACTGAATTTGCTCCCAACAGATTCCCAGTTGCAGTAGGAGGCATTGATACCACATTTAACAATGACTGATTAGGGTTAAGTCCTGCTACCGTGCAAGGCAATAAGTGGGTCGAGGTATCATGCCCAATAATACCAGCCGGAGCAGCAGTTGAGATCGGCATTGGCTGTTGAAGGAGAGCAGGCTCCAAGTACACTACTCCAGACTTTGAGCGTTTTATGATGTTGGGCATTTTGCGGTGAGAGGTGGCAGCTGCAGCCGTTATTGTGCCAAGTTCTACTAGTCCTGGTTGAGCAGAGATTCCGGCAGCAATCTGTGATGAGGACAGGTTAATTAGTGTCATGTTAGGCGTGACCTCAGATGGTGCTAGCGTTGGTTGGCTCCTGGATCGGGTTAGCTTCTTGTTTTTACGAGGTAGACGTGAAATCGGCCGCTTTTTGCCATGCACAGTGGCAAGCACAGTAGGGGTCGGGGAAATGGATGATGCACTAGATACCATAGCAGCACTGGAGATGAGCTCATGTCTATGTCCAGCTTCTGATGCAATAATTTGGGGATCGTGGGAAGGAACACCAATAAAAAGGCCAGATGTAGTGCTGGGAATAATTGACTGAAAACCTGTCTGAGTGGTGCTAGTGAAGGCATGAAGCTGAGGATGATGAGGCACAGGAACTAAAGCTTTGGTAACGGCAGGGAAAATGGACGAAGAGGAGGAAATTCCAGCACTGAGCCCTGTTAATACAGGCGCACTGCTGTTCATGACACCGGTTGCACTGACAGATGGTGCAATCTGTATCTTTTGAGTCACACCATTGGAGAGAGTCTGCAGTACGTAAAGAGGCCGCAAATGTTGATTGAGAACTATCAATTTCTCTGGACCGGTTTTCAATGGAGAATGAGTGGACTGAACAGCAGGACTCACGATCTGAGAGTGACCTGTACTGACTGTGGCAGAAGGAATAAACTTCTGCCCCTGTGAAGCCACAGTAGGTGAACTTGGCAAGCCTGGTGTGCCAGATGTTCTGTTCAGATCTGGATTCCCTGCTTCTGTGACTTGGTTTATGCCATGACTTGAAATGTGATCTCCATCCATGCGGGTAGAAATGAACCGATCAGGTGTCATGTTGTCTTCAGTCACCTGTGAATCTCCACCATCCTCTTGTGGGCTCTCACTAGATATGGCACTTCCTGCTCTTTGCTCGTTCCCACTCTTATCAACTCCTGATTCTTCTGCAGCCAGGGCCAGCATACTACGCTCTGAGCTCTCAGAAATAAGTGAACCATGATTTTGGTTATTTACAGATGGACTACGAGTCGTTAGCACAGAAAGGTCAGATGGCAGCTCAAGTGGGAGGCCATAGGGTTCTTCCACTGGAATTGAGGTGCTCACTCCACTCTCTACAGGCTCTGTACTGGCCAGCGGCTGGGTAAAATCTTCAAAGAGTATAGTCTTCCTTTGGTTTACATCAACTCCGTAGCCCTCATCCAAAGAAAATGGTTCAGTGGAGTTAGCCTCTGGCTGCTGTCCCAAGCTTTGCATTGATGGTGTGTTTAGGACAAACTCCATAATATCAGAAGGCAGGATGTTACAGTCATCACTGTTGTTATTGTCTGAATCAGATTTAAGAAGATCTGCACTAAGTGACAGCTGGTTTTCAAGAGAATCCTGTCCCTGTGATTTCACACCTCCTAACTGCAGGCAGTTATCCTTCTGATTTTTACGAACATCACGGCTGTGGGCGCTTCCATCACCAGTAGTGTTTTCAGCCTCTTTACCGGAGTCAGCATTCAATTTCTCAGCTCGGCTCTCTCGACCCTTCTTTTTGTTCGAGTTTTTATGTGTAGAGGATGTTGTAGCGGTGGTTGTGCTGCTGGTGCTTACACCGGCATCGCTTTCAGAATCATCGTCAACCCCATCCAGTTGACCAATTTGTTGACATTCTAAACTTTTGGTCGCTGCGGTTACTTCATCACTTTCATCATCACTTTCCTTTACTCCATCCCTCATAAACCTGTGGATCTGTGATCTTCTTCCCAGACACTGATCTATACCCTCAATAGAAGGAAAACTAGAGCCGGGGTTTATGATGGTTCGGGTGAAATTATAATAGTATGAATCCTTGTTTGGACCAAAACATTCCTCATCCTCTCCACTGTCTGCAGAAGATGATGTGGTCATATCATCAGCCCCATCTACTTGTCCTTCAGCTGATCGTTTGCTGCCACCTGAGCGCTTTCTTATCCGGATATCACTGCTGCTGTAGAAGGGAATATCTTCTTCTCCGTATGAGCGAACACCATAGAAGGGGGTTAGTCCGAAGAACATGTTGGAGCGAGCCCTAGCACTTCTTCTAGGGTATCGTCGTTTTGTGGAACCGTCACTGTCCTCCTCATGATGCTTCTCTGGAGAGCTTTCATCTTCTAAATGGTGATCCACCCCATCACCATCATCCTCAGCACAGTGGTGGTCCACATTCTGCTCTTCTGGAGGAATGTGGCTATCGGACTCTGAGCTTTCGGAGCTTGCAAAAGGGGAAAATAGCATTGCATGGGAAGGCTTCCTATGTGAAGCATGGCTGCCAGGGGATCTGGAAGTGGATGTGTTTGTATTAGAGCATGTGCTGACAGCTTTGGTCCCATTAGGATCCATTTTTTGAGATAGTAGTCGCTCTGTGCAATGCTTCTCAACTGGCACAGATTCTTCTTTTGATTTAGGGTGAACAGGGCCTAAAGCCCGCTCTGAACCTGGCACTGACTGAATTGCTTCCACCGCAGAACTCTGTTTTTTCTCTGTGCTAAATCTCTCCCTAGACTTTAACTGCCTCTCACCTCTCTGACTATTTGATTTTGTAATGTCCAGAGAGCCTGGGGTTTTGTTACTGATGACTGCAGTGCCTTTGTTTGAATTATTTCGTGAGGATGACACTTGAGCCTGGGATTTGATATTAGTGCCTTTAGAGCTGCTAGAGTTATTATTGAGAATTGGAGCCTTGCTGTTTTGAGGCACCTCTGTCCTTTCTTTTGAAACATCCTTACCCTCTGTTAATTTAAGTTTGGATGGCTTTTCTTTGGTGCTAGGGGTCACATGACTAGCTACTACAGAGGGACTTGCCTGAGTTCCTCGTTTAATGTCCTCCTCTCCTGTAAGCACGCCAGGTGACCAGAGAGGCTTAAGAGCTGCAGCTGGAGATGGTACTGAGACACAATCATGAGACTTTCTACCCCCAGTTTTGTGGTGCAGTGCCTGCGGAGAGCCAGTCTTTCGAATATCTTTAGATTCTGGCACCGATGTAATGACTGCTTCTTTGCCTGGACAAGCATTATCTTTTGAATCAGTAACGAGTGGATTACAGGTCAAAAGAGTGGCTCCTGCTGGTAGATCAGTGTCTTTTGTTACTTGTTTCCCCTTTTCTATCCTCATGCCCTCAATGTCCCTTTGATGCCCAGTCAAAACTGCAGTTCCTAGTGGAGGTGATGCCAGGACCACTGATGGAGCGGATTTAAGACGTTCTCCCCCTTCATGTGGCTTTTTGCCAGCATCTCTACCACCAGCCAATCTCTCTGTAACACCATAAACGGGCCGATACTGGGCTATGGTTTTTACAGTGGTTGTCTCCCGAAACTGAGGTTTCTCACCACTAGACACCTTCCCTTTTACAGAATCTCCACCTCCATGGTCCTGGGAGGTTGAAGCAGCTGACAGAGAGACTGGTTGGATCTGGTTGGACAAGCTACTTCCCTGTGCACCGGAGGAAATTCTCTGTCTTGGATGCTGATGTGAGAGGGAGGAAGTGCTATGGCGACGAGACCCAATACTAGGTAGACTGGAGCTCAGCAGAGGGTCACCAACAGATACAATTTCATGAGCTGAACTGACAGCATCTGGGATGAAAATAGAAAAAAAAAAGAAAAAGAAAAAAAAATGTCATAGTCATAAAGATTTATAATAGTACACATTTGGTGCACATGTAATAGTAAACATGGATACCTGGAGAGGGCAGATGCCTAGCGGAAGAAGAATGATTACAGGGCGGGTAACTGGGGTGTCTGTTTCTAAAGTAAACCCTTGGTTTTGGCATCATGGGCAAGATGTTTTGGTCAACAGAGACTGAATTAGGCAACAGTGCCGGATCCACCTCTTCTGAAAGAAGTGATAGTGGTTAAGTGTTACTCTCATCAGTTACCAAATTGAAAGTAATTCCACAATTAAATAAAACTTTCAGGACTTACCCAAGACTGGAGGTGGGCTGTGGGCAATGGTACAATTATTCTCTTCTGTGACTATGCTGTTACTGATGCTGTCTGCCACTAGAGGGCGGCATGGCAGAATTCTACAGGTGTAGACGCATCTTTTGCGGGCATCCAGCGTACTCCAATAGACCCTTGAGCATCTTAAAACAGAGGACGTGACTTACACTTTACACACTTGTTAATTAAACGTTATGATCTATGAACCTCATGAGGTACTTACTGATATCCAATAGGAAAGAGTTTTCTCTCACAGTCCGAGAGGTCCGTTAGCATACCGAGACAATCGATAGTCATGGAACCTATGTTCAAAATAAACATGGCAAAAGTTCAAGATAATTTATACACCCACTGGTGAAATTGTTAGACAAATAATCAGATTCTGTACATACCTATCATCATGTGGACATTCTCTGGCTCAAGGCCATGGAGAAACTTTCTTCTTAAACTGATGCCCTCAAAGTCCACCACAATTCTCCGGGTCACTTCAAATCCCATGTCTGACAGTACCTGAACAACAAAACCACAACAATATCGCTGATACGGAAGATTTCAGATGTAGAGATGTGCTTAAAATCGAAATATTGATCATTTTCCTACCTCGCCTTTGATTAAGTCTCGGTGCCGCTGGCAGTACACCTTCTTGTCTTCCAGAAAGACACAGTGGCACTGACGAGCACACATGAAGTGGTAGTTACTGGAGCAGGAGGTAAAACAGCAGCCTACGGTGGCTCCTGGCTTTTGACAGTTCTCACAGCACTGGAAAAAAAATACAAGAGAGAAACACTGAATACTTTGAGATGAACGGTATTAAAGCACGCAAACCACTTGTAAATGTGCGATATAAAGCAGAGGGTTAAACAGCTTTATCATTCTTACCAGCTGTCTGCCACGGCTTACTGCCATATGGACATTTTTGAGAGAGCCATCATCATCCTCGAATACCTCTGCTGACCACAGTGCACAGTTCACATGAGCCCACTCATTTTGGCCAATGTAGAGCAGCCTTCCACATTCCTATCAGAAATGGAAACGCAGTGAAGCACTCGACACACATCTTCTAAAACAACAGTATAAAATATGAGGAAAATATTTTCAAAAATACTGAATTATACATGGTCAGTATACTTAGCAACCATTCAAACTGAAGTAGTGGGACATTAAAACATTCTGTTCAAGGTGTTCAAAGAAGTGTTACATCAGTTTATCAGTTTATTTGTGACTGCGGTCCGAGAAACAATGAGGGTGTGTCAGTGCCGATATATATGTATATACAGTTTTTAGGCAGGTGTGGAAAAATGCTGTAAACTAATTATGCTTCCAAAAATGGAAGTGTTAGTTTATTTTCATTAAGTAAAAATATGCAGTGAATGAACAGAAGAGAAATCTGAATCAAATCAATATTTGGTGTGCCTTCAAAACAGCATCAATTCTTCTAGGTACACTTGCACACAGTATGTAAGGAACTCAGCTGGTAGGTTGTTCCAAACATCTTGGACATCGAACTAACCACAGCTCCTCTGGGGATGTAGGCTTCCACAAATCCTTCTGTCTTTTCATGTAATCCCTTTTCATGTAATCCCAGACTTGATGATGTTGAGATCAGGGCTCTGTGG
>JAOVYV010000050.1:11852829-11863541 GCA_025674545.1 Hassar affinis
ATGTATCAAGAGCCACGGTATCCAGGGTAATGTCAGCATACCAGGAAACGTTTTCCACCACCAGCATCACGTAGTGAACTGGCCACTATCCTGCAAGAAGAATGGCTTAAAATCCCTCTGACCAGGATTTGTATATGTGGGACTTGTAGATGTCATTCCCAAGATGAATTGGCCGCAAAAGGAGGCCTGCACCATACTAATAAATTATTGTGGTCTAAAATGACAGGTGTTTCAGTTTCATTGTCTAACCCCTGTATAGGTTAGACAGTATTTTCAAAAAATGGCATGACACCTTTTTTTTCCTGCCCATACTTACTTGCAGCATTGTTTTTTAATGTTGCGTCCCCCAAACTTAGGCTTATCCAGACAGTTGGCGCAATGCCCGCAGTCCTCTGGGACTTGACACCCGGGACACTGTCCGCAACGCCGTGAGCGCCGACCCTTCCTGGGTGTGGCTTCCTGGACAGTTTTGTGTCTTGTTACTGGTTTTATGGGAGGGGAAGAAGGCTCTGCCTCTTCTGAACCTGCCACTGAAGATTTATCTGAAAGCGAGTCAGAATTGCTTACATGTAAATATACTGAAATATATTAACACAAAAAACAAAGACAATGATGCCACTAAAAATGCTCACCATCATTCCCCATGGAAGACAGGATCTTTTCTCTCTCCTCCCATGGCAAGGCACTAAGGGTGGGCATATCATCTGGGAACACAGCACGATTGCGACCCAGTGCTACTGCGGCACGACGGCACACATGCTTGATCCGCGGACCACGAACCGACGTTTCAGAAGAATCGCTTTCTTGACCCTATGCGAGCAAACATTTTTACCAAGTTGATATAGTGCATACTGAATAAAACACTGTTTTTGGGGCTGCCGTGCTCAAAATGTGTGTAGTGTTAAATCTGCCTTGAATTTGCAATGTGTTTAATGTACTTAATTTGGGTTTATTTAATTTAATTTAATTATTAATGGTCTATTTAATTAAGACAACATCTGAGTAACGAATTATTGCTTTCAAGGAAATGCAAACTAATTTAGCTGCTATTATTGGTGAAATGATCAATTATAGATCAATTACAGGGGTGCCAGATTTCAAATACATCAATTAACCATGCAGAATAATAAACACTAGGAGCATTTGTTCTTTTTAAAATAGTGCATTCAAGCAGTCTAAGTAAAAAGCACTGCACTCTAAATTATTTCTAAGTACTTCAGACATTTGGTAAGTTTTTATTCCAGGTAAATGGTTTTTTTTTTGGTCTTTTTTTTTTTTTTGTTAGAAGATTTGTGGACTAGGTTTTAGGAAAGGGTAGCTGGAAAGATAGGACAGATCACACAAACATCTCCCAACCCTCCCCATGCCTAACCAGTATCACCCAAACTAAATTGTCTCCCTATCCAAATACCTGGGCCTTCCCCAGGGTTCATTGGTGCGGATTATTGTAAAAATGTCATAAGATCTTCAGCTGCTCAGTGTTGGTAAGCCTGTGACCAGTGTAGCCTCCTGTTCTTGGCTGACAGAAATGGAACCAGATATGGTCTTCTGAGAACTTCAAAATAAAGCATCAGATGCAGTGCTTTTCTGCTCACCATGGTTGTAAAAAGTGGTTATCCAAGTTATATGTAACATGTTACAAAATCATGTTAGACTGAACAAGTCTGGCCATTGTCTTCTGACCTCTTTCATCAACAAGGCATTTCCACCTGCGGAACTTCCTCTCACTATGTGTGAAAATCCCAGATTAGCAGTGTCTGAAATACTCAAACCAGAAACATCTGGCACCAACAACCATACCATGGTTGGAGTTTGCCCCTTTCTATTGTTTGTTGTGAAAATTAATTGACACTCTTGCCCTGCATCTGTATTTTCCCCATTCTAATGGTTAAGCATTTGGCTAAGTGAAGCTCCTGAGCTGCCACATGACTTCCTGATTGGATAACTGCATGAATACACAAGTGTACTGGTCTTTCAAACAAAGTGGACAGTGAGAGCATGCTAGTTTGGATTTTTTGGTAACGTTCCTGATATAACAACATTAACTGTAAAAGCTGAATTACAGAACAAATATTCACTAGTAAGCAGGTTAAAAAAATTAACACGGTTCCTGGTTAAGAAAAACATTTACAGGGCATGATCTCTAGTGCTATTTTCTGTCAACAGCAAGCTCATATCACATATTTTAGACTAGTGTTTTGTAGCTGGTTACTGTCAGTGAGTAGGCAGAGTTAATGTGTTTGAAAATAAGAAAAGCAAGCACATTTGAAAGTAAAATGAAAACCAACCTGCACTTTGGGCTGATCCACTGGTTTCAAAGACTTGCTCTTTTCTATGTTAAAGAGCTGGGCTTTAGCCTTTTTCAGGAGGCCTGCCACACGCCTGTCTGTGGCTGGCTGTTTTTCAGCAAGAGCGAGCATGGAACCTAGGGATGGCGTAGAGGGGAGTTTTCTGGAATGAATGGGTGGGACAGGCACGCTAGATCTCTCTTTGTTCTTCTCCATTTCATCAGCTTCCATACCTTTTTCCGGCAATCTTCCTTTTTTGGACACACGTCCTTTTGATAACAATGCCCTTGCTGGTTGGATTACAATTGTGTCAACTGATGGGGTCTCTGCACCAGAGTCAACAGAAACAGATTTCTTTTGGCCAGGAGTCTTTTTCTGGCTGAATGTTTCCTCAACATCCTTGCCATCCACAGCAAAAAGGCTTGCAGTGGAATTAGTAGGGCCATCTGAAGCAAGGCTCTTCGCTCTCCTTTCCCAATCTTTTTTTGCTTCTTTTTTATTTTCCTTTCCACGGTCTCTACTTCTGTCCGTCTCTCTATCTTTCTCCTTCGGAAGAGTATCCCGTGAAGTTGAGACACACCTCTCTCTCCCTATTTTTCCAGTGGCCCCGCTTGAACCTTGGGGACAGGAAGCAAAACGAGGGAAGAGCTGTGATGAGGAAGAGGCAGAACTCCCACCACCACCAAGGCCCCCATCCACTCTTCGAACATCAGAGGCTCTATGACTAACGGGACCAAGAGAACTTGAGAATGCATTGAAAGGGACTTGAGGTAAGGCACTTGGAGCAACTGGGCTGACAGCAATCCCAGGTAAAGGGCTGGAATTGCCAGTCACACTTGTCGGAACAGAGCTAGTTAGTGCAGAGAGCTCAGCTGAGCTCTTTCCAGTCTGGGCTCCTGACTGACTGCTCCTGGTGGTCATGGAGTGCGAGGGTGATCTGGATTGTATGCGGGAATGCCCAAATGTTCTCCTCTTCCTGCGTCGTGGCAGCCTGTTTGATGGAGGAGTGGCCTGGAGAGGGGACTGAGAACTAGGGCTGCTACCCGAGGAAGATGGCAGAGTGACTGACTCAAAAATGCGGGAGTGGGCAGCACTGGGAGTAAAGCGAGGGGCACGGAGCAGTGGGCTGCGTTTATGGAGTGGAGGCTCAAAACGAGATGAGGGATGCTGGTGATGATGATGTTGTAGAGGAGAAAACAGCCTAGTGCCTGCCCCAGATGTACCACCTGGTGCAGGGAACCCTCCTGGTGCCACCCCCCCTCCACCTGGTCCAGGAGGCATCAGTCCCACATCTTCAGCTGTGAGTGGTGGAGGGCGGAAGTTATCAAATATAGGCTTGCGAATAAGGCCCTCTTTTGCATACTTGGCAGAAGAGAAGTATTGCTGCTCTATGCGTGACAAAGATGTCCAGCGAAATGTGGGCTCCCGCAGTATGGCACGGCGTTTGTCATGAGAACCAGGGATTATCGGAGGAGTAGGCAAGAAAGGGGCAATGGGATGAGGCATAATCCATGGGGAGTGGGGGTGATGTTCACTAATGGCGGATACACTGGATGAAGCTGACTGAGGAGGCTGAGGTGGAGTGAGAAGAGGAGGAGGTGGTGGAGAAGATGATGAAGAAGCAGTAGAAGAGGCCTGCTGGGACCCTGCCTGAGAAGAAGACATCATTACACCTGTAGCAGGGCTAATGATGGCCCTTTTTCTATTGCTGATCAGACTGCTCCGACCACGTGACACAAAGTTGCCTCTCCTAAGTCCTTGACCTCTGCGACCTCGCCTGTTTGGCTCCATTAACTCTATGTGTTCTGTCTCAGGCTCAGATGGTGGGGACAATGGACGTGGGGAATGGTGCAGACTGGCCTCCCTCTCTCCCTGAGAGGAAGGGGAATGGTCAGGCTCCTCTGAGAGCACCTGGGTACCATCTGAAATCTGCGAATCACAAGAGGAGTCATCCAGACTGGGGCTGCTGGAGCGTGAAGACTCTCCCGAGGACAGCTGAAAGGAATGTTGCGACACTGCACTGGAGCCACAAGATGCTGCACTGCTACTGAAACGCCCATTACTGTTGCAGCTATTGTTACTGAGGAGACTTCCTGTTGCAACAGTGGCACTGGCAGCGGGGGCAGGGGGTGGAGGGGGAGGGAAGGTATCAACAGCCGGGCCTGCCCCAGAGATGGCCACAGTTCCAGTTGTGCTTGGAGCAGTGGAAACAAGTGTGGAGGATGTTGTTGAGGGATGGGTGACAGGAGCTGGCACAGCAGAGTCTAAGCGTGCAATTTTCATCTGTGGGGGAGGGGCACCAAACTCATCTTCAATGAAGCGCTTTGGGGTCTTAATAATCCGCAAGGACACTGTACTCACCACAGGCATTATGAATTGCCGAATGTTTTTCAGCTGTGTTCTTGTTCTCCTCCTAATGCCAGATTCAATAGCTGCTGCTCCCTGAGTACCCGCTGCCTCTAGTTTCTTTTTGCGTGCCCCTTTCTTAGCCCGCTGCAGTAACTGTTTTGCAATAGTGGCATCAGTGCGTTTGGAAGGTGGGACAGTGCGCACAGGCTTGATATGGCGAGGACTTTGCCGTAAACCCAAACGATTTCCAAGTTTTGGAGGTGTGGCTGGTTTGACAACCATTTCGGAACCTGGAGCATCTGGGGTAGTGCGTTCATCAGCAGAATGAGAGGCCCTGAGCTTGAGATGCTGTTGAGAGCGGGGATCCATGTCCTCTTCTAAGCGAACACTGAAAGCCTTATGTTTGGCAGTGCCAGACTCAGAGGGGGACAAGTCCAGGGCCAATGAGGCAGCAGCAATCTCAGCTTTGAGGCGCTCAGCAGAAGGAGGTCTGCCACGCCTCCGTCTTGGCACAAAGGGACCTGGGACACCCTTTAAAAGTCCAGATTTAAGGGGCTTCATTTTGACATCACGCATCCGCTTCAGTTTGGTCACCTTTTGGCCCACTTTTGCTAACTTGTCCTCAGATTCCTGCTGTTGCACAGATACAAGGGGAGTTCTTTTTGCAGCCTTTCTCTCCTTGTCATCTTCCACAATGTCCTTGCGAAGTGCTGTACTACAGATGTGCTCCAGTCCAGCAGCCCTGCTGTCACTAGGTAATACTTGACCTTGCAGCCAGGTTTTCAGGTTACCAGATGCAGGAGGACGGCCTCTTCTTTTTTCCCCAGAGCCAGGAGGTCTACCTGGTGGCCGTTTTACCTTCTCTGTGGGTGGAGTTGTGATGACAGACAGAGGATGAGGTTCAACTCGTGTAGCCAACTTCTGTACAGTCAAACATCTTGGGGGACGGCCTCTTGGCTTCTTCTCATGTGACAATTTAGCTAACAAACAAAGTATATTACATAATTATTACAAATTTATGCTATTAACCATTTCTTAAATTAATTCTATTATAATTTTATCATCAAGTATAATATGTTAGCAGGAAATGAGGAAAAGTGTGTTAAATATGGCTGTAGTAAATGATGTCTAGAAAATATATGTTCAAGACACTTCACCTGTTGAGGTCCACCCAGGGCTATGTACTCTTCCATTTTCAATGACTGTATCAAAACCTTCAAATGCATCTTCCTATAAAAATAAACATGGAAATGCAATCAGCTGAATTAATTATGTAATACATAATACATGTTAAATGATCAACTGATCAAGTGATCAAGATGTGCACCACAAATCATAGTCATTTATTGATTCATTTAGTTACATTCAGCCTGAGGTTGCAGAACAGTGTTACACTGGGACAGCATTATACAATCCAAAACTTATTTAACATGTAAAAATAGAAATAGTTCAGTGTTCAGCTTAAACGATAAATGCTAAAGAATCATGAAAGCTTATTTAAAAACATAATATACACCGATTAGCCATAACATTAAAAGCAGCTCCTTGTATCTACACCCTTTTTCCATTTTATCATCTCAGGTGCACTTTGTAGTTTTACAGTTCATACACTGCAGTGCTGCTGAAGTTTTGAAACACTATGTCCACTCTATTAGACACGCCTACCTAGTTGCTCCACCTTGTAGATGTAAAGTCAGAGACAGTAACTCATCTGTTGCTACACAATTTGTGTTAGTCATCCTCTAGTCCTTCCTCAGTGCTCACAGGATGCTGCCTACAGGACACTGTTTGCTGGATATTTTTGGTTGGTGGACTATTCTCAGCCCAGCAGTGACACTGAGGGGGTTAAAATCTCCAGCAGCACTACAGTTGTTGCTGAGACAACTAAGACAACTGTAGCAGCACAACACACACTAAGCCACCACCACCACCACCTCATCAGGGTCAATGCAAGGCTGACAATCAACCACCACGCAAATAGTACCTTCTCTGTGGTGGTCCTGACCACTGAAATAAAAGGGGGCTAACAAAGTCTGCAGCAAAACACATGGACTACAGTCTGTATCTGTAAAACTGCAAAGAGCACCTGTATGGTCAGTGGAGCTGATAACATTGACAAAGAGTGTAGATACAAGTAGGTGGTTTTAATGCTATAGCTGATTGGTGTACATGCAATAACCTTCCCATTTTTTTTTATACCTCCAACAAATTTTACTCACAGATGACTGGGATCAACCAACAACTTTTGCTACACTCCGTGTTGGATTTCCTTTTTGAAGGAGTTTTATAATCCTTTCTACTGTTTCAATTGACAACTCTCTTGTTGGAGCTAAGCTTCCTTTCAACTAACCAAGTCCAGCAGCTTGTTATGGTCTGAAAGCGCTCTCTTTAAATGCAGACTGACTTGCATATGTTTAGGCTTGATCTGTTTTTTTTAGATTTTTTTTAGAAATGCAAAATAAGGTGATTCCATATCTACCTGCCAATATATAAAATATGCCAATAATTAAAATAATAAAATTTTATTTGTTCATGTACGTTTCATGAAGCCAGAATTGTTTTGTCACATCTGTAATTTATTTATTTGTTACAAGTAAAAAACGGATGAGCATTGGATGAGTAAGTTTGGTGATTCCATTCATTTTGGCAGGGGTTGTGGGGACCCATCAGGGATTTGGTATGTACTGAAAGCATCAAAAATGTACTCTCACTGGTTCATGCAGTGGTGGAAAAATCCATAGTTGAGCAACCTGGTGAATAGATCTACCAGTTTTGCTTTACATAGTGTCAGGGCAGTGCCAAATTCGGCATAGAACTCTGAAACCCAGAATCCCTCGCTGTCAACAAACTCACTGATTGAGAACGCTGTATCCCGACTGCCACGGTCAGTCACCAAACTGCTTACTGCATGCACCTGGGACTCGCTGCATTCACATGCTATTAACCATGCCTGCTCTGATTGTTCTTTGCTGGGTTTTGTTCAGTGCATTTCATCTGACAATTCCATGCCGGTTTTTACTTTGTTCTTTGATACCTTAACATTAATCTTTAGATTCATATCTTTTGATGTATGCATTTATTTAGCTTAGTTCATGCTGTATGCTCATCGCCTAATCTGATTGCCCATATTTTGGATTTGTCTGCCAATTAATAACACTGATTTGCATCTGCATCTGCATCTGCGTCCGCTGCAGCCTCCTGAGCCTAACGCACTTTCATGAAAGACAAGCAGCTTCAGAAAGATTCTGATAAAGTAATCGCCTGCATCTTTTCACATTCAGCAATCAGACAAAGAAAAAAAAGCCTACTCATCGATATGAATGCCTAAACATTGTCTTCTGTACAGTTCAAATGCTTATAATATAAGGCACCTTGCTTGGGCTGGGCATGCAGCGTTTGTTCCTGAATCCCACTACATGCTGCAGTGCACACATCAACTGACAACAGGATTAGGTCATCAGTAAGAACTATTTGTTCTAGTCAGATTAATCAGCTTGCACAGATGACAGGCAATATTTTCAGACACACAAAAAGGCAGGGATGTGAAAATCTGAGCAATATACATACGAATGAAGCTCATTCGTCATTAACGTCACTGGTTTCCAGGCAACAAAAACATGTGACTGGGCAACACAAGATTTTTCATTTGTCCACCCCCTGTCCACATACTTAAATGGATGCTTGCTTAGTTATTATTCTAATTCTATTATTATCTGTTCCATATTTTAACCAATAGACAGGAAAATGCTATGGCCCTGTAACTAAATGGGAGCTTTTATTCAAATAAAGAAAAAAATAAAGACTGTAATTTAAGTCTGTCTGTTTATATTAAATATTGATTTATTGTATTTTAAATACATACTGGGTCTAATGCATCATGTGCTAAAAAATCTGTTTTAATACTACACAATATGCTTGACATACACATTTAAAAATATCAACTGCTGTTTGTTCATGGGTTTGTAATATTCCAGGTGCCTGCTCCAACAGACTGGGTGGTCTACAGTAGGTCCATATTTATCCTACATGGGAAGCTGTACAAACAAGTGGAGTGCATCTTACAGTGCTACAGGCCTACATACTATTTTGGCAGCCTACCCCTCTCCCACCTCAAGGGAGCCCAGGAAGAACACTTATTACAAAAGCCATATATAGTTCTTCTGATCTAATTCTGTCGCAACAGTTTAGGTAGGTCACAATTCCCGTTATTTGGGAACTCACTGTGCCTGTTCCACTGATGTCCACATGCATGAACGTTTCTCGGTAGGCTGTAAATAATGAGTAAAAACTGTAAAAAGGGATATTAATCAACGTGCATTTCATCATTTTGTTTGCTGTGTTTTTTAAACCAAAATGGCTTTTACTTTCTTTCTTCGATCGATTAATAAAGCAGATGAAATGTGATTACCAGAGCAAAAAGCTGCATAAATGCTGCACAGTCTCATTGTTAATAACCTAATTAAATGTAACCTAAACAGCTTTCATTGACTGCCTAATGCCATCCAACAACGTAGTGCTAGTGGCAAGTTATAAAGATTTTGCAAATTTTGAAGGCGGTTTAATAGTCGGAGCTCATGAGATGCAGCATTTCGGAGCTAGAAGCAAAGTTTGGATTTTCAGGTATGAGCATTTAACGACTACAAGAATTCCAGCAACACCTCGAACTTGCGACAGCAGGGTGGCCGTAACAAGACTCTGTGTGAACGTGAAAAGTGTCGGCTGGTAAGAATCGTTTCACGCAATAGGTGTACAACACTGCCTCGAGTAACATCAGAATTCAGTGCTGGGGCCTCAACAAACATCAGCGAGCATGAGGACTGTGCAACGTTCCCTCCAAGATCCCATGGGGGACCTACCAAGTATTAACTGGTATACCACACGACAGTGTATGTGGGAAAGGGTGAGGCAAAGTATTACAAGCCTCAGCAGTTTTTTGGTCAAAATACGGAAAATGGAAAAAAAAAAAAAAAAAAAAAAAAAAAAAATCACAAATTCTTGGCAATAAACAGAAATATTATTAACTGGATCATCACCAGCATGATACACTCAGTTTGCAACGTGTTACAAAATGCTACCTGCAACCTATAACACAGTTATTTTGATCACTTCAAAGAGTGGAGTTAAATCAGGGTCAAATCATGCTCTCAGTGTATTCAAACCTGTCTACAGTGAGCTGTGCACATCATTCAGCCAGTCTAGACAGCTTGTACTTATAAAAGCAGCAATGGCAACAAATTACAAAGAAACATGTGGACGCCTGACCATTACACCCATATGTGGGTCTTCCACAGTCTTACAAAACTGAAAGCAGAGAATTGTCTTTATATGTATTACAATTTCCAACAAATTGGCAAAACTGGCTACTGTAATTCTTAAGAAAAAACAGAAAATGACAATTTTTGTTGTTGAGCTGGCTCAGGTGGAATCTATGTTTTACATTTATGGCATTTGGCAGACACCCTTATCCAGAGTGACTTACATTTATCTCATTCACACAACTGAGCAGTTAAGAGCCTTGCTCAAGGGCCCAACAGTGACAGTTTGGTGGTGCTGGAGCTTGAACCCCCAACCTTCTAGTCAGTAACCCAACACCTTAACCATTGAGCTACCCCTACCCCTTTTTAGTTTTAGTTACAAGACTCAAACCTTTATTCAGAACATCTCTAGTTTCCCTTTTTTTTTAAGTCTGCTCACAAAACCACTGGGCATGACGTCACAACAGTTCAGATGGGTGCAGTAAAAAAAAAAAAAAGGGAAACTAGAGATCATGGGAATTTTTCTGGCCTTTGAATCATGCACACCTGTTGAAACACTCTTTTTATACATATAAAAAAGTCCTGATAATGCTTGTTGATCTCTAATTCCTGTTTTGTCTCTGAAAATATACTCCACCTGACCCAGCTCTTTATTTGTCTACCGCTACACTATGCTGTTCTTTTTTATTAGTTTTTTTTTTTTTAACTAGCAAGTTTTACCAGGTTTTCTTATGATGCCAGACATAACATACAGGGGTTAGACAATGAAACTGAAACACCTGTCATTTTAGACCACAATAATTTATTAGTATGGTGTAGG
>JAOVYV010000050.1:12027935-12044908 GCA_025674545.1 Hassar affinis
TGTTCCTGCCTTGCACCCTATGCTGCCGGCTAGGCACCGGCTCCCCCGTGACCCTGAAAAGGAATAAGCGGTCAAGATGATAAAGACATTGCTCAGTGATTTTTATGAACATATTTCCACATTTCCTGGATATTAAATCCACCACTGAGTTCAGGGAAACTACAGATGCAGTGAACATATATTAGTAAAAATGCTGGGCTATTCCTTTAATAAACCCCATCCATATACATTATATGGACAAACGTATTCAGATACCTACACATTACACTTACACAAGCTTTTATAACATTCCATTCTAAATCCATAGGCATTAATATTTAATTGCAGCTAAAACACCTGCCACTATACCACTATAAGGGTTTCTAAAGGTTTTTGTAGTGTGTGTGAGAATTTTTGCCCATTCATCCAGAAGAGCATTTGTGAGGTCATTTAGGTTAAGAGAGCCTGGCTCACAATCTCCATTCTAGATCATCCCAAAGATGTTTGTGATGGGGTTGAGATCAGGGTTCTGTGCAGGCCAGTCAAGTTCTTCCACACCAGACTCACCCAGCCATGCCTTTAAGGACCTTGATTTGTACATCTTTGTACAGTAATGCAGGAACAGAACAGGGCCTTCCCCAAACTGTTTTCACAATATTGGAGACATACAAAATGTTAAAAATGCCTTAGTATGCTGAAGCATTAAGATTTCAGTTCACTAAAACTAAGGGGCCTTGGACAACTCCTGAAAAACAAATCCATAGCATTATCCCTCCTCCACCAACCTGTACAGTTGGCACAATGCAGTCAAGCAGGCAATTCACCAAACCCAGTGGCTCTGACACCTCCCACAGTCCAAAGACAAGTAAGCTGGGTGAATTGGAGATGAACAATTGCCCATGACTGTGTGACACCGACATGTGTATTGATAATGTTTTCCCATCATGAACAGCTACATAGATGCTAATAGGATGTTAAATAAAGCAATAAACAAAAAACAATAGCAGTCATTTGGATGTAAAGCATGACCTTGACAGACTACTCTTCGACACCACCAATGAGACATTTTATAATTGTATATAAATGATTTTATTTGTATATTGGACTGAAATGCTGTTCTTATTGGCTGTCCTGTAACAAGTCCCAAGTTATAAAATCTATATTTCATGTCCATGCAAAATGAACAATGAACATGGTACAATGCAGAAAGAGAGCAGTGCTGCAGGTGGCTCTGATGAACCTGAGTGGATTTTATGTGGGGAACAAAAAAAAAACAAAACAAAAGCAGGAGCTTTGAGGTTTCCATCACACTGTGTTATACAACATGGATCAGATGGGTTATTTACTTCAATAACAGGGAATATACATTCTACATGTCTACATACACGACTTACTCTCTGCACCATTCATTTCTAAGAAACATCATGAAAATTGCCTGAGTGACATCTACAGGCTACAGGACTGTGCATGGATTTAATACAATGTTATAAAAGGAGCCAGGATCTGGCTATCTTTCTGGCATTTCCCCCCCCTGTACAATGAAGATTTGAGAAGGTAAAGCCTATAGTATACAAATCACAAAACCATAGCAAAGAAGAACAAACTGCAGACAGCATCAGTGCCAGTGCAGCTCTATAACACCAGGAGGTTCTTATTAACACATGTACAAGTGAAAGCAGGCTTTTTCAGTGCTTTCAGTTTCAGTTTTCTTAAACTGGCCTTTAGTGCACTTCAGCAGTGCCAACACACACACACACACACATATATATATATATATATATATATATACAGTATCTCATATATACATACATACATAAACACTGACACACACACACACAGCCAGGGAAAGGCAGAGACAGCTTGGCTGCTTACTGCCTGGCAGAGACAGTTCACATTAGCATTTCTGCTTCGTTTACTTTAACCAACTGCACTCCAAAAGGAATGTACTTCATAGAGCACAGGTTTTCTGAAATCAGAGCTGCCATGCAAAGACAAACATGAGGTCTCCTCCTTGAGGGCTGCATAAGAGTCTGAATGGCAGTAGTGGGTAAGTAAGTATCAAACCAGTAAGAAAACAAAATGACTTGTGCTCTTGGATTGAGACAGGGAATCCCATGACAGATCCTACAACTGCCTTCATTCCAAAACGAACAAAAAACATAACATGCACATTGAAATATTTACACAATGCAAATGTCAGTTTATAAAAAAAAAATCCAGTATGAATATAAACATAATGCTTGTTTCTACATGGACAAATGAAATGAGAAAGTAACTACTCAAGTATCTTGACCGTTATTGTTGAACATCATCCTGATCCTGATTGCTGAGAAAGCTGGAAAAACTCTTGTCCCTGCACAACAGGCATTTTCATTTCTCTTTACAGCCTGTCGAGTCAGGCAGCAAGTCAAGCCATAGAGAATAGCCCAGTGTGGGTTCTAACAAGTCTTTTCAATGTCTGTGTGTCAATAAAGTGCATTTGATTAAAAAAATGATTATGTTACAAATCTCAGGCTACCATGCTAAAGATAGCCGAGAAAGTGTGTGTGCTAATTACAGTCCGACATGAGTCTGACTCAAGAAAAGCATCCAAACGTAACATGACAACACAAGTATCCTTTTAAAACCAATAAATAACCACAATAGTGTAAAAAGTCTATACCCTTCAGTGTAAAAAGAGGACAAGGCTAAAAGGAGGAGAAATGCAGAAATAAACAGGAGACAGCTTGCTGAGTCCAGTGCCTCTTCTTGAGAACAGAATCGTAATTGTTGTTGCATTTTATCTTTGGTAGTGGTTTGGTGGAAGATGTCCTTTCTGAAAAGAATAACACTTCTTCTGTTGGGTCTGGTTATTTCATAAAAAAAATGAAATGATCATTAAATAGGAAAAGTGCTCTGGTTGCTACAAAGTGGGAGCACTGGGAAAAGCAGGAGGGAGGGGATCCACTAGTCTGTGCGATGAAGAAAGATGACGGTCCCTGTGGCCAGTGGTGTGTGTGTGAGGGTTCTATTCATACAGCGTGACAGTGCAGTAACACAATGCAGAGATCCTCCGGTCCACACTCGCCTTATCTGTTTATACACAGGAAAAAAAAGACACATTATAAGCATAGACAGGACTGGAAGAAATAGAACAGATAGTGCTTCCTATAGAAAGAGGCTTTCAGACTCCTTTAATTTATAAAATACATTTCATAGACTGCCTCAGGACAGATGTTTCATGAACATACATACATCTTTTTTATTCCTGAATAAGGGTCAAAACATTATTTATAGCTTCACTGTTTTCTGAGTAATTAATATTTAGATTGAGAAGTGACCAACAGGATAATAGATTAAAATAAAAAATTTAAAAAATAAAATCTTCTTTCTAAAGTGCTTTTAAATGGACATTGTCCCAAAGCAGCTTTACAAAGACATAACTCTTAACTTATATAAATTTTGCTTATATAAAACCTCCCTGAGATATATATTAAAAATCATTAACCCCTTGAGTGACCATAACAGATGTTTGGAGATCTACAGACCCCACACAGAGAACCACTCACCTCTATTATGTCTAAAAGTGCTGATTAATAGCGTACAGTTTGTGCAGTTATACTCACACTTGATGACGTTCTCTACGTCTGCCGGATCCTGCAGGATCTTAGCTAGGCCCTCCAACAGCATGGCAGCTTTGTTATAGCGGTACGCGATGTCCTCAGTCTGCTGGAACATCTCATCCAGTGCTGCCGACTGGACCTGTCCCAAACACAAAGCCTGTGTCAATCCTTTACACAGATCCACAGACACGTGCACATGGTGCATGCTTTTGTGTCTTGCTCACCATCTCCACAGCATGGTTGTATATGAGCTTCTCAGCAGTCACACTGTTGATCTCATCCACAAAGCGCTGCTTGTCAGAGAAGAAGTGGTTGAGTTTGTCCATGAGCTGGCGGCACAGAGAGATGCAGTTCTTGTAGCGTTCGTTCAAGCTTTTAACCACTGTGGAACACAGGAGTGAAGATTGAGGACATTCTGATACTTCTAAGAAACAGCTTTTATGTGTCTTTTCACAGTTAGCAACCAGAGATTGAGAAGACTAACACATGTTTCCGGTGAGACATGTCAAAACAGCTAACCACATTTTCTGAACTGCTGTTGATGCAGCAGCGTAGAGCAATTTAACACATTCTCAGAAAGTGATATCTGCACCCTTCTGCATACATGAGCTCATAGAAACACATGGTTGACTAGTGTGGCTGTGATTGACAGGGGAAAGAGTGTTTCATCTCTGCTACTCAAGAGAACATGGACAATTTTCTCCCAGCCATTACACACACACACACACACACACACACACTCTCACCTTGTTTGACAGCACTGGAGGGGTTCAGCTTGGCAGACTTTATCTGAGCTTTGGCCAGGTGCAGAGAGGATGCGAGCAGCTGAGCAGCCTTCATGTACAACACCAGCTGTTCCACTTGCCTACAGTAGTAGATATGATGGAATATAAATGAGTGCTCGAATATGCATATGTATGTGGGGTGTAGTTTTGCACACACATGTGCTTTATAACACTGTACTCCAACACTGTACTCTAACACTGTACTCTAACACTACTTCCTGTTTTAATGAAACACACTGGGCAAGTTTTTAAATAAGAGACAAATTCAGAATACATTTTTGAAAACTTCACATCATATCTCACCCCCACTCCTTGCTGAGCTGGCTGATCTGGTCCACCACCACGCTCTCTTGAGGAGGGTAAAGCGAGGCTGCGGAAATGCCAAGGTCTGCTCCTACTGCTCTCACAGCAGCCATCTCCAACACACAGTCCGTAAAGGACAGCATCAACCGCAAGTGCATTAGTGTGTCCGTGTGCTCTCTCTAACAAAACACACACACACACAGACAAGTTTACCTGTAGTGTTCTAGAGTCAATTTGTATTCTTTGTTCCCTAAACCTTTCTTGGTTGAGAATACTGCTTTACAGAGAAGTTAAAAGTTAGCCTCTCACCTCCATCAGTGTTTCCTCTGGGAGCTCAGGGGCCTCAAAAGTGATAAACCCATCGAGGCTGGGTGGAGAGGTGCCATAGGGGACATAGCGTAGGCTGCTGGGGGCCGCTTCCGCCCCGGGGGGAGAACTACCCATAGGCATAGCAGGTGGAGAACCCATGCATACCTTTCCACTGGTGGAGTACAGAGAGCCTGCTGAACTGTTGGAACCCACTATGGAAAGACACACACACACAACAGCAGTAGCATATCAGTTATTATACCTGCATGAACAATAAATCTAAGTCAATGGGCTGGTGGTATTAGAGGCTTCACCAAGATTATACCACAAACCCAACCCTTAACTCACTACTACTAATTTAGCAATAACTGATCCGTAGATGACATTGACACTGCACAACGGCCAAAGTAAGCTTTTGGATAAGCTAAAGATGATCTAATGGCTTATTTGTTTGGAACTGTATTTAGAATCCTTGCAGCAGACAGATAGCATACATCAAGTGATGTCTAATACCAAACCCAAGCACTATTGCTATGGATGAAGCCTAGGCCAGAGCTGCTGGTAGTGGTAGTGATGGTGCTGATGGCATGGTTGGCAGTAGCAAGGTGAAGCTCTCACCTGATGTGGTGCGAGGGCGTGCGCTCAGGTGGCTGCAAGTGGGAGGAGTGCTGCTTTTCGGGGGTGAGCCTACTGTGAACACTACAGTACGGGGACTTGCACTGCCCACTGTCAAACCACATGACCCTGCAGGGGCTGAGGGTGGCGCACGCACAAACATACACATACAAACACACACACACACAAACACAACACAGGGGTCACTTACAAACGCGGACCAGGACCCAGGGCAGCATTACACACAGCCAATCAAAAGCCAATCAAAAAAGGCCATGCACAGCACAAACTGTGCAGAATAAGCTTTTGCATGTGCAAACATACTACATGAGAACAAAACAAAGCTAAATAAAAACAACAATGTACCACAGCAGAGAACCCATGCCATGCCTTATTTTCTTGGCCATTCAATGACTGCTTAGCAAACACTAATATCTATTACCTTGGTTCTAACATTAACCCCTTAAGCAAGTGCAAAGTGTTTTTCCTGTGAGAGTTAATTGAATTTCCTGATATGATCAACACACCTGGTGGATTCTTAAAGCAACACATCATATCCTTGTGAATATCCATCATATCCTTGTTTCTATAGCTGAAAATCTGTTTTAAAACATAAATACCCTTCAGCTGAAAAGAGACATTCTAACACTTGACCCCTCTGCTTAAGAACGAAAATTGTCTCGGACATCAGCTTTAAAAAGAAAAACATTAATGCCACAGATGAATGAAGCTAGCTCAAGAATGCTGCGGTAGCCTCGTCTTATTATTTTTTTGCCAATGTTTATTTTAATTCAATGTTTATTATTTTACTATTATTATTAATAAAAGGCTTTGCTGTCAGATAGTACCTAAAACATTTCCTGATCTAATCTACAGTTTTGCGCTAGCTGTTTATTATATTGATTTCAGACTACACAACGGTGTAGGCAGAGCTTGACTGGCCAATTATTATATAACAGAAATGCTTACTTGCTGTACAACTGTAATAAATGCATGCTATTTTCTAATGGCACTGAAGTGTTACCTGTGTCCATAGGTCTTTCTGTGTTGAGGCTGTCTGTGCTGCCCTGGTACGGCTGTCCTCCCAGAGTTATTCTCACAGGCTGCTCCGACAAACGCCCTGTACTCACAGACCTGAGGAGAAAAAGCATACCTAGGTCATGAATGCATAGTCTGTAGAGCACAGGACTAAACGCTGTACATGAGATGCTTGGTGTAAAAGAAAAGGTTCAGATGTGCTGATGCATGTAGCAGTGATTCTGTAAAACAGTAAAACACATGCTACCTGATTTCTATCACACACTTAATTTGGTACTAAAGATGACTGGAACTGTATTGTCTCTCTTTTGCCTGACTGCCTGTCCTTGTCAATGCAAGAATAAAATTAGCAACTTCTGTGATATTTTGGACCCCTCTAACCTGAGCTACACACAAGTACTCATCTCAACATTAAAATGTGCCAGATATGATTTTTCTATTTCAGCCTCAAACTTTCTGTGGATGTAGTAAAATAAATGCACAAATAGCAAATTCAGTATATCATATCCTGGTGCTACAGAGGTGTAAACCATTAGAAAACCCATCTACACTCTAGTAGGTGCAGAGTATTTTACCTGGAGGATCCATGAAAGCATCCATTAGAATATCAGTTAAGGCATCAGAAAAACAAAAAAACTTAAAATAAATAAAGCAAAGGAAACAGAATTTATGTTCTTTGTACCTGCCAAAAGTAGTCTTGGAGCTCTCGGAAGCCGAGTGTCGCCCGTTGGTATATGGTGACCAGTGATGGGGGCAGATCTCTCGGGCATCAGTAGACATCTTACTAGAACTGGGACTGTCCGCTATGCCCTGCTGAGAAGCCAAGGCCATGAGGTTGCACGAGGCCTGTGTTTTAGGGATTTTGAAGGGAGCAGTTGTCTGTAAAACAATGATAGGTGAATGTGGTGAGTACAGTAACATATAGAAAAGTACTCGATGCATTAATTTTTCAAGACTACCTTGGTTGGTGAGCCAATGATGGTGGGCAGGGGGGACTTCTGTAGCCAATCAGAAGTACGGGGGGAGGAGCCAAGGTGCTTGGTGGGAGATGTCCCCAGGTTGCCAGGACGTCCCAGCTGTGGTGAAAGGGTAGGGGGATAGGCTAAGGCATTAAGCTGAACAGGATCAGAGAGCTGCTTGTGAAGCTTCTGCTTGTTTTGGTAGACATCGGTCAGGGTGGGTGCGCTCTGGAGACGGGCACCCAGCAACTGAGATGAGGGCACAGGGGAACCTGTATTTAAAAAAAATAAAAAATAAAAATCAGGTATCTATTTATTTAACATTAAAATTAACCTCAGTCATATAAATATGTGCTATATTGAATATTTAAGTGATTTTCCATTTTCCAGCAATTATGACTGACACATTGACTTCTATGGCCATCAGATGGAGCCACTGTCCATCTGAGATCTTAACACTTCAGGGGACTGCCAATGACACTGCAGCAGAAGAGGTTACTGAGTTAATTTTACCTTAACTTCAAACTATGAACTGTACTCCAGTGCGTAGAGTTCATGATCACTATTATAAACACACTCCTTAACACACACTGATGGTTTAGAGCACAGGTGAAATACAGAACTGTTCAGAACCAGAAATACACAGTTCCTGGAAAGCATCTGGGTTGCAATTCCACTTCATGAGTCATATATACTGAGTAGCCCAGTGGTTAAGACATTGACCTATTGGTTGGAAGGTTGAGTTCAAATCCCATCAACACCACTGTGAGCAAGGCCCTTAATCCTCAACTGTTCATTTGTATAAATGAGATAAATAAAAGTCACTCTGGATAAGGGTGTCTGCCAAATGCCATAAACGTAAATGTAGGTACACTATAAAGCCAAAGATTTATGGACACCTGACCATCACAGCCACATGCGGTGCTTCGTCAAACTGTTCCCAAAGTTGGAACCATACAACTGGAGCCAATGGGCACAAACATGTTCTACCATGACAGTGCCCCTGTGGACAAAGTGAGGTGTATTAAGTCATGGTTTACCGACGCTGGAGTGGAAGAAACTGAGTAGCCTGAACAAAGCCATGACCTCAACCCCACTGAATACCTTTGAGATGAAATTTCAAGGCCAACTACACCTAGGGCCTCCATACCCAATATCAGTGCCTAACCTCACTAATGCTCTTGTTACTGAATGAACATAAATCCACAAACCTATGCTCCAAAATCTAGGTGAAAACCTTCCCAGAAGAGTACATGTTATTATAAAAGAAAAGGGGGACTAACTCTGGAATAGGATGTTCAAAAAGCACACAAGTGTGATGGTCACAAAAAAACTAAATGGTATATGGTACATGCATTAATACACTTTATCAGTACATTAATCAATGGTTCTAGGAACTATGCCCCAGAAAATAAACTGCCTTGTCTATTGTAATTGAAATGAGCCTAAGCCAAATATATCTTATGATCAGACTGAACTATTGCTGTAGGTTTCTATAAAGACTATTCTATAGACATACTGTGACCCAGAGTACAATTCAAATTCCCATAAAATCTTAACAGGCTTTGGGAGAATTTCACACAGCATGTGGTCCACTTACCACCAGATGAGCTACGGCTGCGTGTCTCGTGGCTATGGGGATGGCCACAACAGCAGTGGCCCAGCTGTTCAGGAATAGTAGCCACTGAAAAAAAACACACAGACAGACATGTCAGGACATGATACGTGCTAAAGCAAACAACCTCCTCCTCCCAAAAAGTGGACAGCTCCCTGGTAACCACTACAAACATTAGAGTGACAGACAGAGAGAGAGAGATGAAACATGACACAGAGACGGACAGAGGTAGAAAAAAATGACAGAAAGTTATGGAAAAAGAAAAGGAGAGATAAATGGAGAAAGAGAGGGATATTTTTACCCAATGGAGAAGGTGAGTATGGCCGTGAGCTGCCAGTAGAGAGTCTTCGACCTACAGTCTGGGCAGCATCAGCAAGGCTGGGAGAGCTAGAGGCAGCTTTTGGAAATCCCATAGGGCTGGTGTTGGAGCGCCGCACTGTACCAGACCTGCAGCCACATGGCACAACATGATTATTATATTACAATACAATCAAACATCGTATTGCAGATTAGCAGTAATCAGAATACAACTGATATAGATTTTCAACAAATTGTTCAACTTTAATGCTAGTTTATATGTTGAGCACTTATATGAACCATAATGGTGATCCAAAATTAGTTACAAAAATTACTTATTTTTAAAAGACATATCCACAAATGTTTCATGTGTACCACTACCATTAAAAATTCATGATTTGATTATATTTGCCTTCCTTAAAATACACTGTAATTGACAGGCAAAAATGGAAGGAACTAAATCCAAAGCACACAAGCATACACAAAGCTCAGTTGTTCACATTCCTCAGCCATTTTACCATCGCCTTTTTCTTTGACTTACACACAACTAATCTTTTGTAACTAATACTGGCCCTGAGTGCCAGCTCCTTCCAGAAAGCAATGCAATGCTCTTGTAATCTGTCCTGCTAAAACTTGTTGGGAATTCTGTATAAAGATATCCCAGTATCACTGGTAAACAAGCGTGACTCATGAAAACCCACTGGTAGTCATCTCATACACACTGGTATTCTCTTTACAACAGCTATTAGCATTGTGGTCCAACATCGAGTGTGAAGCAGTGCTCGCAGGACTCTAGGATGGTGTGTTTAACCCTTGTATGAGACGCAGTCAGGGGGTGGAAGTGGGGCAGCAGCTGTAGCCTGGCAGCAGGCACAGAGTTGGGGAAGTGTTGGAGGTGGAGCTGGATTAATCTCTAAGCTCCCTCTGGCCACCTGCCTAAACCAAACCAGCCACATGCTGAGACAATCGCCCTGCAAACAAAAGCTGCATCTTTTTTTCTCTTCCTCTTTTTAACTGCTTCTGACTATTATATCCCACCCCTCTGCTCCACCAACACCCAGCTTTTGCAT
The DNA here is from genome assembly GCA_025674545.1 of Hassar affinis. Taxonomy (NCBI): domain Eukaryota; kingdom Metazoa; phylum Chordata; class Actinopteri; order Siluriformes; family Doradidae; genus Hassar; species Hassar affinis. The sequence continues at coordinate 12,038,508 of JAOVYV010000050.1, forward strand.
TTACATTTGGTCGCAAATTCTATACACACTTTTACCACCACAAAAACGTAAAGTCACTGAAAATTGAACAATAAGCATCAGCTGTACATAAGTTACAAAAGAAAGCATATGCCCTGACCTGTCAGAACACAGCACAGTTAGTGTGTGTAGGTAGCATTTAACCCAAAATCTGATCTCTAGCAAAGTGTCTCACCTGGGAGAGCCGTATAGGGTGGTGCTGGGGCTGCTGGAGAGGTTCTGCTTGATCCGCTGATAGTTGCGCACCTGTGTGGGCACAGGGATTGGGGTGGTCTCCGTTCGAGGGGACACCACTGGGTTCTGGCCTGAAGAGGGCTGCGGGTGCCTGGAAAAAGTAGAAGAAAATCCAGAGAGCTATTCAGCAGGTTTCAGCATGAATTGAACCAGAAGAGCTGTTCAATAGTTAAAAATACATTTAAAGACAAAATCCATTTATATATTTATATAGCTTAAATAAAGCCAAAACTGACAGGAGTAATAACTCTGAGATCTTTGTTTCACAGAGTGTGGACAGTGAGCTTGTTTTCATACAGTTTGAAAAACCTTTTCCTGTTCCCTAGCCAAGCAGCAGAGGGAAGAGAAACACATGCAAACACATGCATCTCTAGCCTATCAGAAAGAAAGGTGGAGCTTAGGCTCTGGCCATGTGCAAATGAGGGCTGAGCTTTCAAGCCAATGGTCCATTGCAGGGCCTCCCACTTCCAGCAGTCACACTGAGAGGGAACGAATACACTCATTTGCCCTGCTTTGTTTTCTATAGGGTGCAAAAAGTCTTTGGACAGAAGTCACGTGTGGGTCACATGAAGCCTCAATGTGTTATGTAAAGTTTATAGTGATGGAAGGAACAGCTAAAACATCAAATGGGTTTTGAAGAGCAGGGGAGGGTCACAAAGGGAGGAGGTCAGGCAGCTATACAAAGACAGTCTCTTCTCTTTGTTTAATCCAAAGTCAGTTCAGCGTGGCACGGCACAACGTGCAAAAAAAAAAACGGGAAGAGAAAAAGTAGCTCAAACCGAAATAAAAACACAGATATACAGATATTTCCAAAAGGAGACCAAGATTAAATTTCTCAAATGTATAAACATACCACCAGCACACCGACAGGCAGCATCAGAATGTTTTATCATGTTTTTACTGACTGGTTTGGCCACAATCTTGAGAATCTACTCACAAACAATGAATATGAGGTGCTACAGAGTGCACAAAATGGGAACACTGTGTTGAAATGTAGCTCACAGCTCCAGGAAAAGTCAGCGGCTCTCCTGGAGGAGCTGGCACTCTCCCAAAGTATTGCATGAGGCTTCACACACAAGTGTGTTGAAAAACATTGCGTGATCTGCTGCTCAGCAAGCTCACCCACATACAGTACACACAAAGAGAGTCTCATGCTACTCTCAGAGGACAGAGGGAGACAAGCAGAACATAGAGTGTGTGTGTGTGTAAAAGAACAACATGTTTAAATACATACACTCATGTGTATGTATATATTACAAATATATCTGGTTCTGTTCTTTGGTTAGAACCTTTACAGTTCTGGCTGTCTTTTTTGAGTCAGAACATTTTTGGTAACATTTGTTATTCTCCTCAAATTCCAGCAGCTGCACATACATAACTGTGCAATAGTCTTAAGCACCCTATTGTTTTTTGGTACAACTTTTGTTATTAATGTTTTTTTTAGTTCTGCATTATTGAGTCAGTACAAAACGATTTTATATTTCCAAACGTTACTTTTTCCAACAAAAAATGAAATGTTACACAAAAATATTTGTATGTTAGTAAAGTAAAGTAATGACATACTACATAACAGACCACTTTTCAGACAAAAAAAAACATAATGAAGGCTGCTGGAGTGGAGTCAAAGTCTCCAGAAGTAAAAAAATATCAATAACAAAAGCTGTACCTAAAAACAATAAGGTGCCTAAGACTTTTGTACAGTCCTGGAAATTGTTTGGTAGTCTGCAAAAACCCTGTCAGATGCAACTGTGACTGAATTCTACAAAACAGCCAAAAATTGCAATAAATCAGGTTTTGACCAAAATCAAAAACCTTTTCATAAAACCCTTTCTGCCAGTAATATATATTCACTTTAAATCTTAAACATATTTGATCAAAATGACACAAAAATCTTTTATTGAGGTTATTTCTAACCTTGCCTTAGTAAACTCAAAGGATTTGAACAAGTTTTTGGATAGTTTGTTGCTACAGGAATACGTTTGTAATTGGATACCGGCTGTCAAAATGTCTGCAACGTGACTCAAAATGAGGGCGAGTCTGGAGTACGAATTCGCCATTTCCCACTCTCCGGTGATCACATGTGCTGTTATAGTGACATATCTCTGGGTAGCCCTTGTAGTCCACCCGACTGTTGTTATCACTACACTGTCTGCCTCTTTCAAAGTTTGCATCACGTTTGCTTTTGTTTTGAAGCTGCAGCTCAGACTGAGCTGAATGAGAGCATGACATATGACGTGCTAGTGAGGGTGCAGCACTCTGCATTTAAAAAAATGCTATTACATACATTAGACATCATTATAAACAGAGTGCATGTGATATCATGATATGTCCACGATGCACATCATCACATTTTTACATTGCGATTAATCATGGCACGAAACATCCTTACACCCCTAGTTTGTAACTGGTTAATGTGGCAGTAACCTTGTTTTTCCATAATTTTAGGCCATTCAGTGAAATTGAAATGAAATGTGATTTTCTGCCTTTTTTACTTTTGGAGGATAAACAGATTTGACCTGTCTAGCGCTAGCATTCAGGTGTTCTCATCTAGAAAGCATGCGAGTGAATATAAATGGGCAAAACAAATATCTTTAGCTAACTTCCACCAAAACCGTTGACTAGATGATATTCACATACTTTGTTACACCGCAACGACGTTTCTTTTGTTTCACTACAATAAATCACTACAACAAATGGCTTTTGTCTCCATCACTGTCTTTGCAGCCACACATTTCTTCCACATTTAGAACAGTACAAATAACTGCCATTTATGTCTCAATGGCACTCGTTCTGCTAACATTCACAAAACGGTAGGCTGTCACCAAAAACTCTCTCTTTTACAGCTTTGTGATTCACACTCTGGCCAAGCTACGTCAGCAAGCTTCTGTGTGGAAATAGCAGATACATCACTCTAGGTCATGTTCCCATAATGGAATCTGTTATCTCTTTCACCTTCATGACCAAGTAACTAAGAAGGGGCAGAGTGAATGAATATATCTGCAACATGCAAATCTAAATCTTCTTGGTACACTAAATTAAATGTCACAAAAACATAACCACTTTAAATTGATGAGTCATATTTACAACCATTATGATTAAGTTCAGATTGTTTGGATAATATCGTTAGAGAAAGTGAATGTATGTGTGTAATGTGTGAATGGGCTTGCACTCACCCTCCACACAACAGAAATTCACTGGAATGTCGACGGCCAGTGGCCCCCATTGGCATGTCATCTGAGGACAGTGCGAGAGAAGTGAGTAACTCCCAGTGCCCTCAAACAGCTGGCCATATATACCAAGTGTGTATAGTGATGTAGGTATAACTCACAGGACTGTTCTCCAGAGAGGTGAGGTACCAGTACAAAGTCGTCTGTATCGCAGGAGGAGTTCTTGCTGCTGGTGCTGCCACCAGACTCTTTAGACAGCTGCAGGTAGTTGGGAGGACCAAGCGGCGGAGAGGAGAGTACGTCTTCAGGCATTGTCTGCATGTCCGGCAATGACTGCAGTACAGAAAGGGACAGAGGAGGGGAAGGAAAACAGTGTAGTTGAGTCAGCAACATCACTGTTAATCCTGTCATGCATCATAATATGAAGCTGTTCACCTAACAGTGCAGAGCAGCTGCAGTGGCGTGACAGTTTAAAAGGGATAAAGTGATTAACTCACCGGAGGTGAGACATAACGACAGGAGGGCGAGCTGCCGCAAGTGCTCTCCGACACTGAGCTAGGGCATGCAGGCACTGGTACAGGGCAAGCTGAGAGAAGAGAGTGAAAGTACTCACTTAACTTAACTGTCAGGTCAACAACTCTATAGCTGGAAAACATGTTATGGTGTGATAGTCATTCTCACATTTTTTGATGTTTGCCGTCTGATCCAGGAAGGGATGGCTGAAGAACGTGTCTACAAGGAGCAAAACGAGCAGAGTGCAGTGAGTAACAACATGTATAGCCAAATCTCCTAAACAAGATTTACAAAAATTCCTGGATCTATTCCTGTTGGTTATTTGTTTCCACTACACTGTAGGGACCAGAATCAAGAACAAAGTGGATATTAAAGGAGGTCAATACTGAAGTTGAATTGTTCTTCATTGTTTTACTTTGCTGTGTAAACACTAATAGTTTTCTTATCTTCAGAAAGCAATTTTATGCTTCAAATCTTTTTTTTCTACAGGTGCAATGAGCTACAGGATGTCATTAAGAGTGTGCACTAAAGTCACAGTATTTTGAACCTGTGTAAAGACAAAGGTACACTGAAACATTACAATTTACCAGTCATGTTCTGCCTCTAATATAAAACAAGCTTTAGTGATTGCACAGTAGCTAAACACAGGTTTTGTATTTGGTGTCAAATGCAAAGAAAGAGTCTTGGGCATTTTAGGGAGCTTGGAGGAAATCAAATGCTTTTTGGAAATGCACCCCATGAACCAAAATCAGGTATGTTGCCTCTGGTAGAAACATGGCAAAAATTAGTGAGTTCCTGAAAAAGGTGAAAATGAGCCTAGATATTAAAAAAATCTGTCCACATTTCACTAAAGTTAATGACAATAAGTAATGCATTCATCATGGCCCAATACAGAAAAGGTGCACTTACCAAAATCCATCCGGTCCTTCTGATTCCTCTGTAGTAAACCCAGCAGCAGATCAGTAAGGGGAGGAGATGTTTCCCTTGGGATGCTGAAAACAGGAAGGAAAAGCTATTTAGTTATGTTGTAAATAGAAGCTGTATTACAGTCTAGCTTTGAGTGTTATGAGTTGCATCTACTCCAGTAACACCCCTCTGAGTAATGCTTCTTCTTACTTTGGCACCAGTGTCTTGTTTTTCTCATAGAACATCCTCAGGTCCTGGGGGCTGTTTGCCTGTGGGGAGAAGAAAATAAGACACTAGTACATGGGTGGCTCATTATTACCAGACATTTTCCAAATTACAGCAAATCATCTGTTCTAACACAATGATTTGATATGAGAATGCACTGTGATTTTTATAATGCTACGATGAAAAACAACAGACACCTGTTTCTGGTTAAATAGGTAATATAACTGGCTGGCAAACATCGCCAGACTCTGACCTGAAAGGGTGGCTTCCCCACGAGACACTGATAAATTACAGTCCCAATGCTCCACAGGTCTGCTTTGGCATCATAATTCTGGGACATTATTACTTCTGGAGCCTGGAGCAGAGAACAGCGGCATAATCAATGAACCAAGACAAATAATATGTCAAAATGTCAAGCGGTAGTGAAGTGTGATTAGACACCTATGGGTTGCTCACCATGTACATCGGCGAACCACACAGAGTGGCTGCCATCATGTTACTCTGAAGATATCGTGCAAAGCCAAAGTCAGCTGTAGAACACAGAAAGTGCCTGTTAGTACATCTATGCATTTTCTAATCATTTTAGAAAGAGAAATCCCTCACAGAAAAATAGAACACGTCTAGCTATTATTACAGCCTGCACCATATGTGCTCAGCGTAGTAAGGAGTATATGTGAGGCATATCCGATTACCAATTTTAATGCGGATGCCACTGACGCTGGATTTCTTGCGGCCAGTATAGGACAGGAGGATGTTCTGGGGTTTAAGGTCTCGGTGGATGATACCCTTGCTGTGGAGGATGCGCATGGCTGCTGCTATCTGCTGGAGAAAGACCCTCAGGGTGTCCTCCCGCAACGTGCCCTTAGCTGGAACAACAAAAGGGGCACTGCTGCTAAGAAAGGTGTTTTATACACACACACACACACACTACAATATTCACATCCAGTTCCTCTGACAGCTGATAAAACACATGTGAGCGCTACAGCTATACATAACATACTCACAAATCAAAAACACCCCTGTAGCATTTTATAACGTTAACATCAAGACAGATGAATGTACAGTACATTTGGCTGACATTGGTGTACCTGTTACAGCAAACCATCACTAAAAATTAGGGGTTCATCAATACAGTCTGCTCACGATTTAATCCGATTCATGATACGGAGTTCATGATTAGATTCATTCATTCATTTTCTTGACCGCTTATTCCTTTTCAGGGTCACGGGAGAGCCGGTGCCTATATCCGGCAGCTTAGGGTGCAAGGCAGGAACAACCCTAGACAGGGCGCCAATCCATCGTAGGGCACACACACACACACACTAGGGCCACTTTAGA
>JAOVYV010000050.1:12105998-12123723 GCA_025674545.1 Hassar affinis
AGATAGATAGACAGACAGACAGACAGACAGACAGACAGACAGACAGACAGATATAGATATATAGATAGATAGATATAAACCTTTTGAACTCCCAGGCTGGTAAGGCTGAATTACTTGATCAGTGGTTTGTTATTCAGGATTATAACAGGCTTCGGTCTTACAGTTGAATGTATTGACTGTCTTGTTGAATCAGGAATTACTTTCAGGTGACAGGTGACATTTCACCAAAAATCTGTTTTGTTGGGTTCACTTTGTTACATTTGTTTGGGTAGAGCTCAGAAATCTGGACTTTAAACCTGTGAGGAAACTCATGCCAAGATCATTATGTCTCTATTCCATACAGAGTTGTTAAAGGTTATGTGACAAAATGTGATTTTGTCAGCTACCTGCTCCTGTTTGGACAACCAGACCATTACCAGACCATTACCAGACCATTACCAGACCATTACCAATCCATTACCAGACCATAACCTAACCTAACCTAACCAAAGCTAGACACCACAGCTTGTCTTGTCTAATTGTTTGAATCTGGGTGATTTCTTTCGATTAGGACAGTTTTCTCAAATCTAAAAGGTCCATGAATGGCTTTGTCATACTTGTCCAAAGTGTTTTCTGTATTCTCGAGATATTACTTATTTAAAAAAATCTTGCACTGATCCAAATGCTGAACATTTTATGAAGGAATAAAATAAGTGAGATTCTGACATTATTGTCATCGTGCTTTTAGGCTTTTTTATTTTTTCATTACCGGCCAGTGATGATCGCTACAATGTCAGTAGCACTGTGAAGAAAAGTGGCTGTTCCTGTTCGATTACTTTAATTCTTAATGTTTGGAAATGGCTTAGAGATGTAGTTACGTCCGTTCCAGGATATGGCCATGGTCATGTTTACTGGGCATGTTGTGTCTAAGCTCCATGACTCCCATGGTATCGCTTTTGTTTTTCAGACTCCAGCACCAGTCTGTAAGTAACACTAATGTTGAACACGCAGTGTTTTTGTCTCTGTGTCTTTCAGTTAAAAGTATCATCAGGTTTAATTCCTATTTATATTTAGGGAATTATACAGTGTATCGGCGATTCATTGATTGATTGATTAGGGCACTGAGTTCTGGCCTGGCCAGTCAATCAATATTTTCCCATTAAAAATGGCTGGGCTGACCAGGTCACAGGGCAGCTGGAAGGCAGTGGTGATTGATATGTTTTGTTTCATGGGTTTCTAACCTCTACGGGAACCATTAGCTCACATTGAGGGTGTTGATAAAGAATACATATAGCTATATGTGGAACGTCTGTGACTACGGATTATTTGTTCAATTGAAGATGGTATGTGTTTTATTTGTACCACAGGACTTGTTGAGTGCTGAAATCTGACTGATCAGTTGGTGTTGGTCCATTTTCTATAACAGAAGCTCTGACAGTAGTTCCGGCTGTAAATCCAAAACCCAGGTTTATGTTAATGTGCAGGTTCTAATATGCTTTCCGCCCTAATTCTCAGGGACTAGTGTGGTGCCACTAGTCTTAAACTAATGATGGACACATGTACAAACTCGTGTAAGGAGTCATTTCTGTAAGAAGATGTTTGTGTAATTTCTGAAAGAGATGTTTATTTAAGATAATCTGGTCCAGGTGTCAGTGCTTTGTAACTGCTGCAACAGGAAATTCTTCAGGACTTTGAGCTTTTCTTTTATGTCTGTGAGAGAGGTGTTGAGGAAAAGGTTGTTCATAGTTACTGTACTATAGCTGCTATTGGTGGACTTCACATTGAGCTATAAACAGATGAAAGTATAATGTGTCACTGTATAATTAATAAAATTGTAATTGCTGTGGGATAAGAGGAACAAAACACTGTACAGGCTCCATCACATCATTTGTTGTAAACGATTTTCTGTTTTATGAATTATTCTTTGCTCATTACACACAGGATTTGGTTGTGCTTAATATAATGAATATAATAGGGATTATAGTAGGGTTGATATGCTATAGGAATTTATGTCAATAAATGTGTCATGACTGATGAAATAATCTCTGACATGTGCATCTGACCACAGCTTAGTCATATGGCTCCATGCTGAGTTGTTTATGGTGCTTGACATTGTAGCAGTATGGAAAGACTTGACTGTAATTAAACGAAGCCGCAAGCCATTCTCTAAACACTAATGCATGATTTTAGCCAACATCTGGAATACATTTGAAATGAAACTGGACCAGACATAACATGCAGTCCCCTCCAAAGATATTGGAACAACAAGGCCAACTCTCTTGTTTTTACTATACACTGAAGACATTCGGGATGAGCTCAAAAGTTGACTACTAAATGTCATGGCATGACTTTTTAGGTGAGCACCCATATATAGGCACAGATAATTCAATCAGACTACCGGTAAATTGTAGGGGTGTAACGATCCAGTCTACTCACGAATTGATTTGATTCACGAAACTCACAATTCGGTTTTCTTATGATGTTTTAAACAAAATTAATCAAAGAACAATTATGAAAGGCAGTTCTTTTCCTCAAGTGTAAAACAATGCACGTTTCATTGTATACATTTTCACCATATCTTAAATAACTGAGTGAAAACGTTCCTTTTTTATTTTTGAAGAATATTGCATTACATTTGCTTTTGTTTTGAAGCTGCTAGGCTGTTAATGAGGCGGACACAGGGGTGTATGAAAGCATGATGTAGGACATGCTAGTGAGGGTGGACAGCCTTCTGCTGTTCAAAAAACCGTATTACACACATTAGACGGCATTATAAACATAGTGTATGTGATATTGTGATGTGTCCACGATGCACATCGTCAAATTTTTGCATCGCGATGCAAAAATGTTCCACCCCTAGTAAATAGCACTTCATATTTGGTTGCATATCCCTTGCTGGCAATAACTGCTTCAAGCCACTGACACTGACATCAGGAAACTGTTGCATTCTTCTTAAGGTTGCATAAAACCTTCCATTCTTCCCCCTTGATGAAGTCCTATGTTGTGTTAGCAGTGTACAGTGAGTCAGTTGCTGCATGATGACGTTCCTCTCAATTGGACTCTCTATAAATTGGCAGATGGAATGTTTCTGGAAACTTCTGAAATGCTTCTGCTGCTATCATCAGGAGTTACATCATCGATAAAGATTAGTGAGACTGTTCCAGAGGCAACCACGCAAGCCCCATCCCTGCTCCACCATGCTTGACCGATGAGCTTGTATGTTTTGGAGCAGCAGTAGATCCTTTCTTTCTTCACACTTTGGCCTTTCCATTGCTTTTGTAGAGCTTAATCTTGGTTCCAGATCTTTTGTCGTTCATCTCTATATTTCTTTGTGAATTCCAACCTGGCCTTACAATTCATACCTCTGATGAGTGCTTGGCATCTTATGAAATGGCTTGTATATTTCTGCTCTTGAAGTCTTCATCAAATGGTGGATTGTGATATCTTCACCTCTGTCCTATGGAGGTTGTTGTTGCTGTCACTGGCTGTTGTTTTTGGGTGTTTCTTCACAGCTCTTGCACTGTTTCTGCTGTTGTTCCTGTCCTTGGCTGACCTGTGTCAGGTCACCTCTGACAGTGTATAGTTGTTAGTACACCAGTGGTTTCTTTCTTTTTTTAGGACATTCCAAATTGTTGTAATGGCTATGCTCAATACTTGTGCAATGACACTGGTAGATCTTCTCTCTTTTCTCAGTTTCAGAATGGCTTGCTTTTCTTCCATGGACACATAACACTCTGGTCTTCACAGTCTTTACAGATTAAACTTTCAGAGCTATCTAACGGGGCACATCTGGACAACAAGAAATGCCTGTCAGTATGTTCCAATATATTTCAAACCATTACAAACAGTGTATACAACCCCAGGATACACACCGCCATTAACATGGGTTATATTTCAAGAGTTTTAGCTCAGGATACGCTTTGATGAATGCATTGTCTTAATAATCTTTTTTCCTTCAGATTAATGCTTCACTCTTATCTTCACTCTTAAAGTGGTAATGAGAATGAGAATTGCCATACGGTTGTTAGAATTGAAGATTTAAACACACGTCATATTGTGCTGTTATAGGAAAGTAATCCAGGATGGAGTGGTGCCACCCCAGAGTGGATTATATTCAAGATCAGCATGTCCCGAATTGTTTATTGCTCTTGTAACATAGAGATTAGCAAACTATTACAAATTCTCATTTATACAAATTCTCATTAATAATGAATAATGTCATTCTTTTTAAATGTTTAATACATTTTTCATGCAGACTGAGAAACCAGAAGTCCTGAAGACTTTCCTTGTGATATCTACTGACAGAAAACCTCTTCACCATATCAGTAATATGTTTATTTGTAAAAAAAAAAAAAAGTTTCGATTTTAGATTATGTGGCAGATCTGCTGTACGAGACCCTGTGAAATAGCTGTTACTATAGAAACAACCTGTATTCAAAGATTATAATAATATAATTACAACTGGAGTTACTGGCAGAGTTGCTGTTATAGAAAATTTATCAATGCCTTCTGGACAATCATATTCGAGACTCATGAAGACTTTTCTCCCCTGCTTACAGGAGGGGCTTGACAGAAGTGGTCAGTTGTTCACAGACAAAGAAATCTGAGATAGAGCTCTTATTGTGAAACTGCAAGAATGAGAAGAGGACCTCCTCAAAGAATCTGCATTTCCCAGAAATTAGCCAAGGATATGGCATTAGAAGGCCTGCTGGTTGGCCTCCAAATCCTGAAATGATTCACAGGATGCATAGTAGTTGTGATCTTGAGTTGTGGTCTCTCACAGTTTAGAGTTGAGTCATCTTATTTCCCTTTTCTCCTCTTTCATTTTTGTAAAACAGACCAGGAGTGACCCTTCACGTGCTGCCTATCGAGTCTGTCTGAGGCACTCATTATTAAGTGTTGATGTGGTCTGGTTGCCGCACAGGTCCATGGAGAATTCCCAAACAGATCAATGGTAAATCCAATGGAGGATATCCGTAACAGAAGTGAAGAAGCGCTGTTAATTTAATACCAACACTTTCTTGATTTCAGTTTCACCAAGATGAAATGTGAGAGCAAACATTGCTTGACCACAGTAGTAAATCAGTTACAAGGCCTCTTGGGTTAGTTCTTCTCAGATAGAATTGAATCTACATAAGAATATGGACTTAGGCTGAGTCTAGCATGTTTGATTTATCTAAGAATTATCTTTCGCTCATAGTTGGAATAACCAGCTTCACGATAACGGCTATCCGGGATCACCAGTGTTAGTTTTAGTGAAACGGGTAACCCAGAGACCTCAGAGTCACGACAGCAGTTAGCAGTATGGAGGTTGGCTGTTAGCCAAGTTTTTCTGGAACTTGCACTGGACAAACTCTGAATTGATGAACTTCAGGACATGTGAAATGCTGCCAGCAGTATTGCTGTGTGATTGTTGTTTCAATAAAACAGTGACTTGCTACTCACCTCCAACCGCCATCTCATTAGTCTGCAAATTTCCTTCTTTTGTACTTTAGGGGAGACATGTGCACTGGTCCCCTTTGGTAATTATGTCTGTATAATATATATTTTTCTTCTTTATTACCTCTGCTTGGATTTAGCATTACTGTGGAGCAGTACCTTGTTTTGGGAATGGGCTTTTTCAGTTAATGTGTCATCGCTTCAGCCAAGAACCTGCTGTTTCTGATCCAATATGATTTATATAATCATGTTTTTGGAATGCAGAGTCTCTGACAATGTTATTTAGGGGGAAAAGTTCAGATCTGACATTGAGCCAAACCTAATAAACACCATGAAAAGGAGCGTGAGATTCTGACATTGTTGCCATCTTTCTCTGTGTTCCTCTTTTTCACTTTGGATAGACAGCAGCAGCTGTGTTGTTCACAGTTTTTTTCATTTCTTCCATTACTGGCCAGTGTGAAGACAATGGCTAAGTTGTGAATAGCTGTGTGAAGAGTGTCTGTTCCTGATAGATTGTGCTCGTAACTCGTAATGTTTGTAAAATGGCACACAAATGCCTATTAGTTTGTTCCAGCATATCATCATGTTTAGTGTACATGTTGTCCTTGATGGCCTCAAATCCAAACTCTTAACATTGCCTCTGGCTTTTTACTGATGCCAGTCGAGTCTGCAATCTCTATTGTTTCTCAGACATCAGGGTCAGTCAGATCAAAATGTAGAGACAGAATGTTGCAGATTGAACAAATGTGAGCGAATAGGTATGAGTGTGTGATTAACCTCTCAAAATAATGCAACAGCAGGCATAATAATTGTTTAGGGAATTTCTTTGACTTTTTATGTACAGTATAAGTGAGCAGTTTTGTTCATCAGCAGCTTAAATGGAAAGGGTTTGCGTGATATCGTGATTGAATCGTCTTTGGGCAGTTGTTATGTTAGTACATTAGTATGAGTTATCAAAAAGAGCAGAAGAGCAGTCTTTTTCTCCCCAATTAACACAGAGATGAGTCGATCAACATGTGAATCTGGAATAATGTTGAACCAGGATTTATGCTGCATTCCATTTACCTCAGATGTCAAAAGTTAGAGCTTGGAATGATGTTATACGCTAGATGACTGCAGAATACCAGTTCTACCCAGATTACCCATTGTTATCAATACCACTTGATGGCAAGGCATTACGCTGTATTTTGAAAATACAACCACTGTAGCAATATGTCCACAGAAGGACTTTAGACAGTACTAGTATATGACTGATTTCATGAGAATCGTGTCTCAGACAGAAGTGCTAGTAAACAGTATAAGATGGACCCAATTTGAAATCCCGATTATGATGACTTTTTTCACTTTTTGGCTCCCCAGATATAACACCCTGTCTGTGTGATACTTTTTCTTGTGGTGATACTTCAAAGACCATGTTTTTGTGCCACCATTGGTGACTAACCTGGATGACCTCAAAAGCAGAACCAGGGCAGCGGTGACCTCAGTGGAAAAAGACACTTTGAGAGGCATTTGGGACAAATTCAACTGTTGTCTAGACGTTGTCCGTACAGCAGGTGGAGGGCACGTAGAGCATTTATAAAATAGTTACTAAAACATGAAACATGAAATTTGGTCCATCTTTTTGTAACCCCTAAATTACTATAGCTTTCACTGTTGATTCACAGAGCAGCCATCTTGGATTTTGAAGTCTGGGATGCTGAGGTCCCCCTGACTAAAACCTCGGACTTCCCACTTTTACACCCTCTGATATTAACTGATAATAATGTCTGTCCCCTTCCCCCCATCTCACATGCTCCTGACTGAACTCGATTTGACTGATTAGATTGCCTGCAAAAAACGACTTCAAATGGGTCATTCTGACCTGAACAAAACTCAAGGTTTAAATACTATAACTACAGCTCTTATGACACTTTAAGAGCCATTGTCAGCTTTATCATGTAGCCTGGAGATGCCTTGTCTTCAGCATTCTCTTCAGCCTCTACAGTAAGTTTTAGCACTGAGGCGAGAGTGTTTCCAAGTATTACACAGTCAACTGCAGAATGCTTGGCACCTTTCATGAAAATGAGCAGCACATGTCATGAGTCATATTTTTGAGCTTAAACACATGGAGACACTGTAGGAGTTCACTTAATTTTTTTTTTACAACCAGCATCTCTACAGTTAAAATATAGTGAGTTATAGTGAGTCCTTTCTCCTTGATGGTGTGTATGTCTGTTTGATCCTTTCTGTCCACAACACATGCTTCCAGCTCCTTCATGTATCGAAGTTCAGCCTTTCTGTTTTCACAGTAGGCTTGTGACACGTCCACAGTCCTTGTTATGGAGTTAGAAATTAGATTCCATCTAGTAGTGATGACCCAAAGGAGAAGTGCTCAGTCAGGTCATGTGGGATTTCCTATTCCATACTCTTCATATTTTTGGCTTAGGTATGCATTACATTGATCTGATTAATGCTGATCCACCTAGCATCTGTCATTACATATGTTAGCTATTGAGCTTATTTCTTCCTCAGCTTATTTTCTTACCTCAGCTTATTTCTTTTAAGCAGGGAGACAAGACAAGGGTGTCTCGTGTGGTGGAAGTTTCAATATATTATATTCGTATTCAAGGGGATCTAGAAATATGGGTTTGGCTTTCCTTTTCTTGCTGGGTTGAGCAGCAGCTTTTGACAAAGCTGCTTTTGTAGATTCATCTGGACCCATAAAACTTCCAGTATACAGTATTGTTGGCTGCATTACAGCTGCCTGAAGAAGGCTTGGCATGTCTTCATATCAGACTATATCAATTAGTTTGGAAGTTTAGATTTATAACACACCGGGAAAGAAATGATCAAGATATTTTGTTTGAATATATAATAAATGATTTGTTCTGGTTAAGACAGACTTTCTTGATAGCAGCCTTCCATTTTTTTCTTCTGAAAAAAGCCCATAGGGGAGTACAGTTATAATAAGTTATAATCTATTTCAGAGCTAAGATTGTGATGAAGAAATGGAAAGGGAAAGAAAAAAAATCTTTTAACAGGAATCCATTTTTTGCTACCAGCTGTTATGGATGATGGGTTTTTTTTCATTGGAAAGACTAATGTATTTTTCTTTCAAGGACCTCTTTAAGCAGTATTTATTACTTTCATTTCCTTTGTTACCATATACTCACTTCTGTAGATGTCTGCAAGGAAGAAGTTAAAGTTGAAATCCTTTAATTGTAGGTTTTTTTTTCCAGGTAGAGAATATTGTAAGTTAAAAAGCTTAATTCCATTCATTATCCTTTCTCATGGTAATCAAAGGATTTGATTGTCTTAGAGACATATGGGCTTGTTTATCTAGTTTAGATTTGTAGAAACTTTTAGCCGTTCTATATGCTAATATATCCTCCTCTTCCAGACTTCCACAAGTGTGTTTATGCATGGAGTTTGCTCAGGGCAGCTTGTGGCCCTATGGTCACAGAAAAGCACAGGAGAAAACCTCACGACATAACCATTGAGTGCGAGCCAGCACTGTGTGGTAAACTTTTACATGTACTGCCTATTGTGTGCCTTTAACCACTCCATCTTTAAATCTGTGTAGCACCAGACTTGCTGGTGGAGAGTTTCTGAAGTGGTGCTGGAGTACAAGCAGAAACTGTGGCTTGAACGAGAGCCAAACGGTAGCAACTTGTTGCGATGTGTGTCGTATCAAACTGATATCCTGATCTTCTCTTAAATTCTGCTTGTTCTATTTTTGGTGAAGTTCTTCTCCTGTGTGCGCCTTCTCTTCCTTTCAATCATTAGCATGTTCAATGAAAAGCCTGAACAGATGTTATAATTCCGTATTGAAGTGGTTGATGAGGTTCTGTTCTGGATTCTTGTTGCAGGCCTGATGGAGCTGGGAACTCGACAAGAGCCGCACGGAGAAGATCCTGATCTACGTCCGTCCCTCAGCACGGAGTCCTGAAAAGCGGGTGTCATCCTCAACCCTTCCCCTCCCTTTTCTTCAACTACAACCCCACCCTGTCTGGCACAGGCCCATCCCTGGCTCCTTCTCTAGCCCCAAAATGATTGGCAAACTGAAGCAAAACTTGCTGGTGGCCTGCTTGGTCATCAGCTCTGTGACAGTCTTTTACCTGGGTCGGCATGCAATGGAGTGCCACCAGCGTGAGGAGCGAAGTCAGCCACTGCTGGGCAGCCTGCACGCTACGCTGCGCACTGGACAGAACATCAGCGCCCCCTTTGTCTACAACAAGGACATGCCGCTCATCTTCATCGGAGGCGTGCCTCGCAGTGGCACCACACTCATGAGGGCCATGCTGGATGCACATCCCGATGTCCGCTGTGGTGAAGAGACGCGCGTTATCCCTCGCATCCTGGCCATGAAGCAGATGTGGAGCCGCTCGGGACGTGAGAAAATGCGCCTGGATGAAGCAGGGGTCACAGATGAGGTGCTAGACTCAGCCATGCAGGCCTTCCTGCTGGAGATCATTGTGAAGCACGGTGAGCCGGCCACTTACCTGTGCAACAAGGACCCATTTGCCCTTAAGTCCCTTTCGTACTTGGCAAAGATCTTCCCTCGCGCCAAATTTATCCTTATGATTCGTGACGGCAGAGCCTCCGTCCACTCCATGATCTCCCGCAAAGTGACCATCGCTGGCTTTGACTTAAACAGCTATCGGGACTGCCTCACAAAGTGGAACCGGGCCATAGAGACGATGTACACTCAGTGTATGGAGGCGGCCGACAAGTGCCTGCCCGTGCACTATGAGCAGCTTGTCCTTCATCCGGAGAAATGGATGCGGACGCTGCTGAAATTCCTAAACATTCCTTGGAATGAAGCTGTTCTGCATCATGAAGAGCTCATTGGGAAAGCAGGAGGTGTATCACTCTCCAAGTAAGTGGCTGCAAGCAGGCAGGGGAGGTGGGGCTTTCTCTTTTTCAGGCGTCATGTCCAGGTTTATGTAAAGGGCTTTCTCTTGTGCAGAAGTCATATAAAGGGTGTTGTTACACACTGCTTTAATTGGGTAGCTAGGTCTAATAGTTTAGTGGTCATTACAGTCTAGAGCAGAATACTAAAACAGAACCTAACACTCATTTAATTCTCCTGGCCTCTGAGAGAGTGACATGTATTGTCTGGTTCATTTTGACTCACAAATTAAAGATTCAGAGCTGCTGCTGTTTGTGTGTAGGGTGCTCTCACTAGAGCTGTTGGTGTGGACCCGAGTCCGATGGAGCCACTGCTACAGGTCGTTTTGACAGTGTGACCGCTGTTTTCAGAATTTGGGGGTGCAGTAAAAATGAAAGAACAGATCTTTGTAGAAGATCTAAATGATCTTATTGTTTTCCGTTAGTGGTAAGAGTTAAGGGAATTAAGATGTGGTGAGTGCTAATGGCGATTGACTGCTGGGTGTGTTAGACAGGGTAAATGAATGGGCTAGGTCGGCATTTCGGTTTCTGACACTGTTACAACACGTTGGTACAGGCTCTCAGTGGAACGTCTTTGCACAGAATTAAACGGAAGCATTATGCTCATAAACAGCATGTAAACACACTTCCTATGTCTTAAGGGGTTAAGGGGTTACATAGTTTTGAAGGTAATTTTTTTAAAGGCCTGACAAGATTGCTTGTTAGAAGATTTCACACAGATCACATTTTGTATCCTGGGCAGGATGTTTTGACGGCTTTTTCTTGTGCCCTACATTATGGTTTTACAGGTGAATTTAGGCCTCACAAACCTCAAACTCACAAAAGCCTACCATTTTATTGGATTTAAAAACCAAATTTGTATTTACAGTTTGCCAATAATACAATAGTCAGCTCATCTTCAGAAAACGTCATTAAGTACAAGAAAGAAAATGTCTCATTGATGTTTTGAAATTTAACACTAACCATAAGCATGTTTAAGCATGTGACTTAAAATATCTCCAACTGTGCCAAAAAAAAGTGTAATCCATGCTAAATCGATGGAAGCCTCCCAAATGAACATTTCAGATTTGCTTCATATTTTCTGGAAATAAGGTCAGTATTCCCAATAAATAGTGTGCAAAAACTTCAGACTTGTATCTGCAGTCGGTTCTGAGATATAGAGGCTTTAAATGCTAAATTGTTCTGAAGACTGTCCCAAATTGACATGTAATGGATGTGTGTAGCTTTGTGACCAGTTATTGTTGTATATTGATTTGGTAGTACATCCATTCATTCAGTCATTTATTCATTCAGTCATTCACTCAGTCATGCCTATTTTAAAGACATCTTAAAAATCCCAGACAGTTTCAAGCATCTAGCATGAGTACTTCAAAATGAGTGACTTATGGGATTTTGCTGCTTTTCTGCAGCACTTGTTTTTACAATAAAATTAGGAGATGAGATGTTTAGTTTGGATTTTTTAAAAATCTGATGTTTTGAGGTGGATTTGCCTGTAAGTATACCAGAGATACAGGTTGGGAATTTGGACTAGTCTCATTGGTGGCATCTGAAGAATAGCATTTAGGCTTGTTGCAGTGTGGTGTTTGCAATGGCTTAGCATTGGATCTGTGGATCTCCAAGAAACCCCAGAGCAGATTATTTTGCTCGTCAATGGAATTACAGCTTTCCTGACTCAGTTTAGGAGGATATGTCTAAGAAGGTTTTATACATGCAGGTGATGGTTAGCTAGCAAGCTGTCCAACCTCCAACTCCTGGTAATTTTCAGTCCTTTGCATAATTTGCTTCAGACCCAAGCAAGAAAGACCAGTCCCAAAGTTCAAACAAGGGAACACTTCTTGTTTCCTGGCAGTTTAGATAATAATGGCAGTCCAGAGAAGACCTAACCTAAAGGTCAACTTGTGCCATAAGGTCCACCCATAATGTGTAAAAGGGAAAAGGCAAATTCCAGCTTTCATTAAAGAATCAGGACTGCTCAGCGATAATGCTTTACAGCAAAACATCAGTCCCTCTAGATCCTCTGAAGAAACTTGGTCTTCTGGCTGGGTGTCATCTGTAGAAAATGTTTTAACATAAAAAGCATGCAGGAAGAAAAGGCTGTGTGGTTCTCTGTTTTCTCTCAGGCTGCTGCTCAGGAATTCAGTATCCTGTTTTTTCCTGAGGCGTTAGGCCTGCCTTTCATCTCACTCCCTGTCAGGTAATTTAGCAGTATGGCTAAAGTAATTGCTCTGTGAAACACATTATAAAATTGATCTTGCTTGTGTTTATCTTGTATACTATAAATTTCCTTTCTCATTTTACTTTGGGTGGCCCAGTGATGCCACTTCTTAAATGGACAGTGCAGCAGGCGTAATTCCAGCAGAGTGCTTTAAACTTCCCGTAATGGTTTGCTGATGACCCATGTTATAGTAATCTGTGTACTCGTTCTTTCTCAGAACTTCTTGAAGAGGCAGGAAGTAACACAGAGGCTAAGCGAAGAGTTGTTATCTTTTCCCTATTGTTTGTCTTTTATATCGAGGCCAGTAGCAAATTCCAAGAAAGATTTCAGTTCCTGGAAGAGATTTGATCTGTCAGATGAAAATGATGTAACTTTTTCTCAGTCATGCTATTTTTTCTTGGAGGTGGAGTAGATTACCTTGCATGCCTGTCACATATCAAAACTGGTGCATGAATGAATTTCATTGGCAATTTCCAAATTTCCAGAGATGTACATGTATGGGAGCCCATGCAAATTACATAGCAGCGCCAACCATGCATGTTATTGGTTGCATCCTGCAGTGGGTATATAAAGCGATAGACATCTATGGAAGCTTCTAGAGTTGTTTCTGCTGTGAGAACGGCAAGCTCATGTGATGGGTCATAGCATTTTGGAGGTAGAGGCAAAGTTTGGATATTTACATATGCACATATCAAGGGTGTATCGTGACTACAAGAGAAACGTTTCACACAATAATCATGCAACACTGCCTCAAGTAACATCAGAATTCAACAAACATCACAGTGAAGACTGTGCAATGTTCCCTCCAAGATCTCATGGGGGACCTACCAAGTATTAAACTTGGTAGGTCCCCCCATTCTTCTGGTACTTCAGTCTGGATGAACTGTAACCATGCGCAGTATGCATATTTCATTACTTTTTTCAGATATTACCGTATTTGGGTGGAGTAGTTTTGGCCTTGCCAAAATGTGCATTCCTGACTTTTGTAGCTTGTGCTAGTCATACAGATCGGGGCATTTTTCAGACCCGGTAAACAGGAAATTGCAGTAGGACGCTGCGTGCAAGCAATTCTCACAACCTGATCAAAAATCAATTGGCAAACAATTTCCCCATTATTTATTTCCTATATATTTATAATTGCTTTATCTCATAACAGAAGAAATACTAGTTATGTTTACTCACAATCTAATTATATGTTCATAACACAACCCGATTGTACTAAAAGACCTTCATGAATCTGCCTGAAGTTGGAACGGAGTAAACTGACTGAGGCTAATCTGAATTGTTTATCGGAATATTAAAATGAAAACATATTCGGTAAAAAAAAGGGAGAAAATGAATAAAAATGTCATTTCTTTTAGTTCCTTTTAATGCCCTAGATTGGGCAGTTTGTAGACTTCTAATTTAAGATTTACAGTATATGGAGAAATTAGAAGTAAATTTGAGCATTTTCTGTTATTTTTAACAATGTGCTGCTGAATGTCTGGCAAATATTAAATGCTGAACAACTTTGCTGCAGTCACAAACCATTCAATAATGACCTTTGGATGATGGTTGGGAAACATTTTCAAGCTGACAAAAAGCACAAGCAGCACGACTGTACTGAACACTCGGACTGGACTTACACTCCAAGTGGTATGGTAAAGTTGACACTAAGCCCACTCCTTATCCACACTTAACATTAGATGAAATCACGTGTGTTTGTGTTTGTGTTTGTGTTTGTGTTTGTGTGTGTGTGTGTGTGTGTGTGTGTGTGTGTATATCAGTTGCATATAAATGAAGATGCACACAAGTCTACACACTTCTCAGTATAGGTGAAAATATGCACATGTACTAGGGATGATATTTATATTATTATATATATTTCTTTTAAATGTGTTTTTAACAGCCTGAATTATATCTCTTTAATTGTTTCTCATGGATGATATTAATGACAATGTTTTAAAGGAAAAAATGCTCTTATTTATTTGTAGTTGTAATAAAAAATAATAAAAGTAATAAACACCATTGGTATACCATACCAAAATATTGCACACAAACAAATCTAACTTGCAGTCATAGAGAACAATGACTAACGGCAAGTTCCGTCCAGTATTGCACAAAAATAAAAAAAAAAAAGGATATTTGTCAGAAATGTTCACTTTGCTTCCGAGTGGCGCAACGGCAACGCGTTTGCCCGATCATCCGGAGATCGCCGGTTCGAATCCGGGCGATGCTATAGCTGCCCGTAACCGGGAGCTCAGAGAGCCGTGCTCTCAGGGAGGGAGGGGCAGCACACGCTCTCCCCCATGTCAATATTTAGAATGTCCTTTTATCTCTTCGCATGGGCGTCCGTGAGCTTGCCCATGGGGGGGTGTGAGCGCTTTCCCGAAAGTTGCATGAGCAGCAGTTCGAAAAGAAGCGGCGGCTTGCGTCACATGTTTCCAAGGAAGCATGTGATGGCCTCACCCTCCCTGACTGACAGCTTGTCGTGTGACATGGGGGAATGGACTGATGGGCGGGAATTGGAGACGCCTAAATTAGGGAGAAAATTGACGGAAAAAAAAGACTGGAACATCTGCGGACTGTGTGTCCATCTTGTCTTTCAAATGTTTAGAGGTACGCTAACCTGCCGGGAACGTGCTGGTGACAGATCATGTGACCACCTAGACACGCTGCGTTGTGCAGCTGCACGCAAGGTACGCAGCTCCTGTTCAATGAATGTGTCGCGTTCAACCTGGTCTCAACGTGTGTTTTCAGTTGTTTTCGTGAAGTCATTTGCATAATCGATAACGTAAATTTAAAACAACAATGACGATATTATCGTAAACGATATATATGGCCCACCCCTAACGTGCACATACAGCAGCCACAGTGTGCTTTATAATCTATTTTACAAAATGATTGTCTCCTGTTTGACCTGCCTGTCTTCTCCCACCCTTGTTTGGTCTGTTACACGTTACACCAGAAAAAGCTTACCGTAAATGAGCATATCATATTAGTTCATATGTCTACAGACTTCTGCACATCAGCCTGAAGGACCAGCATTTTAAGCAGGATATTTGTTTTAGAATGTGTAGACTGTTTGCTTTGCTTAGAAAAATGTGTCATGTAAGCTAAGAATGAGGAAAACCTTTTTTTTCCTGCTTTCCTTATTAATATTGAATATAAATATTCAGTGCCTTAGAACTTCACCAAACACTTAAAAAAAAAAGCTTTAGGTAAAATGAGCAATGGATTTTCAATTTCTGGGGTTTCTGCTTCTGAATGGAAGCTTTCGTGGTCTACTAAAAGCAATTGTAGGCACCCCAAACACTGCTATAATTGTTTCTTCCCAGACAGTAACTCAGTTCCACACTCTACACCTTTCCTGTAGGTGTGTTAATTCAGGGATATTGAGAAAAAGACACAGTGTGTGGAGCTGAAAAGGGCTTTCTGAGCCGTCTGGATACCGGATGCCGTCCCACCCTTTGACAATATGCATGCTGTTTTTTCAACACATTGATTCCAATGAAATATTAATAAAAAGGGACCTACTGTAGTGTCCCGAGCCACAAGCTAGCCCTGGGCGTATGACATGACCAAACAGATGTCAATAGTACTCCTGGAAAAGAGCATGATGTCTGGTGTTTTACTGAATGCAGTGTCACCAGTGAGTGTCAGGAGACAAGGAATGGTAGCGGTTTATGCATTTTGCATACAGGTCTGCATTTTAACACTGGCATATGCTGCTGTGAACTATCATTCAAAAATATGCAAAAAGAATACCTCCAACTTCCCTCTTCTCCCATAGATGAGCCAATCATCATGAATCTGCAATGATTGACAGTTATGTAGCTGTTTTGACATTTTAACTTACACCCTCTGGAAGCTGTTCCCTTCCTTCCAATCTCGCATTAGTCATCTTCGGCTTGAAACATGCACTAACACAGTGCACTTGCTTTCTGTCAAGGAAAACGGAGAATGTTTTTATGAAACATTATGAGTTCACGAATGGGAAAAAAATCTATACTGCTACTATATTAATGAGGAATGCTCTGATTTTCATGCACTGAATATTTTAGAAAAAGTTCAGAATGTAACACTTTGGCCGTGTTAAACCACGTCAGATCCCACAACTCAACTTTCTGTGGGAATACGCACTATGCCTCTTTGGTGTTGGCAGATCCGGAATAGTCTGGCAGGCGAAAGCATGGCGCGTGCTGGGTTTCCCACTGGCATGTAATTTGCATCACAATCAGTCCATCAGCAGAGCTCCAGTGCACACTGCGCCTAAGGTGGCCCTCCAGTTTTTACGAGGTAGTCAGTAGAACATGCCTACTCAAGCCTCAATCATTCTCCAGTCCTCCAGGGGAACTGGAGCACCATAGCTCATTTTAAAAGGAGGCATTGATATGATTTTAGGTGGGGGAGGAGGAGGGCCTGCAGGGCTCTAATGGCTGATGATGAACACAGAACCCCACCCAGACTCCCAGAGGGCACTTACAGAAAACCATCCATTAAATTTGGGCCACAGCACCCGCCAGAAAAGTGCCCAGGTCTCTATCTATGGTGCACCACATAATCCAAGGCCAGCTTCACTAATGCCAGGACATGACCATTAAGATGCATTACATGTTCATGTTTTTAAGGTGACTTGTGCCAGAGCTCTGGCCATTACTTAGTGTGATGCAGCTGGGGATCTCTCTTATCTGACTTTAGGAAAACACCACCCTGCAGAAAAGCACTAGAGTTCATCATGAATAATTGACAAAGAGGCAGAGGCCATTAAGCAGAGCTCAGTGAAGAAGAACTTCATGTGCTGTCTAAACTTGTTTGGAGACGGAGCAGTTTTTAGATTTTGAGTTTATTATTGATAGAAAAAGATTGTTATACTGTCATGTTGGCATGGCTAAGGGATCTGTTTTTGCTGCTTTGAAATGCGCATGACAGATTTTAGTGCTTTTATTTGTTTTTCTATATTTCCATATCGATCTTCACGTTAAGAGGCCTTATTGCTCTTGCTAGAGATGTGGACATCTTTTAGCTGTGTTAAATTATTCCTCTTTCTTTACCAGCACAGTTCTCAGACACGTTGGGGATTTGTGTTTTCTAAAAGCACTTCTGTACACATGGGTGGAGAGGATGAAGACTAATCATGCCTGCTTTGGCCAGCCCAAAGGAATGTGAATATATGGATACTCCCTGAGTTATGAAGGGGTTATGTTCTGATAAATCCATCAT
>JAOVYV010000050.1:12265263-12276897 GCA_025674545.1 Hassar affinis
CTGTCTAGGGTTGGTTCCTGCCCTTGCGCTCAGAGTTGCCGGCTGGGCACCGGCTCCCCCGTGACCCCGTAACTGGGTATAAGTGGTACAGAAAATGACTGACTGACTGAATGTAAGTCACTCTGGATAAGGGTGTCTGCCAAATGCTGTAAATGTAAATGTAGTTTACTCACAAGCATGAGAGATACTTCATTCTAACATTTTGAACATTTCTTAAATCATATCCTCTACAAAGCTACATTTTATGTGTAACAACTGGAAAGTCGTCATTTGTTTTAATTCACAAGAACTGCGTTTAGTTACAGGGAGAAGGAAAGAGGAAAAAGAGCAGTAAAAGGCCACACAGATAAAAGACCCACCTGTCATCACTTCATCACTGGTGATTTCAACACTCCACCTCTCCAGTCAGACGATGTCTGGTTCCAATCCTGTACAACCCAAGAGAGGGGAAGCTGACAACACAAGGAAGCTGCCAACAATCATTTATGTGCCTAAAGTCAGCAGCACATCTGTACAATCCCTTTAGCAAATGTTGCAGTAACAAATCCTGCATTCCCATTACACCACACTTTCCATATTTCACTTTTACCTCTTACTTTAAATGTTACCTTTGGTTCATTTATTGTCAGAATGCTCATTACAGATCTGCATGTAAGATGCAATTGTGCTATGTACCTATGTTATATAATAATACAATATAGATATACAGTGAAATTGTGTAAATGGAAATATACAATGTACATTGTGCTAGGTACCTGTATTATATAATAATGAAATGTACTGTATATCTAAATACTGTTTAAATATATAAATCATGACCATCGTTTTCATAACAGCTCATTTCGTATGGCAATGACTCTGCCAGCATGACAGCATGACAGCATGACGTGACTTCTGGCATTTATATTGCTGCACGTTTCCTCATAGGACAGACGGGTTTCGTTTTGTTTCAAATCAGATTAACCAGTAATTTCTGTCAGGGTCTATAAAGCACTTGACACCTCACTGTGGAGTTTAGACTTCGCTTCTAGATCAAAGTTCTTACTGTAAATGTTCTATAAATGATCCTCAATAGACTGTAGTTACTCTGTGCATGTGAAATGTGGTGACCTGTTATTGTGCTTTCTTTGTATGATTCCTGTCTCGGCCATAAAGGGTTTCCATGAGTAGATGATGTTTGTATAGTGTGTCACGTCACCACGCTTAAAGCCACGTCCCTAAAACACAGCACTACCTAGGCAACAGGACTTGAATGAAATGAAAACTGAGGAGAAACTTAGACTGCGTATACGAAATGAAAATGGAAGAATAAGACAATTTTAACATTTTATTTTAGTGACACACACTAAAACTAGAAATTCATACTCAATTCAAGTCAATTCAAGTCAAGTCAAGATAAGTCAAGTCAAGATAAGTCAAGTCAAGATAAGTCAAGTCAAGTCAAGTCAAGTCAAGATAAGTCAAGTCAAGATAAGTCAAGTCAAGATAAGTCAAGTCAAGTCAAGATAAGTCAAGTCAAGATAAGTCAAGTCAAGATAAGACAAGTCAAGTCAAGTCAAGATAAGTCAAGTCAAGATAAGTCAAGTCAAGTCAAGTCAAGATAAGTCAAGTCAAGTCAAGTCAAGATAAGTCAAGATAAGTCAAGTCAAGTCAAGATAAGTCAAGTCAAGTCAAGATAAGTCAAGTCAAAATAAGTCAAGTCAAGTCAAGATAAGTCAAGATAAGTCAAGTCAACATAAGTCAAGTCAAGTCAACATAAGTCAAGATAAGTCAAGTCAATTCAAGATAAGTCAAGTCAAGTCAAGTGAAGTCAACATAAGTCAATTCAAGATAAGTCAAGTCAAGATAAATCAAGATAAGTCATGTCAACTCAAGATAAGTCAAGTCAAGATAAGTCAAGTCAAGATAAGTCAAGATAAGTCAAGTCAAGATAAGTCAAGATAAGTCAAGTCAAGTCAAGTCAAGTCATTCGAAAGTCATATTTAAAAATATGTTTTTAAAAATATTGGTAAATTTCTTCTCCTGTTTCAACATGCAGGATTTAGGAATAAAAAAAATAAATCAATCCGAATATGAAAAAGTCCACTGCAGTACATTTCAGCATGAACACTCTCAACTTGAAATTACAAGTAAGCCTTCTGTAATCGATCTTTCGCACTACTAGATAACTGCTAGATACCCAGTGCCATAACACTGCCACAATGCAGCAATGATAAAACTGTATCTCAGAGCAGACTTTATAGCTGGCGCACTTTGTCCCCACACAATCACAGATGCCATTTGAGACGTTTGTTTTGGCTCAGAACATAAATACCATTCAAAACATAACATTAATTTGACCTGCAATACTTTGCTACCTTGCTATTCGGAAACACCCTCTTAAATTTATTTCAGTTCTCTCAGAGTTCATGCGGATAGAAATGAGTGTACCCAAGCAAAATCCACCCAGAGTGCAAAGCTGATTCTGCTGCGTAAGGATGTGGCGATAACACTGTCCATGTTGACACCCAGTGAAGTATGACAGTTGACAGTTACTGGAAACGGTATGACATAACAAACGTCTCACGGCATATATTTACAGTAATAGTGTTTTAAAAAACGTTCGAATGGACAATGTGTATGGGAGATGGGAGCTCTGACATTCATAAAGGTTTGTGGGAAAAGACGTGATAACTGCCAGCACGGATTTATGTAATGATGGTCTCTCTCTAGGACTAAAATTTGCCCACAATCCTTTTCCTGTTAGCTTCCTGTTTTCAGCATATTTATAGGTCCTGACATGGGAAGGGAAGTGAACCTTATTCTGGCACACTCATCACTCCTCAGACCCCATTCTTTCTTTTCGAGGAAAGGAAACACTTTCCTGGCCACCCACAACCCACCACACATGTTCTTTCACACACATGGCATACAGCATGCATCATGTACAACATTAGAGGCTTTTTTTCTTTGCAAGAATCCATACCTGCATGTTTCCATGTTTTTAGGCTTGGTTGGTCAGAAGTTGTGTTTGGATAGGATTAGAAAGTGGATTCTCATATGATGTAGAACTGCAGGGCTGTTTCAGAGGTCAGTATCTGACATTTCCCTCTACTCCTCAGCTGCCGTTACCCCAGATGTCAAAGGTCGGAACAACTAGGAAGTGACCAACACAAATATAGGCTCGACTGAGTGGTCTTATGGAGGGGATGTGCAGAGAGGAAAAGGGATATGGGGGTGGGAGAAGACTGCGATAGCCCGAGTATAAGCAAAACAGACTGAAAAACCACATGAGGCACCAAGTCAACAAAACTCCTTTCAAAAGAAAACAAAGTGCTACTCTCCTTCTGTTTGCCAAAGTGCCACCCTCCTTCTATTTACCCTAATCAGGGGCACACTTTCTTTCCTCCCACAAAGCTGAAGTATGCATAAATTCTACACTGTGTTTTGTCTCATCTGAGGTTTAAAGGAAAAGATAAACATAATAGACTGTACAGACTGAGAATTTCCTACAATTGTTAACAAGGAAACTCTGAAGCCTAAAGAGGCTAACATGCCAGGTTGCTTTGAGACTTAATGTAAGTGAGAATGACCTCATTAATTACAATGCTTTTGGGGGAGGAAGGATACATCTAGCACCCTGAAGTGTTTTTTTTGCATAAAAGATTCAATGTAGAACCCTATGGAGTGTTTTATTTTTTTTATTTTAATAGCGTTTATAGCACTTTACCATGAGTTCCAGAAGATAAGCAACAGACTCACATTTACCTCTCATAATGATGAATTAATACATGCACTAATCATTAGCTCATCAGGAAATAATGAAGCATGATCACTAGCAGACTCTAGACTCTATGCATAATATATAAACATACATTAGCAAAGCACTTTCACTAGTATCACTAGTGGACCCCACTGTAGATGCACTAAGATTTATTGCATGCATTACATAGCAACCCTTGAGAACCCATTTTCAAAATGTATAGTATTTCTGAGGACACATACAGATTTATTATCATGGCATCACAGCAGAATCCCTTCTACAGGAATATATGTAAAGAGATGCAAAACATGACCACTGTGTTTGTTGGCTTGCTTTCCTTGTAACTGTTATTCTTGTAGTCATTATTTCCTTGACAAGCAGATGGAATCATCATGCCTGTACTCTTCAGCCCTAAGAAATCAATTGCAGTAACTTCTCATCCACATAAAGAAAAAAAAACTGAAGGACTGAAGGCTGAGAAAGCTGAAGCCCCCTCCACACCGCCTCTCATTGCTTTCTGCAGATCTGGCTGAAGCCTTGGTTAGGAGGATGGATGGGGTTGTAAATCAACGCGTGCAGGCAGATCTTAATGCTGTGTTGAGCTTCCTGCTGCCTCTCTGCGCCCTCCAACAGGTAAAGAGTTACGAGCTGTCTTTTCCTCTGTCTGTCTGTGGGCCTCTGTGTGTGTAACACATGGATATGGACACACACACACATGTGCTTGATCATGATGACGTTTTACCACATCCTGCCTCAAATAGGTCATGGTGAAATGATGTTTTGGCCTTTAAAGGTCTGGATGCAAGAGAATTTACATAAGGAAGGAATCAGTCCCTTTTTGGTGTTTACTGGATCCTCTATTTTGTTGGGAAGTTGCTTAGAAAGACTTTTTCAGTTATTCACTGATTGGCCATGGAAAAAAAAAATCAATGTCTTGAATTTTCCCTTGAGATTCTCTAATTTAAATGAGAAATTAAACTGGAAAGGAACTACAAGAAGCATTTTACTCAGACGTGTGGTCTTAGACTTTTGGATCTTTAGTGACATCAGTAATGGCATGTGGTCTGAAGACAGTATGTTGGATGTTACCTGAGGGTCCGTGGTTTGGCACAAAGCTTTGTGGGAGCCCAACATCCAGTATCCAGCTCCACTCTTGACCCCCTGGCAGCGTGGGAAAGAGAAGTCCGGGAGCCGGCGTGACCGAGTGCATTAACACAGATGACTTTAGCAGACCTGACTGAACACCTGTCCCCCTCCTCTCTCTCCAGTAGACAGAGGAGACCCAAAGAACCGTTCTTTCCCAAGCCGGGGGGAGGGAGAGACACACGGTACAGCACCTCCTGTCTCTCACCCATCTCCCTTACAAAGGCAGTGTTGGTGAAACATGACAAGAGGGAATTAAACAGATGGCAATCAATCAAGTCATCAGGAATATGACAAGCTCCTGTCTTGCTTTAAGGCTTTAAATCCGAACATCGAATTGAGCTCAGGAAGTCGTTTAAACGTTCGTCGAAAGCAGCGGAATTTGTAGGGGGCTTAGTGGCGGAATGATTAGTGTGTTTGAATTAGCAGATGACTGTATCAATAAACAGGAAACGGGAGATAAGCAAAGTGGGTCTAAACAGGATACTAATCACAGATGCTAAATTATCATTACAAAACAGCTGCCTGTGATTCACTCACAATGAGTGAAAAAATGTTCAGTCTTACATTTACAGCAGCTTTGAATCATAGGTAGGACCCAGTAGACCTTCCCTGAAACAGTGTGTTACTACTACGCAGCACGCCGCTGCTAGGTGGAATAATTTGCCTTTACTTAAACATCACAATCAATAGCACAACGTGGGAAAAGAGTACAAGGAGAAGAGGAAGGAACTTGTTCTCAGAAAATTCATGATAAGAATCGGTTGTGCCCAGCAGGGTGATTTTCCCAGAGGAGATCCATGCAGAAGTGATGGCTTTCCTTGACACCAGAGCCAAGTCCTGAAACTTTGGGTATTTTACAAAAGATTCAACCAATAATAATGATGCTGCTAACCTCACGAGTGGCAGTCAAAAGGTTCTTTATGTTTTCTCGACCCTGTATAGCAGTGTGAGGAAAAATGACAAGGGTAACGTGATGCTGATCTCACGGTTCAACCACGATCCCTGACCGTGTTTCTGGTCTAAATCCAAATCACTCATTTCCCTAGTACAAAGACAGAAATACTGCAGCACAAATTCACATTTTGTCGCACTAAGATCACTAGTCCAAAATACGAAGCATTACTTCCCCTCAGAAAACCCACGCAAAGTTCACATGGGAAAAAAAATCACATTATTTACATGTGCTTTTTTCAAAACCCTTTTACATTTCCCACATTTTTCACGTGTAGCCTATTAGCATACAAGGTGTCACGTGCTTAAATCGAATTAGAATTTCAGTGCTTAACATAGTGAAATCCACCTTCTACTTCCAGAAAAATCCCACAGCTTAAACACGAGCATATGTTTCCACATGATTACATAAGCATTATGAAATCATATGAAACGTATAAATGTATTATATTCATAAGCGCTCCTATAAGTGGTACACGTTTATCTATAATAACCCGAGGGAAGGTTTTGAACAAACTAGTTTACTTTGTAAAAACATATTTGACTGAGACATGATTCTTGGCATGGCTGTGACTGTAATCTCTCTTGGATTAGCAGGGCAAGCATTTCTTCTTGCACACTAGACAATGTATAACCCTTCTGTTGAAGTCGTGTATTTTATTAAAGCAAGTTTTCAGATAGACTACAGATCATTTGGGGCTCTCTTAAGCTAGAAATCAGTCTCATGTGTATTGTAAAACAGTTGGTCAAACTGCCAATGGTCCTGACAATCAGATACAGATCGGCATCATATTCGTGTGTAGGGATGCCGTACGACTCTACAACCCTTACAGAAAGAAATACACAAATGCCAAGTGAAGGACACACATGCTGTTTAGATGTCATGCTTTTCTTCAGATGTAGTGCATTTATTTAAATTTCCTATGGATTTTATTTT
This sequence comes from Hassar affinis, assembly GCA_025674545.1. Lineage (NCBI taxonomy): Eukaryota > Metazoa > Chordata > Actinopteri > Siluriformes > Doradidae > Hassar > Hassar affinis. The sequence goes on from JAOVYV010000050.1 coordinate 12,272,040, forward strand.
CACACAATCGCACATTGCTCACATGTAAATTTTTGTAACAGAGTATATATTGCATATATTTTCAAATTTAACTGGTAATAAAAGAGAGGAAAAAGTCATAGTAAACCACTATAGGAAAGAGTTTATTCATCAAGATTTTATTTCTTTTTTTCGATACAAGCACATTTATTAAATATATAAAATAAATTATTATTTATTACGTTTAACATTTTCTATTAAATAGATGATGTGCAAAACAACATATATTAATTGAGATCATTTGGAGTTTTATAAATGTTTTTATAGTGTTTGAAAAGCATATAAATTGTTATCCCTCATACTTCATCATCTTATTATTATTATTATTATTATTATTATTATTATTATTATTATTCCACACATTTCTGCAGTTATTACAGCCCGAACCGCTTAACGTACAGACACAGTTCAAACACTGTCGCATACATAACCACACTCTGTAGTGTGCTATATATCTTTGGTGTCAATCTGATTTATTGTTTTTAATACATTTAATTTTACATTTATAAAAATTCCCCATAGTAATGAATGGGGATTTTATGCTAACACTAATGCCTTCAGTGCTTTCCAATCACTATCTAATTCAGTTTTTTTTTATTCTCATCATAGTGTTTCTGTAAGCAGATTTATTTCAATGTTTAATAGAAATAGATCAGCTCCTTATTTAGTTTTACCCACTGTACTAATTGCTGTATAGGGGCAGATCAAACTCCCTTAAAAATGTAACAGGATTTTTTTTTTTTAATGTCTGAGTGTTACCAAATCATTCGCTTTGTATGATGCCAGGTTGGCCCGACAACACGTACATTCATTTCTTTTTCTTTTAATGCTTAAAAAGTGCACAGTGCATGCACACTGTCAGTTGTCCTCAGTGAAGCGAGGCGAGTCTGCTGTGTGAGAGGGGAAGTTACCTCCTGTCTAGAAGAGGCTGTTCCCATGAACATGAAAGACTAAATGAAGTGTGAAGATCCGAGGGGGTAAGGCCGTTTCTCGCAGCAGTGATCCTCTTCTTCCTCCTAATCACACCTCAGGAGAATTTTGAGAGAAGTGTGCTTTCACATCAAAGAGCCTGCTGCAGCACACGACGTGGCTCAATGACACTTTATACTTTGTCAGTACTGTGCCAGGAATCCGATCTCAAGGGGAAAAAAATTACACATCTGACTAAGCGAGGTGACGTTGTTCGTTGTTCATTCAAATAAATAAAATGCAGCTGCATTCCCCACTCCTGACCCCAACCGTATCTTTTCCCAGACAAATGATTTACTACTTTGTTACTAATTTGCACACCATCTTTATCCTGGATGACATGGCCTCATGTTTAACACAAACAATTTTTGTTGTTTTTCTCACCAATGTGAACATTCATTTATTTATTCATTTTCTTGACCGCTTATTCCTATTCAGGGTCACAGGAGAGCCGGTGCCTAGCCGGCAGCATAGGGCGCAAGGCAGGAACAACCCTAGACAGGGCGCCAATCCATTGTAGGACACACACTTTAGAGACACCAATCAACCTAATGTGCTTGTCTTTGGACTGTAGGAGGAAACCAGAGTACCCGGAGTAAACCCAAGCGGACACGGGGAGGACATGCAGACTCCACTCAGAAAGGACCCAGACCGCCCCACTGGGGGATCGAACCCGGGACCTTCTTGCTGTGAGGAGACAGTGCTACCCACCGAGCCACCGTGTCGCCCACAATGTGAACATGTTAAAATAAAACCAAATTTTATTATTTAAGGTATAATATTCCATCTATATTTTTTTGGAACATCATACATTTACAGTATTTTTACATCTTACTTTACATGCTGCATCCAAATATATAATAACCCTGATCTTTGATCATAACCTCAGCATAAAAAGGTTAAAAAAATGTTGGCCTAATGTTTGACAAATTCTGCCTTTAAAATTTAAGAGGTTATCTCAATTTCACAACGTTTCACAGCTTTACTTCAGAAACAAAAACTAAGCTTGAAACTAAGCACAGAAACTATGACGTGTCACTGTAAAGGGCATTCATTTTAAGGAAAGGGAAGTAGAAATAGCGGGACTGCATCACCAAACATGTCAGGCGTTGCACTTCCTGTCGGAAAAAAACAAAAACAAAAAAAACAAGAGAAATACGGACTAGGGCAGTTTAATGTAAATCTTCTAAGATTCTAATCAGTCAGTGTTATTCAGTTTTCAAAGCAAAACTTCCTGTAAATAACCCTCAAAACTACACGTGTACGCATTGTTGGTGACTGGTATGTGAAAGGGGTGTGAAGTTTCTAAATGTGATTCATACTTATAAATGTGATACACGCATATAATACATAGTACATATTCATACCTGGAAAGCTTTGGGGAAGTGTGTGAGTTTCTTGCACAAAGAGTAACATCTAAGAAGTTCATGGGTTCATGAGTTCATCCAGGATTGCACCAAAGTTTGTGCAACCTGAGCCACAGATTCTTGCATAAGTCAAGATCGAAGATGCAATATTAACTTTACTGTCAAGCCAGTGTACACAAGGTGCACGAAGAACGAAATGATGTGCATTGGGTTCATCCTAAAAACACAGCAGACTAAAACAGAGGGCATATATAAACATAGGTAAGACTAAAAATAGATACAACAGTCAGAAGATGCATAGTGCATGGTGATTATTACACATATTGCATATTACGATATTGTCCATGATTGTGCTTGATAATTTCACATGTGCATGACCGAAATAAACACATTCCCTATGCTTTCTAAAAACATGCTCTATACACACAATACACAAGGTTTGCAAATATACTATAAATTCTTTCAGTAAGAAAGGAATGAAACAAGAAGGGTGGTTTGAAAATCTGCCACTGTGAAACTGATTATTTTCCAAAAACTCCATTTCCCCAAGAGTTTTACCCATCTTATACAAAACCAACTCTCCAAAGATTACATTTCATAATTAATTAAGGAATGGCACACTGTACATTTCAATCACTAATAGTTACATTCAAGTTATTGCCTGTTGCAACTTACGTAGAACATAGAACATAGAAGATATAAATGGTCATTCCTGCACTCCTGCAACAGCCTTTAATTATTTTCTCCCTCTTGAAATTAATAAGACAATGAAGTGTTTCCCCCACAAATTTCTCCCTAATTTAGTGTCGGCCAATTCCCACCCACCAGTCAGCTATCACCCAGGGAGGGTGGAGGCTAACAGGTGCTTCCTCTAAGACATATCAAAACAACCAAATGCATCAAAACTGCACTTCCAAACTGCTGCTCGTGCTGCATTACGGCCAGCGTCTCCATGACTGACAAGTAAACATGAGTAGGCCATCCTTTGCATGCAGAGAGCATGGCCTCTCTCTTGTACTCCTGAGTAAAGTCTAGTGACTGTGCATAATGGTTAAGGAACCAATCTAGCTGGTTTAAGCTAGCTGTGTAACAGAATTCACATAATACAAATATTTCATATTTGAAATATTTGGAAGTGCTGAGCTGATTTTTCAATTTCTCAGTCAAATATGTGCATGAGATTCAGCCCATTTGCAGTTTTAATGAGTGGCTGCACACATCATTACATTTACATTTATAGCATTTAGCAGACGCTTTTATCCAGAGTGACTTACAAGAGTTCTTAGTCATTATCTTGGAATATCAATTCAAGGTACTTTGAGGTGTGATACTGCTAGAACCATAGCCATATACAACCTATTAAACATTATAAGTCCCAGAACCCAAGTATTCCTAAACTACACAAAACCAGCGAGGAACAAGACATAGGGAATACAATAACTGCTGTAAGTGTGGTAACAGCTTTCAGTTGGAGCTTGAAGACAGCGAGCGACTCCGCTGTTCGGACACTCAGGGAGAGTTCATTCCACCACCTTGATGCCAGGACAGAGTAAAGTCTGGATGCTTGTCTCCCATGTGTCCTGGATGATGTTGGGTCGAGTTGAGCCGTACTTGAGGCATGAAGGGCTCTGGGTATGCATCGAGCTTTGACCATTGCCATCAGGTAGGGAGGGGCTGGACCATTTTTGGCTTTGTAGTCCAGCATCAGGGTTTTATATCTGATGTTAGCTGCTACAGGAAGCCAGTGAAGGGTGTGCAGCAGAGCATGAACTTGGGAAGGTTGAATACAAGTTGAGCTGCAGCTGGCATGTACATCATGTGATCGTGCACTTTTTTTAGTATTCCCCAAAACCACAAGTGTCAACAAGGATTAAGCATTTTCATATTATCCAAGGTAATGTTTAACTAAAAGTAGTAGTCCAGTGTTATTTTAATTTTTATTATGTTACTCAGTAAGGCTTTCATAGGTAGGGTGGCATGGTAGGGCATTAGGTAGCGCTGCTGCCTCACAGAAAGAAGGTCCTGGGTTTGATTCCTGGGCAGGGTGGTGCAGAAAAATATGTGTTTGATGTGTCTGACCTATCTATCATTCAGTCCATCTATCTGCCAGCACATCTGCCCATCTGAGCTTCTATTAAAGCAACATTATGTAACAATTTTGCCTTAAAACAACAGCATCAAAATCATTTTGTATGAGTATGAGTATGAGTATTTGGTATAACCTTCTGCGTTGCTACAGGCTACCGACTGTGCTCACACACCGCCCAGCCAAACCTAACAAAGAACACGGATACATCTAACCGATCCATGAACATAAGGTGAGATTTGTCTCATAAAAACCCTACAAAAAACAGAATCAATTGCTGCAAGATGTTATGAAAGTGGGGCGACACGGTGGCGCAGTGGATAGCGCTGTCGCCTCACAGAAAGAAGGACCCGGGTTCGATCCCCGGGTGGGGCGACCTGGGAAATTTCTGTGTGGAGTTTGCATGTTCTCCCCGTGT
>JAOVYV010000050.1:12311908-12322577 GCA_025674545.1 Hassar affinis
TTTTCCACAATGATGCCTCTTGTACATCATCGTATTATCTCCTGGGAGATGCCTGTGTCGTTTCCGGTCAAAAATAACATTGCTGGTTGAATAAAAGTAAATTTAAGTCAAAATTTGCCAGGGGTATGAATAATTTCAGGCTAGACTGTGTATATATATATATAATATATATGTATGTATTTTTTTTTTTTAAGTTTTGATCTTGATTTTGAGGGAACATGGATGGCTGCAGGAAACGTGTGTGTGTATATACAGTATTGTGCCAACAGTGGAATTTGGAAAGTATGTGTTTTGGAAATTTGGAAAGTACATTGAGGATGTACACTGATTATTACACCAATAGGAGCCCCGTCTGACACGACATCTACTTTAAAACCAGAACTTTTCCGAAAACCTGTAGCTGTCCTGTAATAATAACAAGGCCGCTAATAGCTGTAAGGATAGAACTGCATTACACATAAATACCAAAAGGATTATTTTGTCTGAAACCTTTTTATAGCATGTTTTATGAAGGTTAAAACTAAACGGAGCATTGTTCACCCTGCATGCTACCATTTTGAATCTGACAACAGGGCTGACAGTTTATCATGATTTGATCACTTTCAAATTATAGGATAATTAGGTGGTTAGACGGTTTTGTATGATGGATTTACTGGCACCTCAAATTATCTTGCAGCTTTAATAAGACACTACAGTTGTATGGTTATATCATCTTGATTGCACAGGACACAACATCCTGCATGCCTTTTCATGTCAGCCCTGAATTTTGAACACTTCAGGAAATGTTAGACTTGTATAATCTCTAAACACTGAGACTGCTGTAGGGTGTAGAATTCAGCGCTTTATTACAGAATAACTCATTTCGGGTTGAGGAATAAACAAGAAGCTTATCTTCTTCTTTCAATTTAGGAAAGAGAGGCATGGCTGCAGTTAAAGATCTATTTCTCGAAGAACGTGACTCTTGGATGCCAGGCAGCAGAGGAACTCCAGGGCAGCAGGTTCACGAACACTTCTTACGGACACCCCTGCCCCAAAAACACCACCATTTTCTATTTCCCTGTAAACCATGAGAATCCAAAACAACCGTGCACCTGAACACAGCATTAATGCTCTCTTAGGAACCCACTAAGAGGATTTCATGCTACCCTGAGTAATCTGCTTATATGCTAGTCAATATTAAGAGACTTAATTGCTGCAAAGCCACAATTTAAAACTGTAAAAATAGGGCATGTTCATATAGCCACAATACATGGATCATATTGAAAGAGTATCTAAAGCATTGCAAATTGCACAGTTTTTTTTTTATTGACATGAAAGCAAGACAATCAGTGATGCTCTATAGCCACTAAAACAACACTGACTAATAAAACGAATCATTTGTATTAACTCTTGATTTAACTATGTTGGGACACAAAACCACAAAGTAAAAAAAAAAAGCTTGATGACCATAATGCGGCTGTATAGAGTTCGTATATTCACACTTCCAGTTTTCCCAGGAAGCGGAGATTGAGAATTTTGAGCTGCTCATCCAGTTCCATTCTGACGATGCCATCCTCTCCATCGATACTGAGCAGGACACCGGTGGCCTCCCGGTCTTCTCCCAAAATCACTTTCACCTACATGCCACATACACATATTACACAATTAATATACACAACGCAAAATTGTATTTTCAGTGCTTTGACAGCCATAGTAGCTATTATTGTTGCTCGTGTTCTGACATGTGGCAAAGGAAAGTACTCTGAGTCAGTAGTTCTCCAAGTGGTGTCTGTGAAGCTCAGCCAGCAGGTACATATATTTTTTTTTCCATATAAATGCAGTTCTTGGAAAGCACGACCCACCATTAACAAAGATGATATTTATTATTAAGTTCTTAAAAAGACAGTGAATTAGATCAACTTGGATCTAACGTGTTTGCATTTTCATGAATTAAAAAAAAAAAAGAAATCTCCATGGATCTAATAAATAGAAAAAATAGTAAGGTACATTTGAATAATGTTCAGAAATAATCTGTGCTTAGAGGGTCCTTGGAATTTAATTTTATACATAATGCCTGACAGGACAAAGTAATGGTGATGCATTAAACGGCTGCCTGGAACTTATGCAGTGTGTTAGCACTACTCATTGGTGCCTATTCAGGCCAGAGCTTATTTATCTTTCTGCTCATTTGAGACCAACAGCATGTCTGAATAAGCACAGTCTGGTTTTAAACTAAAAGCAGAACACAAAGACTGTTTTCTGGCCAAAGTGCAGGCTGAGCAGCCTTTGATACAACTGATCATGGCATGGTGATTCACAGGCTTGGTATTTCTGGGACTGCTCTTAACTGATTAACATTTTTTTTTAAATCTTATTTATTTGAATAGGAGTTTCTGTTTCTGTTGAGGATGACGTCTGCCCTTAGCTATGGAGTGCCTCAAGAATCTACTCTTGGCCCTATTTTATTCTCACTCTGTCTGCTTCTCTGGGGCAGTTTAATGTCTCATTTCCACTTTACCTTATTTTTGACTTAATTTTGTGATGAATTCCAAGAAGCCAATTCAGACCCGCATTGCATTTGCATTATTGCACATAATTGCATTATTTATTTGTATCGTTTTGCCTGGACTACTGCGTTTCTCTGCTTTCTTGTCATAGTCAAGGATCTCTGGCTTGTCTCCAGTTAGTCCAGAATGGAGCAGCTTGTCTTCTTATAAAAACATTACTCTGATCCCTGCCTTTCTTCACTGGTTACCAGTGAATTAGAGGAGTACGTTTAAGTTGCTGGTGCTCAGATACCAAGCATTACATGGAGAAGCTCCTGAATATATTTCTGTATTGTTGACCCCATATAAAAATAATGTAATAGGTCTCGTTGCCATTCCAAAGACTAGCACGCATACTAGTATGCAAATTGGGACACGAGCTTTCTTTACCACAAGACCACAACGTCTTTAATAGAGGTCTTAAAAATACATTCCAGTTGATCCTCAGCTTATCAGGAAGGAAAGACGACTGTACCTTGTTGTTTTTGGTTGGAGTCACAGGCTCTAGGTGTTCACTCGAGATGCTGACCACCTTCTCCGTGTCCTGTAGAAAAACTGAGCACATGCCACCCTGTGTGCAAAACACAAACAGATACCAGGAGATAAGTGCCTATTGCCTTGCATACATGTGTGCATGCACACCTGCAGCTTTTGTTTTTCTTTTCTTAAATCACTCTTCATTGTCACACTAAGTAATGCAGCTCCAATATTCTCCCATTTTTCAACACTTGAACACTTCAAACTTCACCTTTACCGTAGCCCTTATGTAACATTACATAGATACTTATACACTAAATAAATGTGCTGTAGAACTTGATATTTAAAAATGGGGCTTAGACAGAAAAGCTTTGTAGAATTTTGTGAGGGTAAACCATACTACTGACAGCAGATCTTTTCCCATCTATAACTTTATACAGCAGCCAACAAAATTCAACTCAAAAACAAATAGAAACAATGGAGAAGGGGGGAAATTTGCAATAACCTTGTTGCACAAGTGTGTAGACCATTTTATAATGGGGCTTGTAACTGTGCTCATGTTCCAAAGCAATCATACACCGGTCGTCATGATTCTAATTAATAAAGATAAGGTGTCTCTGTCGGACTTTGAGGTGTTTGTTATATCTACCTACTGAAACCACGGTCTGCAAAGAGCTTGCTTGCATGTACAAGATCTCACTGTGAAAAGGTACAGAACAAAGATTTTCCAAAATAGTGGGTGTTACCATGAAGGCAATCAACAACTGGAGAAAACGGGGTATCACAATGATGCTATCAAGAACAGGACATTCCTCCAAAATTGCTCCCCTCCATTGCACCCTCCAAGAGGCTGCCAAGTGATCTATGGCAACATTAAAGTAGTTGTACTGGTCATTCCCTGCATGTGACAATAGTCTCTTGCACTCTTCAGGCATCTGGGCCATGAGCTAATGTGGCTAGATGGAAGCTGTTTCTCATAAATGACAAAAATCCAAGCCTGCTGAAATCATCCCAAACCATTTGTGTCATTTGGCACATTTGTGTTATAATCAAATGAGACCAAGGTAGAGCTGGTCTCTGGTGCTTCTGGTGACCCAAAGCACAAATAAAGGAATGGTTTCAGAAGATGATGAAAATTTAGGAAAGACCCAGTCAGAGTCTAGAGCTAAATCCTATCAAAAAACCTGCAGAATGACTTGAAGCATGAAGAGTGCCTTGAAGAGAAAAAGGAGACTGGGTGTGTCCCCAACAACACTGAGGGTTTTATTACAAGCAAAAGATACTTTACCAAAGTATTATTTTAAAGGCTGTGCACACGTATACAATCTGGAAATTACACTTTTTTTTTTTAAACAAGAGAAGCTCAAGATGTCTGTCAGGGCCTGCACATGCATTGCATAATATTAGCCGAATAAAACAATACTAACTGTCTTCAAAAATGTAAAATGTAGTAAAAATGTAAAAATTCTTAAATGTAGTACCAGAGGGTTACCATGTCAATCAAAATTAAATAAAAAAAGAAAAGAAAAGAAAACAAAGAACACAGCTTACATTCACACTGCGGATGACGCCCGTCTGGTTGATGACTCCTCCATCCAGAAAGGTGTCCTTGACGCGCACCAGGATGTCTGTGGTGACCCAGTCACTGGAAGTCTGGTCAATGTTTGAGCCAGGGGTGTGAGGGTTATAGCCGCCTGGGGATGGAGCCCCAGGAGTCATGGGGCTATAGCCTACTGGGCTGGGGCTCGGACTTGCCTATATATCATACAGTTATCCATCATGTTAATTTACACCTCATCTGGATAGAAAAAGCAGTCCATATGTAAGCACAGGCTACAAAAAGCTATACTTAAAAGTGATGGTACCTGGTATGCCATGGGTGAGGGTGTCGGGTGGTAGCTGGCTGGTGAGTGGGTGTTTTGGTAACCCACTGGACTCGGGGCCACCTGGTGATAACTCTGCGGACTAGGGCTAGGCTGGTAAGAGCCCTGTGGAGACGGTGCTGCGTATGGAGAGTACTGGTCTGTGTTGTACCTGTAGAACAATTATATAGCCACAAGTTATGCTCTAAGTCCATCGAATGAGGCCAAAATAAATACCATGTACTATTACATATCCAGAAATCATCTCACATTGCTGGAGTTCCAGGGGTCTGGGGATTGTATTGGGGATTGACTTGTGGAGAGGGCACTTCTGGATAGCCAGGGGTCTGAGGATTAGGTGTGCCCCCATAGCCTTGAGGAGACGGAGAGGGCTCGTCATCATAGCTGAACTCATAATCCTCATCGGGCCTGTGTGTTTAAAAAAAAAAAAAAAAAAAAAAAGCAGCACATGAAGTCAAGGACACACAGAAGCATTATATCTCAATTAAACTGGCATGTGAGGGTTTCTCTCTTGCCTTGATGGTGTGTTGGGATTGTTGGGGTCCCAAGCTCCACTCTGCCCAGGTGTCCGGCTCCCGTCATGCAGTGGGGTCTGGGAGCCATAATGAGGTGTCCGGCTTCCTGTAATCAAACACACTTCTGTTAAAAAGCAAAGCAAAGCAGAGAGATTAAGATTAGATGATACCTGATGATAATTGGTCTTACCGTCATGCAGGGGTGTCTGGCTGCCATACATCGGGGTACGAGAGCCTGAACCGTACATGGGTGTCTGGGAGCCATACATTGGTGTCCGACCATGAGTGGAGGTCATTCCTCCATGCCTCTTAGCACCACTGGTTCATAAAAGGAAGAACAATTTTTTTTAATATTTAAATGGAATTTCATTAGAATATCTTTGTCTCTGTTCTCTAGTCTTCAGTCATTTACTGTGCCATGACAAATTCGGAGAAACTTTAAAGGATGACATACACGCTGGTCAGACGCTGGCGGTCCACTGAAATAGTCTGACAAGTTGAGTGCAGCTCCACTCTTGCTGTCGATTCTGTAGCATCTTTGACAACCCCGATGTAACCTGTACAAAAGATAATATCCATAGCCTTTAATCAAAAACCTATAAATAGGTATTGGGTTTTTTGACTGATGATTTTCCAGCAGGGAGCAGAAGATCAAAAGAAAATTTTAAGATGAAATCAAACGTTTTGGTCAATTATGTAACTCAGTGCTGAAACAGTTGCAAAGTCCTGTCTGAAAGTATTGGAACAGCAGGTTTTTTGTGTTTGAGATCAAAAGATGAATAGGAAATAGACCAGAATTTCAGCTTTCATTTTCTGGCATTTTAGAACCTGGCACCTGTGGTGGCAGACCCGTTTTTTAAGTGAGCAAAACTAATGCAACAGTTAGACACAAAGGTAACAGTGCTTGTAGCACAGCTTTTTTCAGTTGCTCTAAGAAGTTTCTCCCTTCAGTCTCCACTTCAGGGGGTGAAATGCTGCTCAACTGGGTTAAGACCTAGTGATTATCTTGGCCAGTATAAAACCTTACACTGTTTCCCCCTGATGAAGTCCATTGGAAGATCCTGCCAATTACATTGGATGCATTTCTCTGTAAATTGGCAGAGAGGGACTGTCTACAGATGGGACTGTATGCGCTAGACATGCACACCACACAAGAGCAATCATCACCCCTACCTTTGTATGGCCCTTGGGATATTCGAACCGTCTGCCCAATCAGGTCATTGTCTCGTCTTCCACGGCCACGTCCCATTCCTCCACCACCGCCACCGCCGCCTCCCCTCTGCATCTGACCTGGAGATGAAAATAACAGAATTTTGAAGTATAAACAAAATCACACCACATTATGATTTAGTATTTCATGTAGAATTATTCATGATATTGCTGAAGAAAGAGCATAATTTACCCCCTCCTCCTGGATGCATTGGGCTGCTAATTCGAGGACTCATGGGAGCAAAACCACCAACAGTAAAATTGGTCACATCTCTAGGCTGTAATATCAAAATAAACAGCAATTTCTCCTATAAGTAAATTTAGCATTAAACATTCTATGGGGGCTGTTTTTGCTATTCAAGTTCTTTTAGAGTGATATGTGGAAGAAGAGCTTTTTTGCCACGCTTACTTTTGAACCCCCAGCCAGCACAAGATGCCGTGTCTTACAGACAAACATGCCTCCATTTTCAACAAGCTTCTTACAGTGAAGGAAGGCAAACCCTCGGAAGAGATGCCGAATTTCTCCCTCTCTGCCCTGTAAAACACACACAATCAAGAGTAAATCTCTGAGAAATTCTTCACTTTAAATCTATTATAGATAACATTCTCTGAAAGGTACACTTCCTCACTTTAATAGTACCAAAGACATAGGAAACTGGATAAATAATACATAAGCCCTGTGCAGCGAACACTACACTACAAAATTTAATGATCGTACCAAGTATCAGGGTTCAATCTGAAGTCAAGATGTATTTCTGCCCCCAGCAGGTGCAATGCCCACTGAAACCAAATCACCTGTGATTCTATTCAAAGGTTAGCAAGCAAGACTATAAATCAAATCCTTATTGGGTTAAGAGAAAAGTGCCAAAATGCATTGTTTGCAAAGCCATATACTCACTGAACATATTATTAGGAACAGCTGTACACCTATTAATTCAAAATCAAGCAGCAGCAGCATTGGGAAATGTTCACATCAAACATTAGAACAGGAGGAAAAAAAAGTGAGCTTGATGATTTTGACTATGGAATGATTGTTGGTGCCAGATGGGCTGCTTTGAATATTTCTATAACTGCAGATCTCCTGGGATAAATAACGGTGCACAAAAATAAAAAAAACATCCAGTGAGTGGCAGTTCTGCCGCTGGAAATACCTTGACGATAAGGGAGGTGAACAGAGAATGGCCAGACTGGTTTGAGCTGACAGAAAGGCTACGGTAAACTCAGATAACTACTCCTTACAACTGTGGTGAGCAGAAAAGCAGCTCACAACACAGAACACTTTGAACCTTGAGGCAGATCAGCAACAATAATACGTCACGTTCCATTTCAGCCAAGAACAGAAAGCTGAGGTTGATGATGGGAGAACTGTCACATGGTCTGATGAATTTCAATTTCTGCTGAGGCATACAGATGGCAGGGTCAGAATTTGATGCCAACAGCATGAATCCATGGACCAAACTATGTTCAGCCTATTTGAGTATTGTTGCTGACCATGTTCTTTTCTTTATTTCCACAATTTACCATCTTCTAATGGTTACTTGCACCATGATAAGGTCACAAAGCAAAAGTCAATAAACAAGATACCATTTTTTAAACTGTATTTTTATAGCTTTACACGATCAGACATGGATTGTCCTTTCTTTCATTTTGTTTTACCTCATAAAACTCAACCTACAAATGATCTAAAGAAGATATAAAACGTCTGCACATTTCTGTTAATGTCAGCCAGAGGAGACAAAACTTGCAACGGTGCCATAAAATACATGCTCAATACGAGTTAGTTCCTGTTACTATGTACAACAGCTGTAATTCTCTGTTCCTTCTTCACTCTCTCTCTTTCTCACCACTGAATTAAAAGAGCAAGAAATATGGTTTGTCATGTTACCAAGATACCATAAAACACAAACAACTCCATCCTTAAGACTTTTCCATGGAAGAAATTATTTCAGAAGTTCATTATGTAATTTAGAAGTCATCCATACAGTCCATGAGAGTCTGCCGGCCACATAATAGTTTTCCAGATGTCCTCCACACCTCACTCCTTTTCCAGTGCATGAGGTCATATGGCAGAGCAATCTATTTTCACTGCTCACAGACAAGGAATTTACATTTGTTCTGTTCAATTTATACAAAGCAACTTACAAGTGAAGAATAACATTTCAGCTTCAGTACAGTAGCAGACCTTGGAGTAAGCACTAAATTTAATCACTAGAAAAAAGTGCAAGGGATCAGGAACTGAAATGTGCAGTAGTTTTGCACTACTGAAAGGCCAAGGAAAGACCAAGAAGGAGCATAGATGTGTATGAAAGAGTAGAAGTAGCAGATTCAGAAGTCATTCTGTAGGTAAGCATTAGTGACTTGAATTTGATTAGGGTGGCCATAGGTAGCCAGTGGAGGTGAGTGAGCAGCAGAGTGACTTGTACCCTTTCAGGCTGATCAAAAAACAGATGCATTTCACTATGCATGCTAGGACACCAGCTACAAGGGCACTGCAGCAGCCAAGACAAGAGATAGCCATGGCCTGCAACAAGAGTTGGGTGGCATAAAGAGTCAGGCAAGATCAGATTTTCAAGTGTTATATAGCGCACAACTGAGGGACAGATGCAACCTAGTCAGGGATTGATAACTGGTCATCAATTATGACACCCTGGTTTCTTGCAACCTTGGTTTGGTTGAGAGATGAAGAGACAATTGTTTATACTAGTATTGTGATGATATTGTGTTCACCATATCAAAGGCTGCTGATATTGTTCAGCAAGATGGGCCTGAGGACTGAGCCACTCGATACACACAATGTGCATACAACTGAAGAGTTTATGTGGGCAATAAGCGTGGCTTACTTATTTCCCTAATGTTTAAGTCAGATGTTTAATTGAAGTCAGATTATTATTTTGTGTGGTTTACAAGTGATTTGAAACTTCACTCAGACATTCTGCAATACACAGGCTGATCTTTGCTTACCGAATGTGGTCCATCAATGACTTTGACAATGTCCTTCACATGGATGTTGTTCTGCTCAGAATCCAAGGCGACAGCAAAGCGATTGTCCTTCCGTCTATTCACTGCCTGGTGCCGCACTGTGAGCACCTTACCATGCATGTTAAGTACCTGGGAACACAAAGTCCACATATAGCAGAATTAAAATCATATGGCACTGAACAGCCTTTTAAACACTTACAGATGTGATCTGAATCAGCTGTGATCACTCAATGTGTATGATCAGGAAGCTCAAATCAGGTGACTGGACAGCCATTACCTGGAAGGTCTCTCTCTCCAGCCTGACAATGACCCCCACAGTTTGTGGATCCAACTGTACCAGTTCCCCCCATTCATGCTGCCCACCCGCATCCACCCCAGATGCAGTCTCTGAGCATAGCTGTAAGTCCCGAGGCAGGACCTTAAGCTGCAGCACACAAACACAATAAGATATTTAACTTGTAATATGCACTTGCAGTAAGGAAAAATCAATCATGTGTTGAATAACATTCTAAAATAATTGTACAGTGACAAGTCTCTGCTTTCTTAAGAGTGCTATGATCATTGGTAAACAAAGGCTGAACCCATTCTACAAAGCTACAAACTTACAGGTTGGTTGTGCTAAATAAAAGCAGGTGATGTGAAATAGCTCACCTCGTGCATGGTAAGATCAGAGAAGAGAATGACAAAATTTTCTTCAACACGAACAATAAGACCGGTATCGCCTTCATAACGACCTGCGATGACCTTCACATGGTCACCCATACGAAAGTACTTCCTCAACTCATGAGCTGGAAACTCCAGAGGGTCCTGAAGACAAAAGAATTAAATCTATAAGACCAAGGATTTCAACTTTAGAGATTTTGCTACTGTGTGTTGAAAGCATAGCAATTGATAAATGATAGATTGGACAGTCCTGCTACCTCTATTAGCAGTACTATAACCACAATTCCACTGAAGTTTAGACTTTGTGTAAAACAAATAAAAACAGAATACAATGATTTACGGATCCTTTTCAACCCATATTCAATTGAATACACTACAAAGACAAGATATTTAATGTTCAAACGGATAAACTTTATTG
>JAOVYV010000050.1:12333091-12346135 GCA_025674545.1 Hassar affinis
TAATACACATATACACACACACACATAGATCTCTATTCACTCAGAGCCAATTTGGGCCTATAGGGTGGATATGGAAGGGCTGAAATGTATTTTTCAGCCAAAAAGTGAAGTGAAGTGACAACAAAATGACAAGTCAGTGTGTTGTCATGATGGAGGATCCAGAGCACACACAAAAACCCTCTTCCTTAAATGTCCAAGTTAAAAAAACTCCAAGTTAAAATGTTCCATTTACATTTTTGTCCTTCTGCTACAAATTTTTTTATGGACGATCAAAAAAAGACAATAAACAGTGAGTTCTTTTTTAATTCTCTCATGAGAGCTTTCTTTTGCCGAGGTGATTGTCGTGTTGTCGTGTGTCATCCAGAACTTTATCTTTTTGCCTCCGGATCTTACTCAAACTCCTGTGATCACTCTGCTCAGGAAATTGGGCTCTCTCATATATTTATCACCCACCATTATACAATCATTGTATAATAATATTCATTATATTTATTTCAGTAAAAGTTGAAAATGAACAAAGTATCAAATTTCATGAGTATATCTTCAAATGTTCTTCCACAACATACAGAGTGGAAACTTTAACAATATGAACGGAAGCAAATTCGTATCTGTTAGGATGTATGTAACACAGAGACATCATACTCACTCTAAGTTGTTGGGTGAGACTTGTGAGCCTTTTGGGTATGTTCGACTTTTGCTCAGTCTCTTGAACAAGAACAGTCATCTCCTGTTGAAAGCACCTCAGTGTGGATTGGGAACAGTTCTGCTGGAGCGAGAAGACAACACCTTGAAGTTCTATGGTAAACACAGGCAAAAACACCAGAATATTATATAACTTCATGTGCTTAAAATAAATAGATAATGAATAATTACCATGTCTTGTGAATGTAGTGAATAAGAAACCCCAGATAATGTTTGATTTACTTTAGATAAAACACATAAACACATCTGTAATTTGGGATCTTGTTTGTGTCTTGTTCCCAGAAAATAATAAATAATAATTTCTAAGAAACACTGACTTGTCAGTTAGCATCTTCTGTACATTTGAGCAGACTAATTATGTACACAGATGAGCCATAACATTAAAACCACCTGCTGATTATTGTGTAGGTCCACCTTGTGCCTCCAAAACAGCTTTGATCCATTGGGGAATGGACCCAATAAGATCTCTGATTGTGTGAAATCAGTCTTGTTTGTCCAGCACATCGCACAGATGCTCAATAGGAATGACATCTGTGTAATTTGGAAGGCAAGTTAACACCTGAAACGTATGTTCCTCAAACCGTTCCTGAACATTTTCTTCAGAGTGGTAGGGCACATTGTCCTGCTGAAAGAGGCCACTGGCTTTAGAGTATACCGATGCCATGAAGGGGTGTACTTGGTCTGCAAGAACCTCTTCTCCCGGCACAGACCTGGCAATCCACATGATTTATAATAAAAAATGTGATTCATCTGACCAGGCCAACTTCTTCCATTGTTCCATCCTCCATGTCCAGTTATGATGGTCACCTGCCTATTGTAGACACTTTCGGTGTTGTACAGAGGTCAGCATGGGCACTTTGACCAAGCTGTGGCTTACAGCCCCGTATGCAGCAAGCTGTAATACACCTGTGTCCTCTGAGGCCTATCACAGCCAGCATGAACTTTTTCAGCAATTTGTGCTGAAAAGAGTAGCTCTTCTGTGGGATCGGACCAGATAGTCTAGCCTTTGCTCCCAATATGAATCAGCATTGAGCTTTGTTGCCAGTTCACCGTTGTCCTTCCCTGGACTACTTTTGGTAGGTACTAACCACTGCACACCTCAGCAGACCTGCTGTTTTGGAGATGCTCTGACCCAGTCATCTAGCTCATCTGGCCCATTTGTTTTAAAGTCACTGATGGTTGACGGTTCCAACACATCAACTTTGAGAACTGACTGTTCACTTGCTGCCTTATCTATCCCACCTCTTGACAGATGAGGCCACTGTAACTGATAAGATAATCAGTGTTATTCACATCACCAGTCAGTGGTTTTAATGTTATGGCTGATTGATGTATACAGCTGAGAAGCACTTCTGCTCACAATTATTTTAAATTAAAAGTGTAATAATGAGCTACATTCATTAAAAATGAAGAATACTATTACATGCAAGAAACACATACCCCATAATTGCTTAGCGCTGGTGTGTATAGCTTGGAATCGTATAATTCCTGTTATGATAGAAGAATACATTGGTATCATAATCAAAATAACTAAATTATAGTTGCTGTTGTTAATATTGCATAGTTCTTTGTAATTAAGTTGTTAATATAAGATAGAGGAATTACGTATAGACAAATGAGTAAAATAAGGGAACAAATTCATCTTCAGCTTCTTCATCTATTATTATTTTAAAGGGAATGTCAATCTACCTAAAACATGACACTGCTAAGACTAGCTGACTTCAAATTATATAATTTGCATTGATTACTGTACTTTTATATATGGAATATATTGTTGAGTTTACGTTGCTTACTTTTATTACATTTACAGAATTTAGCAGGTGGCCTTATCCAGAGTGACATATAGAAGTGCTTTGCAGTCTCGAGATCAGTCGTTTTATTTTCCCGGCATCAATGAAAGAATCTAAAATAACATCTAAAGAAGAGAGCGAGCCAGCATAAACCCACTGATCAAGACAAATACCATAATTACCATAATTATTCAATTATGGCAAAGGAAATGCCAACATATGAACCATGAACTTCCTAATCCAAGCAATTTCCATTTCTGCCTTTTGGACTTCACCCTGATCGTTCATTCAGAGTCTAAATAACTTCCACATCTGTCTGTCAGGCTTAACCCTAATCACCAGAAACATAGATATGCATGCAACTATGAAGAAAATAAGCCTTTCTCAAACATTTTTTATATTTGTTTCGGTTTGGGTTATGCAAACATTCAAAGACAAATTTAATAAATGAGCTCATTGGGTATAAACAGTGCTTTAAAATTTTTGTTAGAAGTCTCTTTTTGGGCTCTTCCTATAAGTGTACTTGGGAGCATTGGGTGCTCACTGAGTTTTGCAACAAAGTAACAGGTTGCAGCTGGGACCAAAAAAAATCTGCAAGCTCTTAAAGCTGCAAAATGTCTCAAAACTTCAGTCAAGTCCAGTTCTGCTGTGGGATGTAGGGTTGGTGCTAAGCAGTTTGTTTAATTTCCTATTCAAACAAATAGAAAATATTTATATAACATGGGTTTTGCATAAGACAGTTTTTATTGTTGTTCATTATGGCCACTGTGTCAGCATGCAATGACAGTGCTACAGTTAAGCCAAATCACCCATTCCTCCCAAAAATATTAAAACTGAGGTATGTTAATAAACCTAACAGTATATCTGCTCTTGCAGTGTCCAGTAAGGGCTCTTCTGGCCATCTATCTCTATCTCTATCAGGGATGCAGCACACCCTGGACACTAATTGTTACAGGTACAGGGCTATCCATGCACACACAAACAGCTTCTTCTCCAGACCCGTGGCCTCTGTCATACCTCACTGACTGATTACACCTTTGTATGGTGGGGTGATTGTCCTGAATACCTTCTTGTTTACTGGCACATGAACACTGTGTGTGCACATAAAAATACACTAATATCAGCCACTTGCAATTATTGTCTTGTACACTTGTCAGACCACAAGTACACTATATAGAACTATGGGTATGAACAGCTTATGACTGTAGTTACAGCTAACATGTCCACCAAAGCTGGGGATAAATACCTACTACATACATTTAGCCAAACAGTTGGTTCTGCATATGAGTATATGCCAGTACATTACATTACATTACATTACATTGCATTTAGCTGACGCTTTTATCCAAAGCGACTTACAAGAGTAGGTAGCAAGGTCAAGAGGGACTCAAGTACACAGCACAGAGATTTCCACACTCTCTACCTTCTAACTGGCTGTCAGGCTTGTGGCTAAGCACTGCTAACATGTTTGAGTGGGTTTCCCACATTCATTTATGAGCTGTTCACTGCTCAGCGTGTTATGTTTCAATTTCAGGCCCAGGGCCCCCAGTTTCAATTTCAGGGCCAGGGCCCACAGTTTCAATTTCAGGGCCAGGGCCCACAGTTTCAATTACCGGTTAGGGTTGTGTGCAGGGGGGTACACACCAGGCCTTGGTGGATTCAGGGTGCAGTCAAACTGTGATTCACCAAATCCTGGTTCAATACGCATAGCTGGTGGAGGGAGAGGTGAAGGTGTGTGAAAGTGTGTTTGCACGGGGATATTAACGACTATCCTGTAGTTCCCGTCACGATAAGAGAAAAGCAGAGTGTTGAGGCGGCGGTTAGTCCCCGCCTCTCCCATCCGCTAATTCTGGGTACAAATTGGCCGGGGTTTAATAAACTGTTGAAAGAAATTTGCGCGGATGGGTCCTGCACAAAAGGAGCGCGGTGCAGGATGTGTACGGCGCTGATGGGAGAAGCGGAGTCTCCCTCGTCGACGTCACTCAGCGTCAGACTGACGCGGAGGCCAAGGCGGGGTATATCCCCCCTCCCTCCAGGGATTCCCCATTGGGGATTTCCCACTAGAGCAAACGCTCGACGAGACGCTCCGCCACGCCTTTGACTAGTGAGAGTAATCGATAATCAAAGGGTTCCCCCCGCACACTGGAAGTTACCATCCAGTTGTTGGTGCCTAAGAGCCGCCGGGAAAAGTTATTCCAGGCCGTTCATTATAATCCGACATTTAGGACAGGATAAAACACTTTTCCGTCTCATGGCCTTCTATTGGCTGGGCATTCAGGGGTGTTCGCAGGTGGTGTGCGACATGTCGCGAATGTCAGCTGGTCAATCGCCATTGGACCCTCTCCCATTAATCGAGGCCCCGTTCGAACCCTAACCCTAACCCGCTTTGTGTTAGTTCTCGTGGACTACGCATCGCGATACCCGGAAGCAGTGCCACTTCGCAGCATCTCAGCGACGGCACTTCAGTGTGTTCTCCCTGGTCGGGATCCTGAAGGAGATCCTGACAGATCAGGGCACAGCCTTCATGTCGCGCACAATGTACAAACTGTACGAATTATTGATGATTAAATCGATTCGTACCTGAACACAAAAAACAGGTGGTCAGAGCAGAACTTAAGGCCATGCTCGATATGGGGGTGATCGAGGAATCCCACAGCGAGTGGAGCAGCCCGGTTGTCCGGGTTATCGATGCAGGCGTGTCGGTCCACCTCTGTGTGGATTATCGTAAAGACAACGCGTGTCTAAATTCGATGCGTTTCCCACACCTCGCATTGACGAACCACTCGATCGGTTAGGCGCAGCTCGTTTTTATTCGACCATGGACTTAACCAAGTGAAATTGGCAGATCACCCTGACTCCCATGTCCCGCGAAAAAAACGGCATCTCCACTCCGTTCGGCTTACACCAGTTCGTAAAACTCTGCTTCGGGTTACACCAGTTCGTAACACTCCGCTTCGGGTTACACCAGTTCGTAACACTCCGCTTCGGGTTACACCAGTTCGTAACACTCCGCTTCGGGTTAATCGGGGCTCCGGCTACGTTTCAGCGGCTGATGGACCGAGTGCTCCGCCTATCTTTAAGATATAATCATTTTCAGTAATGATTGGCCGCGGCACATTCATCACCTCCGGGCTGTCCTGAGATCGCTGAGGCGTGCGGGGCTCACCGTTAGCCAGAGGAAGTGTACAACTGGGCGGGTGGAGGTAAAGTATCTGGGCTTCCACCTGGGCCATGGGCAGGTCCTGCCCCAGATTGATAAAACCGATGCGATTACAGCTTCCCCCCGCCCAGGACCAAAAAGGAGGTGAGACAGTTCCTGGGGCTGGCTGGCTATTATCGCCGCTTCATACCCAACTACTCGGACCTCACTAGTCCTCTGACTGATCTCACTAAAAAGGGAGAACCAGATGCAGACCAGTGGACGGAGCAGTGCCAACAGGGCTTCAATCAGGTAAAAGCAGCACTTTGTAGTGGCCCTCTTTTGCACTCTCCTGACTTCTTTCTCCCCTTTATGTTGCAGACAGACGTATTGGACTGAGGGCTGGGGGCCTTTTTGGCCCAAGTGGTGGAGGGTGAGGAGCACTCCTTGCTGTACATCAGCCAGAAGCTCTTGTACCGGGAGCGGAGGTACAGCACGGTCGAGAAAGAGTGTCTGGCCATGAAGTTGGCCATCCTCACCATCCACTACTACCTGCTGGGGAAGGCCTTCACCCTCTGTTCGGACCACGCCCCGCTTCAATGGCTCCACTGCATGAAAGATGCCAATGCCAATGATCACCCGTTGGTATCTAGCCCTCCAGCCTTTCAAGTTTGAGGTGATCCACAGGCCGGCTGCACAGATGGCAGTGGCAGACTTCCTCTCCCACCAGGGTTGCGTGCAGAGAGCTGATCTAAAAAGCAAATGCTGACTTTGAGCTGAAAGTAGATAAAACTGTTTTTGCTGAGTCCCTAACCTGGAATATGGAAAAACAGCGTGGTAAAATGGTCTGTTTTGGAAAACCCTAAAATACGACATAACATTCCTGACCAGCCCACATTCTAGCCCAGGCAACAGATGGTATGCATGTGATGCCATTTTATTATTTTCTTTAAAGAGTGCCAAAAGATAAAGTAAAGAGTATTGTGAAGAAGGAGATGACAACAATGGACCAACAGCAAATCATTCTAATCAAGACACAATAGGAACTCTACATCTTTAATAATAACCATTGCACCAGAGGAACACTTGAACAGATTATCAACAGGCCATGAAAATATTTTTATTTTATCATTTTCTGTATATCATAAACATCCAAAAAAGAGCTTTAAAATGTCCTCTAACCCCTCCTACCCAGCATGCCTCATTTCACATGTCAGAAGATGAAAGACTCTAAAACACAAAACTAAAACACATTGCTTCAGAAACAGTTTCTTCAACTAAGAACAGTAAACCTCTGCTTCATGCACTTTGCACTGCTGTAATATTTGTCCAGACTATACTTTTATCACACTGTTAAATCTGAATCGATTAATGAATAATCATAAATGTCACACAGCAAATTAAATTACCACTGCGTCTACTGATTTCACTCCATCTACTACAAACTTTACACATACATGTCTGCTACTCCTGCACTCAATGCCAATTTTGTGCATGTGTTGTCTTGTCCTTCCATCTATGTGTGATACAGGCACCGCTTCCAAGCTACCAAAATAACAAAGCGCCACCATGAACCCGTGTCTCATTGACTGAGGAGCAGTATGTTGGAACAGGAATGCAGGGGGGAGCATGGCGCCCTTGTGTTATCAGGACATCAAGTGTTCGTACCAGTTCAGAGACATCACTGTGTTTTGGTCTGCTCAGTCAATATCATAATAGATTATTATTATATTATACAATTATTTAGGAGGAATCAGATCAGATGAAGCTGTCCACCTTGCACTACTCAGATAGGCTGTGACAGGCAATAAAATGATGCTTTGTTGATAACAAGGGGCTCAGTGTGTACCAAGAAAACATCTGCCACACAATTACACCATCAGCAACAGCCTGAACTGTTAACATAAGACAGATTTGATTCATGGATTAATGCCATGCACATCAAATTCTTCCAAATGAAAAGGCAACAGACAGTTGAAGTTTTTCTCTGTAGCCTCAGATTACTTTTCTTGGTTGACCTGATGTGGAAGCCGACATTCTGCTGCTGTTGTAAGCCATCCACCTTAAAGATTCATGTGGTATGCTTTTTGGGATGTATTTCTGTTCACCATAGTTGAAAGGAGTGGTTATTCAAGTTACATAGCCTTCCTGTCAGCTCTAAACCTCTAACCATCTGGTCATTTGCCTCTGATCTTTCTTCAAGAAAGCAAAGCCACTTGTAGAGCTTTGCCAAAGGAACCTTGTAACAATCTGTTTATGCTGTGTGTGAAAATCCCAGGACATCTGCACGTTCTGAAACCGCCCTGTCTGGCACCAACTACCGCATCATAGTCAAAGGTATGTTTTTGATGTGTCCATTATCTGAAGCTCTGGACCTGTATCTGTGCGACTGTATATGCTGCTTGGCTTAGCTGATTGGATAATTGCAAGAATGTGCAGGTGTAAATGTCATTAATATAGTGTTAAATTTGTTAACAAAAACTGTGAGTAACGACACTGAAGTATTAGAAAATCTGGTACCGGAGCATATGCAAAATATCTAGCAAAGCCACCTATGCACATTGTTGGTTGGTTCCACCAGTGTGTATATAAAGTGATACACATCTATGGAAATGTCTACAGTTGTTTCCGCTGTAAGAACGGCAATTTTTCGATTTTCAACATGGTTTAATAGTTGGAGTTTGTGAGATGGGTCATAGCATTTCGGAAGTAGAAGCAAAGCTTGGGTTTTTATATATGAGCATTACAAAGGTATACTGTGACTGCCAGAATTCCAGCTTAACCTCAACTTTATGACAGCAATGTGGCTGTAAAAAGACTGGGTGAACGTGACCAGAATCGGCTGGCAAGAATCGTTTCATGTGATAGGCGTGCAAGTCTGCCTCAAGTAACATTGGAATTCAAAAAAACCTCAACAAACATCAGTGTGAGGACTGTGCAATGTTCCCTCCAAGATCCAGTGGGGACCTACCAAGGACTGACTGGTATACCAGTTTTTCTGATACTTCAGTATATGTTCATCAATGACCTAAGTTCCTTGACTAAGACAAGACAGCACCGGGACTATATCAACATGCAATACTGATGATAAAAAAATACAAAAATGTAGTTTAAAAACTAAACCCTTCATCAAAACATTTTTATTTTATTTTATTTTTAATGATGAAAAAAAGAGATGAAATATTATAGACAGTCATTTTTATCACTGTAAAACCTTTTCAATGAAATAAATAGTGAATGATTTACTAGCAAAGAATGCTGTATAAAATTAATTAAAAAATATATATATATATTTTCCTGATCAGTTCAGCAACTTGCAGAAGCCTGTGGGATTTAGAAAGCCTGGGGGATTTAGAAAAAATGCAAGACTTTTATTATCACGAGTCTCCAATAAATGGCAGTCATTTTCAAGTAATTAAAGCTGATAAACCTCTTGGCATTTATTGGATATTTTATGGTACATTACAATCCAGATATCACTGTTTGCTGGATGGCATACGCAGCAGTTTTGTTTCTTGTGCCACACATGCGTGTGCCATATCAGGACTACACCAGCATACTGAGGAGTAATGTTAAGCAAATGTTAAGTAATGATGACATTATTTTACTTTATTATGTTACTTTTATTTCCATTGTTTTTGGCCAGCTGAAAATATTGGTTTCAATATATGTTATTGCCTGTACAACTCTCATTGTTTTATGGTAGCACTTATGAAATTTACACAAATTTACACTGCTCACTGAGCCTTTTTTTAGAAACACCATGTAGCATCATTGAAATGCATCAATTTTTGTAGATACAGGCCATCAACTTTGAGTAATGTTCACATAAACCGTCAGAATGTGAGCTTGGTCATTTTGAGCATGGCATGATTGTTGGTATCAGAGGGCAGACTGGTTTGAGCTGAAAGAAAGGCTACAGTAACTGAGATAACCACTCTGTACAATTGTACTGAACAGAAAAGCATCTCAGAACACACAACACATCAAACCTTGAGGTGGATGGGCAACAACAGCAGAAGACCACATCAAGTTCTGTCAGACAAGAACAAAATGCTGAGGCTTAATTGGGCACAGGCTCACCAAAACTAGACAGCTGAAGACTGGAAAAACATAACCTGGTCTGATGAATCTCGATTTCTGAGGTACGCAGATGGTGCGGTTACAATTCGGTGCCAATAAAACGAATGCACAGGCCCAATATGCCTTGGATCAACAGTCCAGGCTGGTGGAAATGGTGTAATGGTGTGAGGAATGTTGTTTCTTGCTACACTTTGCATATTATTACCAAACATCATCTGAATGCCACAGACTATTTGACTCTTGTTGCTGATCATGTGCATCACTTCATGGCCACAATCTTCTAACAGAGACTTCCAGCATGATAAAGCATCATGTCATAAAGCAAATGTTGTCTCAGACTGGTTTCAAGTGGCCTTCAGTGGCCTTCACAGTCACTGGATCTGAAACTGATCTGAGGAGACTGGTAGAACAGGAGATCTGTTTCCAGCACCTGTGTAATCCATGCCCTGATGAATAGAGGCAGTTTGGAGAGCATTTGGAGAGGCCCTACCTATTATCACTCTACACTCACTCGCTCGCTCGCTCACTCACTCAGTCACTGCAGATCACTTGTAAGGACAGACAGCTGTTGCTACATTTTGCACACTGTTAGGATGATTCACGTACACTTTGTAATTTCAAGCATCTCTTCACAACATTAATAAATCAAAAGGTTTCAACACGAATTCGGGCACACTTAAGGTTTACGTAAAAAAAAGCTTGGGCTGTGTTGTGTCCTCGTACGCAAGCGTGGTGGAATGCAGCTGCATTTATGATATAATTCTAATTAATAATTATGCTCATGGCAAAGCAATCAAATGCATTACAAAACACAGCAGAACTCCATCTGCAGCATGGCTCGAGCCACGTGTCTCAGGCAGGCTGTATGGCTGCTAGTGCACAAAACAGGAATCAGGACTGAGGAACAATAACATGACGGGACTAAAGAAAGTTTTCAAAGAATACAGATGATCTTTATGGACTGCTGTAGATGTATGTGGGAAAATTCTTTATACGCAGGCTTATTCAGGGTATTTTTTGGATATGCATATGCAGGGTATGATATGTTGAGAATGTTCATATGGCATGTTGAAATAAATATTTTTATAAAGATCAGTGCCTCTAGGCCTATGTTTTTGCCTTCATGCATGGCTGTTTCGGTTTCAGCAGCAGCAGCGTGTCCGTGGCAGTAATATGTGGGCTAAGCCAAACTTTCACAGTCTAAAACGCTTAATGGGGAAAAAAAAGCTTAACGTGGCTGAATGTACTAAAACAATCAGCTAGGAACACCAAAGTATCTCACGTACTACTGGTCATAAGTATTCTCTACTGCTGAAACGATAAACCTGTGATCCAAAAGGAAAGTGCTCATTTTTATGTTAAGCTTTTGATTTTCCGTTTAAACCTATTACCAGGAAAAAAAGCTTAATTATTAATGGATTAATGTTCTAAAACAATGAGCTAGGAATACCAAACTTCTCACACTTACTACTGGTGATAAGTACTCCTTGCTGTAGTCTTTGCATAAGCTTTATTATAAGCTTTTTCCTTATAATAGGGTTGAATGGGAAGAAAAAATCTTAATGTAAAAATCTTTACTTCCCCTTTGGATCACGGGTTTGTTATTTCAGGAGTAGAGCGTACTTATGACCAGTAGTAAGAGAGACATGTTTGGTGCTCCAAGTTCATTGTTTTATTACATTAAGCCATTAATAATTAAGCTTTTTTTCACGTCAAGTGATTTAGACTCTCCTCACTGTTTAGACTTATGGAACATTTCATTGGAAGTTCATTGGAAGTTCAGCATGCAAGAAAAACTGTGATTTGAGTAACAGTGAGCTATGCCACAGAAGAGCTTTATGTAATAGTGGTTTTGTTTTTCATTTAGGCACTTATTCGGCATGTCACTATAGGAAAGTGCCACTGGTGACATTTTGGCACTGGGGTGATTGCTTTTCAATTTGGCACAAATTCCTTTCTTTACGATTTGAGTAACGGCAGGCTGTGCCACAGTAGAGCTTTATGTCTAGCCACGCCCCTTGGCTTGCATTATGCAAAGCCTTTAACTTGTTTCCTTTAAACATGTTTCACAAATTAATTTCCATTTTGATACTTTCTGATCTTCCTGATACTATCATCTTCCAGCTCAGGTGTGCTATGCGTAAAAAAAATCACCAAAAATAATCCATGAGTTAAAAAAAATGGCTTGTAGGTGAAACTAAGTTTTGCTAAGTCTTCTCTATCTATAAAAGGTTTGTCCAATTTGTTTACATTTTCTGATCTGTAAAATGCAGAAAAAGCTTCAAACAGTCAATATTCATCATTTCACTTACCCAGTAAATTATTAAAAAGAAATTCCAGGTCAAAAGTTTGGACACCTTTAATTAATTCAGTGTTTTTTCATTATTTTAACATTTTCTGCATTGTAGATTAATACTAAAGTCATCCAAACTATGAAGAAATACTTGTGGAATTAATTACTAAACCAAAAAGTGTTAAACAAACCAGAACATGTTTTATATTTTACATTCTTCAAAGTACCTCTTGCTTAGTTGACAGCTTTGCATATCTTGGCATTTTCTCAGTCAGCTTTATGAGGTAGTCACCTGGAATGGCTTTCAGTTAACTTCCTCTTCAGAACACAACTTACACATTAAGAGGGAAGAAATTCAAGAAATGAACTCTTGAAAAGGCCTAGAGTTCATTTCTTGAATTTCTTCCCTCTTAATGTGTAAGTTGTGTTGTGAAGAGGTAGAGTTGGTACACAGTGAATAGCCCTATGTGAGTAATGCTCTAATCCATATTACAGCAAGAACGACTCGACTAAGTAAAGAAAAACGACAGTCCATCATTACTTTAATTTACACCAATTGAGATGCTTTGGGATGAGTTGGAGCGTAGACTGAAGGCAAAGCAGCCAACAAGTGCTCAGCACCTCTGGGAACTCCCTAGAGACTTGGAAAACCATTTCAGGTGATAACCTCATAAATCTGATTGAGAGAATGCCAAGAGTGTGCAGTGCAGCATGCAGCAGTGAGTCTGTAATCAAAGCAAAAGGTGCCTACTTTTTTTTTTTAAGAAGAATCTAAAATCTGAAACATATTTGGGTTTGTTGGACACTTTTAAGTTCAATACATCATTAGTGTGATTGCAGTAGGCAATCACACTATTGTTCTTCTTAAGTATTATTAGTGTGATTGCCTACTGCAATCACACTATTGTTCTTCTTAAGTATTATTAAACTTATTAATTTTATTCCACCGGGTAAAGTTGTCCGCCTATCAACTGCCGCAGTTTTCGAAATATCGACTCCGTTCCAACTCTAGATCGTCCGGTACGGTCGGGAATGGG
>JAOVYV010000050.1:12368795-12379432 GCA_025674545.1 Hassar affinis
GCTGGTCCAATTTAGCTATGAAACCTCCCACACTAAAATGACAGGTGTTTCAGTTTCATTGTCTAACCCCTGTACTTCTTTTTTTGCATGCAAAACCCAGCAGCCTTCATTATGTTTTTTGTCTGAAAAGTGGTCTGTTATATAATGTGTTGTTTTTGTTACTAACATACTGTACAAACATGTTTGTATAACATTTTATTTTTTGTTGGAAAAATAATGTTTGGAAATATAAAATCTTTTTGTACTGACTCAACAATACAGAACTAAAAAAACCCACCAATAACAAAAGTTGTACCTAAAAGCAATAGTGTGCCTAAGACTTTAGCACAGCACTGTAGATTCCTCCCACTCATATTAGACTTTTCTGTCCCATTACTTCCACTCTACCAAATAATTCATAGTGCCTACTAAATGATATATAAGATGAATAACCAAAAAAAAGTCAAACAGGTTCCATGAAAATGTGTGCTACACATGGTGGTTTGTTCCATAAGAGTTTAAATATGACGTAATTACAAGCCATAAGAACAGCTGTATAGTGAACATCTAGTGATTTACTGTTTTCTAAAATGAGATATGTAAGTACAAGTCAGATAAAAGACAAAGCCTGACATAAATAAAGCACTCAAAACATAAAACAAATGAAACAAGCATGAGAATAAAGTGACTTACTTGGGATAGTTCATGCAGTAAATGGTGTAAATGTCAAAGGCTTCACTCTAAACCAGAGAGAAAAATTTATTTATTACACAAATAAATACATAACTGTCAATTCTTTTTATATCGATAATACAGACCATAGAGCTGAACTTATTATAAGTTAAACTACTTATAATAAGAGCTAAACTACTTATAATAAGTCATACCAACATATACAAAACTGCATGTTTTCAGATGGGTGGATAATTGACAGAAGAAATGTGGGAGTCATTATAGCAACTTAGGGTTCAGCAATTAGCATAATGGTGGGGATATTCAACTGCAGCTCATATGATCCATCTAAGACTCGAACCCGCAATCATGCAGCTGCTGGTTTGGAGCCATGTATCAAAATGTAAACCACTGCTACCCACACACTATACTATTTTCATCATGACATCATAATTATGTGATGCGCTTAATCTGCTTTGAATACTGTGTTTCACAACTGGGAACTGATGGCCACATATGGGTTTCTGCACAAGCATGTAAACATGTCTGATTTGTGCTTTATTTGGAACCCGATGTCCACCTCGGAAATCTTTGTTTTGGAAAAGTACTGGTGTCTGATATTTTCTCTTTCACTGAGATCCTGAGAAAAGGCCAAATTAGTCCAAATAAGGTCCTAAAAATAGCTACTGCTACTGGTTTGTACTTGGTATGGACTTTTAAAAAAAAAAAATGAGTTGATCCTAAAATACAATTATTTCACTGATTCATCTTCATTAACTGCTTTACTCTGGTCATGAACGATCCTAGGAAGACTGAATACAAGCTGGAAATAAATAATCGTTGGGTACCGTGCATACACACAGTGGCGCAAAAAGGGGGTATGCAGCATATGCGACGCATAGGGGCGCTGCACTAGAGGGGGTGCCAAATCGATGCCGGACACATAGACACAGGCGCCGATAATATGTTTGCATACACCTCAGAAAGTATGTAGTTGCACCCCTGCATACACACAGTGACAGCTGAAATCTACTATAGCCAGTCCAACTATGGCCATGATTTTAGAAGGTGGGAAGAAACCAGAGAACCTGGAGGAAACCCATACCGGTAAAGGTGACACATTTTTGTTTCTATGCTTGCACACAGTGAAATTGAACCTCCACATTTAACCCATCCATATAGTGAGACTCTAGTGAAGACACTGTAGGGGTAGTAAACACACATGCCCGGAGCAGTGGGCAGCCCTAACCACAGCAGGCTGAGCCAGTGGGGGTTGGGTGCCTTGCTCATCCAAGTCCTGTCAGCCCACAACCCTCCGATCATGGGGGGACGACACCCTAACCACAAGACCATGACTGGAGGTGTGAGTTGTAAGGTATCACCAAGCCACCCAGGTTTGGATAGCTACTCTTAACTGGGGACTGAAGTAGTATCTGACCAGGTATGGCCTTCAAGCATGTAAGCGTATCAGAATTGTGTTTTATTTAGAGCCTGATGCCTAGCTCATAAATCTTTGTTTTGGAAAAATTCACTGGTTTTTTCACTGGTTATGGCTTAAATCCAGTCTACTGTCCTTAACTGAAATAATTAATCCAAAAAGTACTCCATTCAGCAAGAAGGAAATGTGGTTTGAACTCCTGGGTGAAAGGTTGACACCATCAGTAAGTAACAAACACTTATTTAACAGAAGTTTTATTGTAAGGCCCTGTTTACACTTGGTTATAAAATGTGTCATGGGCGATCGGGTCATAAGACAAGTTAGTCTGGGATGCACTTGACCACATATCTATCATGGTGTAAACACTAAAGGGTCCTCATGTGTCAGCAACAAGGATGTAACAGGAAGACACATCATCAGTTACAGGACATGGAGGTTGTTTTGGTGACAGTTTGCCAATGCTTGGACCAAAAAATGTCCCAAAATCTTTTTTGTTCCATGTCTGGCGACAGACACTGATGTAATAGCTGCGCCCTTTGACCTTCTAGCAGACGTGATATAAGCAGTATCGAAATCCGAACACAAGTGGTCAGCTGGACACCTTGAAGACGGAAGTCTAAATGGTGATACGTCTCGGCTAGCCACTTAAAACCGAGTGTAAACAGGACCTAAGACTTACATTTACAGACGCTCTTATACAGAGCGAAGTACAAAATTGCTTAGTCTGGTAGACCTGATATACAAAACCAGTGAAGAATAGGACATAAGTCAATACACTAACAGCTGTAAGTGTGGTAAAAGATTTGAATTAGTGCTCGTTCACACGCTCTCGAAAGAGGTGGGTCTTCAGTTGGCGCATGAAGACAGTGAGCGGATACTCAGGGGGAGTTCATTCCACCACCTTGGTGCCAAGACAGAAAAAAGTCTGGATGCTTGCCTCCCATGTGTCCAGGGTGATGGAGGTCAAGGCGAGCCATACTTGACGCATGAAGGGACTTAAAAAGAGCAGTGACATATTCAACCCCTCGCTAAACACAAGCATGGCATTGTCTGTGCTCCCATGCCACCCAGGTCTAGTCATTAGCCTGTCACTGTAGTGTGGAGTGTGTCAGAGAAAGTGACTGCAAACCCCCTCAGCTGAAACACATGCACATGTTCAAAGGTCAGCACAGTTTGCTGATATGTTTGGGATTGTTTCACAAAGCCCATCTGTCTTTTCCAACAAATACCTCACAGACAATATTCCACTGTTGTGCCTCTGCTACACTGCCAGGCATATGGCACATTCACACAGCTGTTTTTTTTTTTTTTTTTTACAAGTTTAACACAAGCTGCGTTTGAATAAGCAATTTCGCCAATCCAAGGGAAACATAAAACATTTTAAGACAATTTAAATCATAGACTTCTTTTTTTCCTTTGTTGTGGGAGTGAAATAAAAAGAACACATTTTTGCTTTGCTGTTTCTAGGGCACCAGCATCGTGTTTCGGGTTACGGATTTGCATGCACGTGATTTTATACTACTCATATAATTTAAAAGATCACGACCTCAAAATATACTTTACTTACCCTCTCCACAAAGCATTCGGCTATAGCTGCTGCGTGAGGGCTGCGCTCCAGATCTTCCAAAAGCTCGCTGTTGACAGAGCAAATATTTTAGTCACATCTTGATGTGATTCACAAAGAGAGAACTCGGCTGCTGTCTGATTCTCATATTCTCACAAATATGTCTCAGAAATAAACATATGAATGATAGATGTTTCATATCTATACAGTGTCACACCACAGAACATAGAAGCCTAGGGCTTTTTTTTCCTGAGCTAGAGAACTGTTGGGGCTGTTTTTTGTGCAGTGTTATTCTCCTTCTATGGAGACATCTGGGCCTGGTGTTTCAAAAAGACGATCCTGGCTACAATAAACCCCCGAACCCTGTCTCCATTTCCACATAGCATTCATTTGTTTCTTTTCCATCAGTTCAACCCCACTATCGCTTAAGAGCACACAGATGGAATACATCTTATTTTGGCTCAAACACCAACCCCCATCCCATTTCCCCCAGATCCCCACAGCAGACCTTACAGACATTGAACCCCCTTCTCTGAATTTTCCTGTTACAACCCCTGGACCAGAATACAAAACAATTTTGAATATGTCCTTGCCATGTGTGTGCTTCCAGCTCACATTTTTTAACTAAGATATAACTCTATAGCCATATTACAGCACGTACATAGATAAATATGCTTCCTGAAAACAAAGTATGCATAATTTAATTTAATCTTTTAAAAGGCAGGGAACAGAGAGAAAGCAATAGTGACTGAATGAAACAAAAACAGCAGGCGTGGATTGTATTGGACAGCATCGTTGGCAGGATAGAAAAGTAGTACAGGGAGTTCATTTTTTTTTTTTTTTTTAAACAATAGCTATCGTGAGTTAGACATAAAACAGAAAACTGGAATTTTTCACTTAATCTCCAGGGGTTTCGGTGTGAGGTTGCAACCCTTCCCTTGAAGATCTAACAAGAGCTTGGTGAGAAATTAGCTGGTTGAACACACAAGACTTCATTTACTTTATCATCAAACTTTGAACTATGATCACTAAAAAGACCTCACGCTACTATACTGGTCAGTCTGTGGGGGAACCCTCCCTGATGCTCCAAAGAAAACAACGCGGTGCTCTGTAAGTTCTCTGATCACGCCTACATGTGGCCGAGGGGAAAAGTTCACGGGGAAAACCGCTGTGCTCCAGCTTTCAGCATCTGTCCCCCCTCCTCTGGAGACAGAGCACGTTTTGCAGCTGCCCTTTGTGGTGAGGGGGCTTCACTTTGGTTAAAACAAAAGTGGAGGGGAATTCATACTGGCTGTCTGCTGTAAAGCACACCAAGGAGCTGGCTTAAAAAGTGCCATTTATGGTTTGTGATGCTTGAGGCTTGGTTATAATAGAGAGGCAGAACAAAACAATATTGTTTATGCAGCTTGGCAGTATGCATTTTTTTTTTTTCCAGAACAAAAAAGTTCCCATATACTAAAAGGCTAAATATGAGATATAATATAGTGCTCATACGCCATGCATCTACTTACATTCAAATTCTGATAGACAAGATGGAAAAAACCTGGCTCTTCATCTGGCACTACAAATCAGAGGAAAGCGTTGACTTGTCTATGTTTTGCTTGCTATATACTTGTTATTACTTGTCCATGATGTTAATCGCAAAGTAGTTACACAGACTTTTAATGCTGTTAGGAAAAGTAGGGCAAGTGCTGATCAGTTCGTCAGAGTTGTTGGATTATCTAATGTGTCAGAGTGGTTTAATAAAGCATACAGTACAGTATAATGAATCATGGCTGCAGAAAACACATTCCAGAATTCCGTATGTTCCAGAAGAGCTGTTATGGAAGCCTTATGCGGTTTAAGAGAAATGATCTAGGGAATTTAACACTGGTAGTGTTGGGAAAAAAAAGGCTGCTAATGATCTCTGTTTCTACCTCCTATAGTTATAATCAGGATCAGGAAAGGGAGTTACCTGCAAAGGACCTTAAATTCAAAAACTCCCTTCCTTGACTTCATTCCTTCCATCTCCACCTTAACCTCTTCCTATATTGTTTTTAAGACTTACTTGGCCTCTTATTTTATTCCTTTACTCAGCCTACTGTCATCTGGCTTCTTTCACACATCCTCAACATTTGTCTGCTAATGCAGTTAGTGTGGTATGTACAGAAAGAAAGACTACTTTATTTAAACCTTTTTCACTGTGCTCATATATTTTATAAAACTGTCAAACCTTAAGTTGCACTGCAGACATGATTCCATCCAGAGGCACTGGCTACTGCTCCATTTCTTGGTTTGGAGCGGTAATTCCTCTTTAAGTGACACCTAGTCTCCTGAGCTAGACTCCAAGCTTTGCTATAGAGTGTCATTCTTTTCTCTGTCCTAAATGTAGCCAAAAACAGCTTATTTTCACAAAA
This sequence comes from Hassar affinis, assembly GCA_025674545.1. Taxonomy (NCBI): domain Eukaryota; kingdom Metazoa; phylum Chordata; class Actinopteri; order Siluriformes; family Doradidae; genus Hassar; species Hassar affinis. Next base: position 12,374,845 of record JAOVYV010000050.1, read on the forward strand.
TGGGGCTTACATTACAATGAATCACATTGACCTGCCACTGTTTCACATAAAACTATAACAATTTTCAGTCCCGTGCAGATATTTTGTACAGCTACTAAAGTGCAGCTCCATCACACTGAAACCTTGAAGATTCTGAAGCACAGGGCCAGAAAAGTATACAAAAGGATCAGCCCCTTCAGGAGCTGTAGGCAAAGTTTCTAGGGTTGAATGATACCAAATCTATGCTTCTTTGTTTCTGCAAAGCCACATAAAACCGTACTGGTGTAGGAGTGTCTGGGAAATCCTCCCACGTCTGTCTGTTTAGAAAAGGATGCTGCTTAACATGGGTCCTTCCTCAAAATTGTTAAAAGTGCCACTGTGGGTATAATATCTATGCCATGCAGCAGTTAAAGAACGCTGATGATGGAACACAGGAGACAGAGGTCAGAGTGAGGCCTAGATTTCACTTAGCTGAGGAATCTGTCTGGGTGGTTCCAATAAATGCCCCCCTTCTGACCCCCAGAGGGAGAAATATGCTTTTGAAGGTGGCCTATGTTCTACATGTCTATGTTATGCCTCTTTCAGTGGTGGTCCACATATCTCTCTTGTATTCGCATAAAGACAATATGTTACATAAAGGTAGTGGTATGATTTATTTATTACCTAGTTAGAATTTAGTTAATAACCATAATAACCATAGCAACTATATAATACAAAAATGACTCAGTTTGGCTGATGCTTAGGTTACGGTTAGGTTTAACACATATAAGACTCAAAGTGTTCCAAATAAATGCTGCATTTTTAAAATTGCATGGAGTTTTAGACAGTAGACATTGAAGAGCCCACGGTCAGACAAATAAAGCCATGGTCAACAATCCATGGGAGTAAGAAAGTTGTGAAAAGAGACTTTCAGCACTTAGCTCATTGCATGGTGTACTGAACAATAAGCGGTGCACCAACAATGTTGTCTGATGAATAAGCCCCAAATATGTTGCCAAAACAAAGAATATAACCTAGAAAAGTCTTTCATCACTACCTTTCCTCTTTATTTTCTCTATTCAGAGTTCACTCCAAGAATTCAGTATGTAGTAAGTATTAATAGTGAAGCGACAATAAGGACTAAACTCATTTCACTTCAACAATATAGTGCTGTAATATAACAGATATGATGAGTGTGGGAAGAGACAGCAGGCTGCCTGCTGTTGCAGCATGCACTGCTCGCCTACCCGTTCCTTCACTCTCTGACAGGCCATGTGTAGAGTATTCACTACAGAGGCCTAGAGCGCACCCTCAGTGCCTGGCTGCTTTGGCTCCAGGTAACATGACAACTGTATGCACTAACTTGTGCCAAGAAAAAGATACAACGGCATTGTGAGTGAAACAGGGACCTCATTCCATAGAAATGAGAAATAAAATATAAACTGTGGGAAAAAAAACAAAGTCAGTCTTCCACTTTAAACAGTTACGGACAAGAATGAGGAACAAATCTGTCCATCAGTGGAACTGTGATTAACACTTCTCATTCCTTTTCACGTAAATCAAATTTCAGAGAAGCCACAAAGAGCCTGAGGAGGAAACAAAACCCTGGATCAGACACCCTGCATTTTATAGACATGACCATACAATATGCCTCACATACAACCAGGACTTTTGTAAGATTTTCTGGTTCTACATAGCAGAGCAGAGTTCCCATGAGGGCTGCTGAAAAAAAACGTCATGTTAGATTTCATCATTTAATAATGTCAGAGGAGGTCCTGTAATGAGAAAAGCCTGGAGTGGACATGAGAGAGTGAAATGTGAAAACACAGCCCTTACCAGGAGAGGCCCTGGGGTGATGAAATGTTAGAGGCAGGAGGATGCTTCCTCGAAAGACATTACAAATATCCTAAAAATTTCGCCTGAACTGCAGCTGGATACACGTGACCGCAGGTGACTGGTGCAAGGAACAGAGTTTATACTAAAGGCTTTAACATCTACAAGTGATTTAAAATCAAATAATAGCCACAGAGAACAAGTTTGACCAAATAATGATTACTGATCAACACAAACTACCATTTCCTCTTCTGTAACACCCGTAAGGGAGACAGACCTAGAAATAAGTGCAAAAACATATAACCATTCAGTGTGTGTTCTGTTACATTCTTTCCATTTGAAAAAGAAACTGAACAAGGAAACAGCTTGTTGTTGTTGGTACTTACTAAAATATTAAATTGACTCACTTCTTTATTGACCATTTCTTTTATTGTCACTCACTCTCTCACTCTAAACCATTTAATCTACTACTGGGTCATGAGGGGTGCTGGAGCCTATCCCTGTGCTCACTGTATGGAAGGCAGGGAAACACCCTGTCTTTGGACTGTAGCAGGAAACCCACACAGAGACAGGGAGAACATACAAACTCCACACAGAAAGGACACACCAGGCCAGGGATTAAAACTCAGGCCCTCCTGGCTGTGAGGTGAAAATGTCTACTATAGTGGGGTTCAGTGTGAAGAGAGTCAGCCTACAAATACAGCAGGTTATTCTGCAGGTTGTTCTCTTGCTAAGATATTATATAAGATATATAATTAGTTGTCTGGAAAGTAGTTCTGCTTTCATAAAAGATGTGATTAACGTGGAATCAGCAAATACATTTTGGGTGATTAAATTATTCATAAATGGCAACATCTGAAAAATCCTGCTGATTTTTTTCAGTCGACATGTTGTCCTCCTTTACCATTGCCTTCTTGCATGCAGTGATCCATGAACCTATGATCAATAAAGTATGTATGTATGCATCTATCTATCTATCTATCTATCTGTCCATCTGTTTATCTGTCTATCTATATATCTATCTATCTGTCTATCTATCTAGTGAAAAACAAGCAAATGTAGAAATATGAGAGCTTTTCTGGAATATGTAAAGTAAAAAAACAAAAATTGTTTGAGATGACAACCAAATAAATACACTATACCTCAACCATAATCTACTTCACTGCTCCCTGTATCAACCCAGGAAAGGATGAACCATATGCTGCCTTTTTGTGCTTGTAAAAGAAAAGTCATAACCAGGGCTTATAAAGAGCAGTGCAGGATAGCAATCAAGACTGAAAGTGAGAGTCTTCTGGAGAGGCTCAAAAAAAAAAAAAACAGCATTCCTTTTGGCTGCAGCCTGTCTTTTTCAGCAATTTGCACTTGTCTGTAGTCTGGGCCAACCTTTGCGTGAGTCATATTAAACAGATAAAAGAACCACCCAAGCAGCAGTGTCTGACCAAACAACTTCTGACCCAGACATGACTACAAAACACAAAGAGGCAAAAAGACAAGGAAGAGAGTGGGGACAGAGAACGTGGGGACAGAGAACGTGGGGACAGAGAATGTGGGGACAGAGAACGTGAGAGAAAGCAGAGCATAACAACGCTCACCTGTTGAACTCATAGATGTCCTCTATGTTGCAGAACAGTGTGCTGACCTCCTCTGGTTTAAGAGGCAGGTCTCCACAGTCAATAATGCACCCCAGATAGTCCTGAGAGAAGACAAAGAAAGCATGAGGCATTAGTTCAGCTGTAGATAAAATGTTTCCAGCAATCTGGCAATGGTTTATGAAAATCTCATGAGCTATACGACATTTTATTTGTCTATAATTACCTATAATTCTCTTCCATTTATCTTATTTCCATTATGAGCAATTATACATAAATCAGTTGCACATGCACATGCACATGGTATGGTATCTAGACAAGTAATCCTTCCAAAGCAGGAAGGTCCTCTTACCTCTGAGCAATCTAACAACACTAATCACTGTTAGAATTTAATTACCATGAAGGCTTTTTTTTTAATGGGAGGAAAGGCTGACACTAAGCCACTAAAACCTACCATGCAGACGCATCAACAAAATGACGAACGCAAGTAATGGGTTGGAAAAGATTCGTCTTTATTTATCTTATCTTTCTGCACTCCTGTGCTGTTTTCCTGGGAAATAAAGGCATCATCTGATCTCATGTGAAAATGAGTCTTCTCAGGAATCACTGACATGCAGATGCAGTTGAGCGCATCAGGAGAGCAGGAGTTTTCCAATCCTATTAGGCTTCACAATAAACTGAGCTGATCAGCTAACAGGGCCCAGATTAACCAAATGTAGATGAACTCAAGAACACTAAACAGCAAATGGAGAGTATTAAAACAAGCATGCACAAGTGGAACAATTTCCTTTGGCCTTTTCAAACGCCACTAGAGCACACAATGATATATTACTAATCAAGTTCTCACACACGAGCCAAATTAGCCTGTTAAGAATTATGATGATTAGTAAATCTTGGAGGGTGGCAGCTCACAGCTCAAGCTCCCAAAAAATCGACCCTGAGCATGTTACATGTTATCTCTGTGGACTTCTCACAATAACATGCATGTCAATGTAAGTTAAATTGCTTTAGGTAGGAATGTGTGTGTGTGTGTAGTGATCTGTGATAGACTGGCATCCCATCCAGGGTGTATTCCCACCTCACAACCCTTGTTCCCAAGATAGGCTCCAGATCCACCAGTATATAGTCAGGCAGTCATCTTCTGTACCGCTTATTCCCAGTTACGGGGTCACGGGGGAGCCGGTGCCCAGCCGGCAACTCTGAGCGCA
>JAOVYV010000050.1:12430749-12450341 GCA_025674545.1 Hassar affinis
TTAAGTACATAACTCCACGTGTTCATTCATAGTTTTGATGCCTTCAGTGAGAATCTACAATGTAAATAGTCATGAAAGTATAGAAAACGCATTGAATGAGAAGGTGTGTCCAAACTTTTGGCCTGTACTGTATATGTTGTATTATGCTCATTGTGACACAGCAGAAAGGACAAGACACCTATATGACACCTATATGTCTTTATTGCACATGTCATTTGGTCACTTCATCTGTATAATGTCTTAGGATACATGCACACATACACATGAAAGTATCCTGGTGTTAATCACCACCCATTCACACAGAATCAGTGACATTACAGTGGCTATGGAAAGTATTCAGATTCAGCCTTTGCAGTGTGTTATTGTGCTATACATTTTATTTGAAATGTATTAAATATATATGTTTTGGACATCAGTCTACACAAACTAACCCATACTGCCAAAGTGACAACGTTTTTAGAAAATATTTAAGATAAATATCCAGACCCTTTCTTCAGAACTTTGTAGTAGTACCTTTAACAGCAAGCATGAATTCACACTAAGGATTGATCTAGAGCCCTTAAAGTAAAATGTAAAGTAAGATTTAACATAAAAATCATGTTAGGACACAAACTATCCAGTGAACCCTGGAAGAACTGTTTGTGTATTTATATATGGTTTCTGCCAGGTTTCTGGATATTTTGTATATCATTTAATATAATTTATCTGTGTAAAAAAATGCACATTTTTTTCATATTTGTTTCACCACTGTGGAAGTATTAAGCCATTATCATGAACAAGCCCAAGCTTATAATTTAGATTGCATATTATGCTAAATCTGAAACAGAATGCTATACTTATTCATATGAGCTCATGAATAAAAATAACTCACTGACAGAGCACTGGAACTAGGCTATAGATCTGTGGATCGAATACACCAATGTGTCTTACTGTGGAAAAATAAACAAAAGACCCCCTGTAAAGAAAGCGCAGGTGCACCCAGTGACCCCGGCTTTTAACCCACCACCCAATCATGCTGTAGGCCGGTGGTTCAAGTCAGGCCTGTGCTGCCAGTGGGACAGTGGGAAAGCACCTTCAGACACAGGAGGCTTGCTTTGGGGACAAGCATCAACAAACACTTGGGCAGACAAAAGGGGTCTGAAACAGGCCAGAGGACTCCAAAACAATCTGCAGCTTTGCCCCTATTCAACTCTACTTCCCTTCACTGTATAACATTTAGGTTGGTAAGTCATCTTTAATGCAAACTTTCCTTATCCTTATCATCAGGGCCATTGGTGAGAGACAATAAATAAACAACATAAGGAAAACATGCAGAACTTTTAAAAGGGCAAGCATTTGATGCACTTTTGCCTGTATTCCCAGACTAATTAGTACTATCAGAGTGCCTATGCTGACAGCGCCCTGGGGAGGACAGGGGGGTCAGTGGAGGGAGGGGATTTCTTGGTTGGTAAGAAGGAAAGGGGATGGCCGGCTTCCTGAGGAAAAAGCATCAGCTTTGCACTGCAAAACAGCTCAGGAAGTGACCACAGCCACCCCCAGGCTCCCGTGCCTTCACTTGGGACAGACATGCTCATATAGTTTGTCGCTCTGGTATTAACCACCACATACAGTATAGTGACATACACTCAGGCAGACACCTACGAGGCTCCGGAATGTTGCAGCTTTGAGACTATTAGACACAAACCACTGTACCAATTTAATAAGGTAAGAGCAAAATGTTGGGGACTTTCTGCAATCACTGTGCTGTCACTGGTTTTCACAACTGACAATGTAAAACTTTGTACTGTGTCTGCATTCCAGCTGAATTAGATTTTAGTTAGTGTGTTGGTAAAAAGAAGAAGAGTGTGTTGTTTTCAGGGACCAATACCACTATGGCTGACACATGTCAGAAAGGCTTTACACATAGGCTTTAACTTTACATGTGACTCCTATTTTATCTGAAACTTTGTCTGGATCGTTGAATACTGGTTGATTTTAACTGTGGTCTGTGATGTTAAGATGACTTGTAAAATCTGATTATTTCCCCCGTATCTAATTAGTCAACTTGCCTTATGACTGAGTGAGTCATGACTGTCCATTTGTGGATATGTAATCTCCACATGTTTACATGAGCATGTTTACAATGATGATGCATACACAGTGCGTGGCCAATGTAGTAGTCACCAAAGACATTTGCACAAATATATTTATAGCTACATTTTATACTTACAGATATTAGAGGTTTTTTATTTCTATAAACAACCCTTGTATAGTGAAGGTCAGTAACCTTATGTGTTATATAACAATTACAAAAACTGACTACAAAGTTCTTTGTTCATAAAGAAATCTAATAAACTTAAGAGTTCTTCAGTTGTCCATCTCAGCGATCCCCTACAAAACAGTGTTTAAAAGTGGATACATGAAAATCCATGATATTGAAGTTACTTTTTTATGGAATGCTTGATCTTGGTAGGTCAACAAATTACAGTGTATTCATGTGTGATTCATTAACTGTGTATAAAAAAGAAGTAGTTCCTATTATGACTGACATGAAGATGTCCAATAGGTACAGAAATAAAGAGTTGTACTTCTGCAGTACTTCTAGCTGACATGCCTGATACATTTATAAGAAAGATAAGACTGTCATCAAGGCATGGAAAGAACTATGGTATTTTTATATTGGAAGTAGTAAGAAGAAAGTACTGCTTGTATTTGCCTCATTCTTTTTGGACAGTCAGTAAAACAGTTATATAAGATATACATGAACCAGTTATATCATATGTAGTGAGGAAAATTATTAGATCAGCTTACAGTTAATTCATGTAATTATTAATTAATTAAATTCATTAAATAATTTATATAATAATCTAAATGATAACATTACATGACTGATTTTATCACTAATCAATACATAACTACAGTTCCTCAGTCATCACCTAAGCCCACTGAAGGCATTAATCTGCTGTGCAGCTGATAACTGAGGAAATCTGTCACAGGGAGAGCTGTAAATGGTATAAAAGTAACATATTTATAGCTTATAGCTATTTATAATGAGAATTGTGGGGAAGCAGATGGACGTGTACTAACACCCCCTCCCTCAAAACCACAAATTAAGTTCTTTTTGATTGATCGTTTCTGTTACAACCTTTAAAAACTCAATGACGTCAAACCAGTGCTCATCCTTCCAGTTATGACAGATGTCCTTAGTGCATCCAACAGCACCTGGGTGCTACCAGCTTTAGTCAGCATAAATAAAAGGATAACCCTTAAGTGATGACTGCTGGTCATCACTTTAGGCCGAATGAGCAGAGGAGCGGAAGACTACTCCATCAGGCATCATGCTCTCAGGGCACATAATATTGCCCTTATTTCAGCAAGGGGTGATGGCACGACTAGAGGGCACTTCCTTTGGCTCATTGAAAGGATTTGAAATGGCTACGATTGCAGCATCCTCTGCTGTCCACCAGACACCTGTGCAGAGGGGTAGTTTTGTTTCACAATTACGACATCAAATTGGGGATGTGTCTTTGTGTCTTTTGTGTTAATCAGTACACGGGGTATACAGGTAAATATTTAGCATTTTTGATTGGACTGCAAACTGACTTTTCTGCCAACATTAGTTCATCTTATGAATATCTTATTTACGTCAGTGAACACATTAAAAGTATTGAGTAAAAAAGAATTTAGTAAAAAAAACGTTTTTTTGAGGGACAAAATTTGTCTTGTGTCTTAAAATTACAGAATTGTCAGAAATGTATTGTTTAACATATCGGTTTTGAGTACGTGCTATATTTCAAATGTATTTGTATTTTTACCTTCCCTTGTATTATTTCGTATTGTATTTAAATACAAAACAAAGATCTTGCAGAGACCAAGCAGTCAGTATTTAGGTGGCAAATTGACACCTACAACACCCTGAGCTTCAGAGAATACTGCGCCTAGTAAACTACCTTCGTATACATATACACAAACACTTGTGTATAAAATAAATATATTATAGTGCAGTCAAACCACTGTCATGTACAGTGCACCATCTTACCACTTTGCCTTGTATGTGTTTTATTCTAACAGTCAAGACACCAAACTCTGGTCTATAACCTGTCACTAATATTTTACCCAAGACTTCAGCCTGTGGTTAAATTCCTTAGAGGTAAATCAACTACTATCTAAACACCCTGAGAGTGTGGACAAATCTCAAATTACAAAATGAATCAGCATAAACAAATAGAAATCTAGTTATGTAAATCAAACACACACCACCATGCTGTCCCCTTCAACAAAGTGCTGGAAAATATTTTGAGGCAGCGCCAAGGTGACCTTCACGTCCAAGGACCCTGAGAGCACATAACAATGAAAAATCTTATTGTTATGCAGTGTTATTTCCTGAAATAATAGACTCCTTTTCAGGCGTTGACCGCACAATTCCACATCTTTATCACCCGCTGGTTTTAGATATGACACCAGTACATGTTCTGACAAGCAACAGGAACACAAGTGTGATGCCCTCGCTCTGTTTCCACCCTGATAGAGGCAGTTTAAGGACTGTAGCTCATTATCAAGTAAGAGGACGGGGGAGGTTGTAGTTTATCATGGGCTCTAACCCTGAGTTTGTGAAATTCAAATGGAAATTGCCATCGTATGGGACTATGTAGCTCTTCATACATGATGGATGCAAATGAATGACCATGTAAGGCACAAGGCATATGGCAGAGAAATTATTACTCAACCAGGAAACATGAACACACACTGGTTTTCCTTGTGTGAGCTCAGAAAACACGAGTTAATCAGAACACAGACACATAATCTGCATTTTGTTCCTTTAGAGAAAAGTTAAAGATTAAATTTAGCTTTTAAATTTGGATTTACACAAAAATGAACACCTACAGTCCACAGACATAAGTGAACACTGAAAAGGTTAGTTCAGTACTGATGGCATTGAACACTTGAGAAAGTTATATTTACTCGATTCAATATAAGTTATATTTCCTAGAAGAAAAAAATTGACCTCTGTCTGCTATCGGACAAGACAAGGCAGGCATTTGAGTCCATCTATTGTTTATAAATGCGTAGCTGAGCTTTCCTCAAGTGTTTACACTATCACAAAAGGAAAAGTCGTTTTCCTCATACTCATATTGGCTGCCATGATTCTAGGGGAAGCAACTGTTTGGAGAAACACACATACTCCTCCACTGCGGTCACAAAACAATGTCAGTTTTTAGGCTGATGTGATTGAAATGTAGCTGTTGTGACGCACTGACCAGTAATCTCTATTGTGTTTCGTGACCAGTTGATGCACAGTCTGACTTCCTACGGGCACGTGTCCAGACTGACTGTCACATGGCAAAAACAACACTATAAACACTGAAGGACAGTAATAGGTGTGAGTAGGCAAAGATTCCAAAGAATTACAATCACAGTAAGCCCTTTGTTGCAGAAGAAATGCATTGTGGGGGTTCAGTCTGTGCCAGCATGATCCCATTCTGCTTAACTGAGATCAAAACAAATGACAGATGATGTCAAATATCGAGATCTCCCGATATGCAACATGGCTTCAAGACCCAAGAGCAGTAATTGTTTTCATGAAGATGGGATTAAATGAATGTCAGCAACCACAGAATAAATCTGCAGTGAAGCATTCTTACATTAGGGCCAGTTCAGGTATACTGAGACATCAGGCATTGGTCTGATAGTCAAAATGTGTGCTGCTAAGTTCTTGCAGTGGAATCTGCTTGATAGAAATAACATGATTATCGATAGACAGAACATGAAAACCATCATATAGTGCAGGAAGTTGACCCCAAAACTGTTTAGGAAAAGGTTATAAACCTGTCAGGATTATTATATTCCATATATTTACACAGTTGGGCGACACGGTGGCTCGGTGGGTAGCACTGTCGCCTCACAGCAAGAGGGTCCCAGGTTCGATCCCCGCGTGGGGCGGTCTGGGTCCTTTCTATGTGGAGTCTGCATGTCCTCCCCGTGTCCGCGTGGGTTTACTCCGGGTACTCCGGTTTCCTCCCACAGTCCAAAGACATGCACGTTAAGTTGATTGGTGTCTCTAAAGTGGCCCTAGTGTGTGTGTGTGTGCGTGAGTTCGTGTGTGTGTGTGTGTGCCCTACGATGGATTGGCACCCTGTCTCGGGTTGTTCCTGCCTTGCACCCTATGCTGCCGTCTAGGTACCGGCTCTCCCGTGACCCTGAAAAGGAATAAGCGATCAAGAAAATGAATGAATGAATGAATATTTACACAGTTTATTTGAATCATGGTGTTTTTATTCTTCCTTATTTTAAGGAAGAAGGGGAATAAGATTAGAATAGAAAGGGGAATAACGTTAGAATTTTTTCTGGTGTTTTTCAAATGTAATGTTTAAACTCATTTGTTTGTACTGGATTTTAAAAAAGATTGGTTATGAATTTAGAAAAATGCTATAGACTTTCTAAACCCTGTTATTATTGTTGTACGAAACGAATTACATAATGTAATTACAGAAGGTTTTTAATATATACTCCATATTATTTAATGTTATTTCACACAACATTACAATATGTTGATGATAGATTTACAGAAGATTTTAGTCAAGGCTCGTTGCTGAAATTTGATTCGATGCCATGCAAAAGTATGCTACAAATAAATCATATTTTAAAGCTGTTATTATATGTTATTAATTAATCATGAAACTAAAGACCTAAAGCAATGAAAATGCATAAAAGTGACCAAGCATAATTAAAATGGTTTGGATTCAGTCATGACAAAAGAGTGCTTCATAATCTTTCAGAAATATTATTACAGTATAATGTGTTTCGTTAATGACAAGAAAGTTTGGACATGGTGGAAATTCAGAAACTGTCCCAATCCATGCATGAATTCAGACTAGTCTTAAAATATAGCCATATAAGTATATTCAATTTATTTTGTACCTATTTTGTACTTATTTTGTAAGCGTAAGTACGCTCTTCCCTCTACCAGCAAACCGAAACGTTAGAGTAAACGACTCTTTTGAACGACTCGTTTCATGGAGTGAATCGACTCGCGAAATGAATTAAAGTTCTTCATTTAAACGCAAGAACATTAGTCATTTTGTCAACCTTATCTTTCCCTACTTGTCGTTTATTTACTCTCATGATATTTCTAGATGTCCATATCCACGTAGCGAATCAAAAAAAAAGTTTCAGTCGTTTAAAAGAGTTGTTCAAAAGAGTCGGATCATGTGGCCAGGACCAACCCACCAAAATAAAAGCCAGAGGTTTGCCGGAGAGGCTTGACAGTTGCTCCACGGCATTTCTAACTTCGAAAAAATCCGCATGGTACTTGTGGATTGCAGTATTTTCGTTATGGACCGTAAACAGAATGGATTGTGTAAGTACACAGCATTTATAATATGTTTTCTTTGAGATTAAACTGATTTGATCAGCTTCATTTTTTGTCATTGTAGTCATAATAAAGGATGAATGAGCTTGAGTAAAAGAAAACAAATGAATCACAATATACATTAGTATTCTTATTATTGGGGGAAAAAAACCTCAGTTTCATTCATGTGCACCTGTTTTAAAATGTAAAATGTTCCACCCATAAACATAATTTTAAGTAGATTTATAGTTTAATGTAATTCCAATAGTAAGTTTAAGTTTAATTAATTGTTAATTAATTACATTAAGCAATGTAATATTATTAAAAAAAAAACATATCCATATCCATAATTGGATTGCTCAACAGTTCTCAAGTACAGCCAAGGTCAGTGTCCTTGCCCTTTAACACAGCTAGTATTCAGTCTTCAGTACTGCTCATGTTAGGTGTTATGAAACTTCATCTAAACAGTTCACACTGAATCAAGATGGACAGAAAGTTTCATATCCTTTCTGTAGGTTTGTTTAGACAACTTCATGATCTAGGTTGACAGATTATGGATCATGGTAGATCTGTATTATTATTATTATGATTCTTGTGAAAGTTAGTGGTAAAACAGAAAGAGGAATATGACCCTAGACCAGAGATAGACTCCAAAATAGTTCTGGGAATTGAAATTTTAAATGAGCTGACCCAGACATTTTTATTCCCTTGTCAGGAAAAAAGAAACACTCCTACCCCTTGCATCTTCTACCAGCATTTAGACATTGATCGACTAGGGTTAAAGATTTACTCCTACAATGACCCTGCAATATAATGTGTCATTGAAAATCACATTTATAGCAGGGCATATTCCAGTGTTCAGACTGTAGGCAAAGTTATATTTTCCTACAGACCTTTCAGAGTCAGTTATTCAGCATGTATGTGCTAATCAAACTTTGCAGGATTTTCTTTTTGTAATACGTTGGCAAGCACTGCACTAAAACAAATTTTTTGTAAATAAACTAGTGACATGCAAACTTAGTTGGGAACAAAGAAGTTACATTCCGTTCCGAATGCTGTAACCGGGTCTCACTGAGCTGAACAGGAATCAGTTGTGGCACAGCCTATGTGATTCAAGAGATTTTTAATATGTTTAATAAACTCATTGTGCCGGACATGTGCCTGGCGTTATGCCTCTGTGGCTTGTGTGCATTTAAACCTTTCCTCAGGGAAAGTCATGCAGAGCCTTTCTTGGGATCTCTCCAACATTCTTGGTCTTCTTGGTCCTGTAGTCCAGTGCCAGAACCCTGGTCATTGCACACTTCTGTGGCACATCTTGAAACCAGACCTTCCCTTCCCTGCCTAATACCTCCATATATTTCTCCCCTGCTTCTTTTTACCAGTCTTCCATATTAGCTATTCATCAGTATATGTTGTTGTTCTTATATATATAAAAATATTATGTCAATAAGTCAGTAGGCAAAACGAGATATCGATACAAGAGCGATACAAGGAATGGCTAATTAAAAGCAAAACTGGTATCTTTCCAAAGGAATATTATCTTCATAAAAAAAGATTGCCTATACAATTTGCATTCACAGAAAAGTTATATGGGTAAGAGAACCTGTGTAAAAGTGAGAGAGCTCCTATCTGAACTAACAGAGAGGTGCCAGCCACAAATGAGATATAACGCTAGTAAATGATTTGTTAGCAATAAATGTCAGGCAGTTCCTACTGAAACAATGCATAGAGCCATTCAATTGAGAAAATCTCAAACTGATTCAAACTGGACACTCCAGGAGCTCAGGACCTACCCATAAATCAAAACACAGTTTAAATCATAGCATATGAATTCATGAAATATGAATCATGAAATAATGAAGGGGTAGGAAAGCTATGAATTGATTTTTATTATTATTAAACTGCAGTACATTTAAAAAAACTATTATCAACACTTTAAAATAAACATTATTCATTGCACAGCTTTCCTCTAAAAGCCTTATGTGTTAGCCTTTCCTGATACCAGGAAAGCTTCATGTTTTCATGCAGGATGTAATTTGCTACCTGTGCAATGCAGGAAATAAACTTAGCTTTTATCTCACTCAAAATTCTAACCCAACATTCCAGAGGCTATAAAGTTACAATTACAGCTTCTATTGGGTTAGAGAAGATGAGTTTATACATTGACATAAACATATGTGAGAAGTGAGGTACATGTGTAAACAGGTACATGTGTAGCAGGTTTATTCCATGAGACCAGTAAGCTCACCACTGTAATCCATAAGACCAGTAAGCTTGTACACTCAAGCAATGTAAAAAAAAATATTTTGACAGATTCTTTCATCATTGCTGAACTTTCGTCAGTCACCACATTTTCCCACCTTGATCCATTTAAATTTTTGGTGGTGTAGCTAAATCAGACATTCCATTCCATTTCCCTATTTTCACAAAAGCAGCTGCACCCACTTCCTTCTTAACTCTTTGCAAAAGAATTTGTTTTATTCTAATCAAACCAAACTGCTCCAAATTGCTTTAGTATAACAAGGGACTTTTTTTAAAATTACTAATCACTATAAATGCTTTGTACCAAGCATTATCTGTGATTTTAGCTGTTGCATAACTTCCCTTCCTATGGACCTTCTTTCCTTGTTTGATAATTACAATGACGGATGAGTCCATGGACCATAAGGTTAACTATTAGTCAATCAAATTAAAAGTTAGCAATTAGTCGATTATTAAACGTCGCTCTGACTGTGCCTTATGTTTCCCAACTCTTCCCACAGAGCTGCCAGCTTATCTATGAAGGTCATATGGAAAAATCATTCGTGAATTATTATTACATTTAGGAAGTTCTTAACAATAGGCCTTCTTTATGAATTCATAGCTCGCTAATGATTTCACACTGGGTTTTTTACTCTGAACAGTTTATTAGCATTTAATGGAATCCAAGCTTGTAATCTCATTTTCAGCAAAATGCTCATGAGTACATGAAAAACTGAGAATGGGCAAATTACTTTAAGCTTAAGAAAATTGTTTAATCTGCCTGAGACAAGCCTTTATGACCTCCTGTCCCATATGCTTATGCACAAACATACAAAGTAACGAAAAGTCACCTTTCGTCACCAGCCATAATTGTACTAAGCCTAGCAGGATGTCTGTAGAAATTATATCACCGACTAAGGCTCATGTAAGATATTTACAATATGTATAGTCAATTCACAACACATTCAACACACTGCGAGTGCATTGTTCAGCCTCTAGAGTACAAAGGCTAAGTGCCAATCCCAGTGCAATTAGATCTGGTCAATATATTAGAGCATTAAGGTAGCAATATTGTCTTATCTTATTACCACAGAATTGATTAATATGTTAAGGAAGACGTTTTGAGTGATATTTAATTGCTTTATACCTTTAACTGAACAACATTTTGTCAGTTAAGCAAGATGGAAATGTGATAGGTGTAGCTCAGTTATGTTGAGTAAGAGCAGAGACGTGTATCTCTAATGATTGAGTGTCTTCTGTTGTTCCTCAGTGTTTATCCTCCAGGCTGAAGCATGCCCATTCTTAAGAACCTCCCAGCTCGGCTGAAGGGGGCCAAAGGGAATTTGGAGTTGGAGAACACTCATAGTGAGCTGATTCTCCGCAAGATGAGCCTCAACCACAACCCGTTTGCAGAGAACTGCTTAGATGAGGAGTGGCCCAGGCACAATGGTGGCTCACTCCTGGATGGGGGAGCTCCCAGGGACCGTAACCCATTTGAGGATGAGGAGGATGAGAATGAGGCCAATGAAGTGAGGCGTGGGGGCTCAGGAAAGGGTGGCTCTTTTAAAGGGACACTTGACCGCATCAAAGGCGTGTCGCCACTCAAGACCCTGGGCAAGCTAGGCAAGGGCCTGCGCATGTCCAGCAGGAGTAAAGGCAGCGCCACCCCTTCTCCACAGGGCTCCATTGGTATGCCTTCACCCATGGAGAAAAAAAAGAAAGGCCGACGGAGTTCAGAGGGAAGTCTTCTAAGGTACAGATTCTAAGGAACACTTGGGAACATTTTGTTTCACATGACATGTTAGCCTGTTCATTGAAGTTGAGAGCTTTCCACCAGTTTATGAAATGGTAAACTATCCCTGATCTTTTTGCTTCTTCTCCACAGAATGGCAGGGAGATGCAGAGAAAGCCTTCGTAAAGAGAGCTTGCCCAATGGAGACCTGTGCTCAGAGAGTGATGCCGATTCAACCAGTCGCAGACTGTCCCTCTTGAAGATTGTGGGTAGGGGCAAGA
This sequence comes from Hassar affinis, assembly GCA_025674545.1. Lineage (NCBI taxonomy): Eukaryota > Metazoa > Chordata > Actinopteri > Siluriformes > Doradidae > Hassar > Hassar affinis. The sequence goes on from JAOVYV010000050.1 coordinate 12,442,331, forward strand.
AGAGGGAGTCGCTGGTTGATCGCTCAGCATCCCCTGGGCCTGAAGAAGAGCCAGTAGAGGAAGTGCCAGTAGTGAAACCTAGAGAACCTCTCTCAGGTAAGCAGATATGCTGCTTCAAAGACAATTGAATGAAGAAATGAATATAATTTATATTGAGCCTTTCTCAAACCCAAGGATGCTTTACAGTCAACATACAACTTTAACACCAATCACACATTGGTGAGATTAAGGGAACCTATGAGGTATCTCAGTTTTTAAGTATGGCGCCTCATCTATGTTGTATTCCTGCTTTGTGTGTAGTGTTCCTGGGATAGTGTGTATAGGATTCCTGAAATTCCAGATCGGATCCACCTCAACTCTGATAAGGATAAAGCACTTACTAAAGACTGATCAAACAAATAAAGGCTTAATATTATTGCTAAATACAATGTCAGGGGGTATGGTCATGAGTTTATTGGCCAAAACCAAAAATACTAATTTGTGCATGCATGCATTTGTTTTACAATGTTTCCTTGAAGAAGGAGGCAACAACAAGTATAAAGATGATTTGAATAGCTGGACCTGCATGCCGCAGTACTCTGTCAGCTTGTATTTGTGAAGCAAGTCCAGATCAGATAACAGGCATTCAGAGGGCTTGTTTGGGCAAGATGCAAAATGATAATGGCTCACCCACTGAATGACTTATTTTATTAATTAGCCATAAATTGCATAGTGAACTTTATCCATGTTTACATCATACCAGGAGGATGTAACCATTAATATAATTAACATGGCCAACATTTAATTAGGTCTTTACTTTCAAGGTGACATCTATAAAAATGTACATTGTGTACAGTGTACATGTGCGCCTGTATGTTTTTTTGTGGTAGAGGGCATTTAAATAGCTGGTGACTGAGAGCAGATAGCGGTGACATGCATTCCAACTTCTAATCCGAGCATTTTCTATTTCCCGATATCCTTCAAAGCCTAATCACTCATACTCCCGCTGAACCAAAAAAGACCATATCAACTTGCCCTACTGCTAAAGCACAGTATGGGCTGTCAAAACTAAAAGATGTGAAAGGTCACACTTCACCTCTAAGTACAATATGAACACAGCAAAGAAAAGAGCAATTTGTGTAAAAGGGAACTAGTTTTTTTTTATCTCTCAAGTCTCAGCTTTCTTTTAGTTGCTGTGGGGAGAGTGACACGCTGAATCTGCTGCTTTCCATTCTCCAGCTGACACAGCACAAAATTCCCTTTTATTTGTATGTTTAGCCACATTATGCTGATGGGAAACCTTCTACTGACCTTATATGGCTCACGCTGGTTTCCACACTCTTAGAAACCAGAGTTCTGTAGTTCACCACACTTTAAGCTCCATTGGATTTTAATGGAAAATTAGTCGCTTGTTCAGTATACCACCGACTTACATCTCATGTCATTTTGAAATGCAAAATGGTACTTGAGTATACAATGCATCTCTATGATGCTTGCTACAGAGATATAAGTCTTATGTTAAAGGAAACATTGTTGTGTTAAATGGCAGCTGTTCTCAAGTGGCAGCACATTCCTTGGTGGTTTTGTGGAGTGTGATTCTCAGAGCATTACTGGTATTTTTATTTAAAAGAAATGCAGACTTGACATGTTTTAGTAATTAAGCATATTATTTCACATTGTACCAAATATTACTAACAGATGTACTACTACTGTAACACTAGTAAAGTTTAGTTGCATCCAGATTATGGATTTGATCATGAAAAAGTGATGGGAAAATGTGTAGCACCTAGAATAACGTTGAAATCAAAGTAATCTCAGAATCAATATCACTTTATTTGCCAAATGCACAGATACACAGGGAGTAGCTCATTTATTTGAGGAATTTGGCAAAGATATGGGCTGGCAGTCATATAATTTTTCTTCTTCTTCCTTTTTTTCATCAATTTTTTGTCAAAAACATCATAGACTTAGCCTTCACCAAGCCACATGAAACTTGGTATGGTTGTAGCCCTACATTTCTGATACAGAATAAAAGATGTGTGTTGCTAGATGTGCAAATTTGTGCTAGAACCCCCTCAAGTGAGTTAGGCTCAAAGCATTTTTACAGCAATTTCTCAAAAACCATTTTGCATGAAACTTTTATGAACTTTTTATGGCAAGTTGGCCTCTAGGACACCCATCATCCTAGCGCACCACAAAATATAACTACACAACTTTTCAGTTTCAAAGTCATTTAATATGTTGAAGGTAATAGGAAAAGGAATGTAGTTACAAGAGTGAGGACCTCTGGACTTGCTGCATTTCCCTGGTGCTCAAGGGGTTAATAAGGGTGGATAACCTTCAAAATGGTGAGGTTTGTTCATTAATAAGTTGGGTTTTTCAAAGATTAACTGTTTTTAACCACACACATGACAAAAATATGTCCAGGATGTGCCTGGGAAATAGTGACAATAATGACAACAATAGTTTGCTTATTTGGCCCTAAAATATAACTTCCGTATCCATGAACTGTGCAGTATGAAGGGAAAAAAATAGAAAGACATGAGCCAGTGTTGTATGAGCTGACGAAAAGATAATTTGTATGTTGTCTCTGTTCTGTTTGATACATGTCACCAATGTTGTGTTTTATTGTGAATTACAAGGCAAGGCAATGTCTTTATTAGTGCACCCATCTGTCCGTGCTCACTGGGTTGGGCTCTGGTTAAATATGTTTGATAAGTAGAACATGTATTGAGGTGGTTACACCAGAGAGTAGTAAATGATTTCCAGACTTCATCCAATTGAAGCCAATGACCATCAACCATAAAACTAACTGCAGCTTTGAGCCATACATCATTGGCTGCCATGGGAACAGTGTCAAAGCACAACTTTGGTAACCAATATATTCATAATTGTGTGATAGCATGACTGGTTACACCCCACTGGCAGTCACCTACCTCATACTTAAGAGGACAAAAATCACATTACTAAGCTAAGCTTTCATACACATTTAAATTACTTCCATTTATCAGAAATTTTAAAAATTGGTTAATATTTCAAGGGTAGTGAAAGGTGGGATGGATGTAGATTCATTGAACACTGTATATGTCCACTGTAATTGAACTTTGGAGCAGGACCAGTGTGTCCTGATCTGGGTTCAAGTCTTCACCCAGGCAAAAGCTCTCCAGTAACAGGAGTGGCTGGTGTGCGCATAATCCAACAGCCAGTCCATGTTCAAATGGCTGAATCTACACAAAAGTTTAAGGACCAGTGGTATTCTGACAGGCTCAGTCTTGCCCAGGGACATTAGACACTACTAGGTCTTATCCAGCTCTGCCAGTGGGGGTTTTGAGAATGGTGGAGCAATGAGAAAACACTATCCTGCTCACTTTTTAAGAAAAATATTTATCCACCCTGCACACCCCTGTGATGGAGGTGGGGAGTGGGTGTTGAAAAAAATAGATGGAGTCTCAGATATCCTTTTTTTTTACTAAAGCCTCTTTGAGCCATGCCAGCGGAACAGTTGGTGAATGTGAAGTGAAGATGAATAATTTGTGGTTGATGGGATTACTGGGGTGCTGTCGGATATCTTTGGCTATAGAGTAGGTGTCCAAGTGACATGGATCATGCAGGTGGTCGAGCTATGTTACCGGAGATCCTACTTACCAAATTAATTTGGTTATATTCCACAAATGTAATATTAATTTCAAAAACACAGCTTTCCCACTGTTTCTCATTGCCCTCAAAGAATACTGTTGTTTTAGGGGCATATATTAATGCATTAAAATTCATACATGTACTTTGCAGCAGGGTCAGAGGGCAAGTGCCTTTGCAAACAAAGACATAGTGTTCTTCTGAAATACAGAACCCTGCCTAACTCCCCATTTTGGCAGTGTTCCACATTTTAATCACTCCAGGATAAACCAAGAACTCTTTCAACATCTGGCCATTGCCTCAATGTCATTTCAAGGACATATTTTAAAGGTTTCTGCTTAGAGGTAATTGGTGTTTCTAGAAACTTTGAAAGTGGTGCCCATTCATTAAGCCACCCCACCCCCTCTGTGACGTTTTTGTCCTTGGGTGGAGGTCTTTAGCCCGGATGGCTTTACCAGAGGAAGTGGCTCCTACTTTCTTACACAAGAACAGGGAGCACAGTCATTTTTCCCTGCCCTCCTCCTGTGTGATAGCAGTAGGACTGTCAGCATTGTCTTATATATTTAGACCTCCTTCCGACGGGTTGGCGAATCAACTCAAGCCGTCATAATTTTCAGTAGTGCTGCTGGAGGGGTGGAATGGTTTGACACTGTTTCCTCAAATGGGACAGGGACGGATAAGCTGGGCGCCAACTGAGCTCCCCAGCATCCTCTATGCTAAAAGAAAAGTTTTTTTCTTAGGAAACGAATTTAGCTACTCAGCTATAAGAGGAACTCTGTCTGTCTGAACAAAAATTCTGAATTACAATAAGGAACTTTTCCCGAACAGATCTGTGACTTACTAATTTCTATGAATGAATACATCCTCTTTCCATGCAAAGAGCCCTGCGTTTTATGAAACTAACTTAGAAGCAAGAGGTGAAATTATACTGTTTAAAGATCCCCCAAGGAGCAAGCCAGTGCTAAATAATCAGACACCCCCATGTGTCTGAACAGAGTTTATATAAGCAGAACAGCAGGGGCAACAGGAATTCCGATATATGATATGTTATATTAGACATACCACCGGTCATTCATACACATATAGCAGAAACCCTAGTGATCTGCCCAACGTTATTTACCTCCTTCTGTGACTGCAATAATATTGCAGTAGAGTCCTCCTGAATCTAGCTTATTACAGCTTGTAACTCTGATTATTCACTGTTATTGAGGTGCCTTTTCTAGAACATATTTTAATTGCTCCACCTTTATATCTGACCATAAATGTATTAATTTTATTAAACATAAATTTATTAACATATGTGTTTAATCAGGGAAATACATTAGAGTAAATGAAATGCATCAGCTTCATTTTATCTTCCATTTGAACCAAGTCAAATATATAAGTGAAAGTTAGTGACTGTGTCAGATCCTGTCATCACCAGTCAGTACATAATGCTTGAGCGATATTAAGGAAATTCACTAGTCTCAAATGATAGGATCAGGAATGATGTAATGGGTGTGAGCACTGATCTTATTCAGAACTGCTCGACACCGTTAAAATTTTTTATTGCAAATGTAAAAAGTTCTCATTTGATCACATCAGGGGTACCGCTGAGATCACATTGACAGACAAACCTTTGTAGTATCAACAAGCAGTAGACTGCCAAACTGGACTTTCAAGATGTCATGTTCAAACTGTCATAATAAAATTTGAAGAAATGGTATGTACAGAAAATGGAGTGGGAAAGCCAAAAATCTGTCTGCATTTTAAAGGTCATTTCCTTAAGGGACAGAAAGAAATCCAGTCAAACGCTTGCTCAGCATCTGGCAGAGTCGTCTGGCTCCAAAGCTAATGCTTTAACTATGAGAATAAGTCCATAAGAAAGAGTCTGGTAGGGTGTGTTGCAGCTAAGAAAAAAAAAAGAGAAATTGTTTGTAAAAGACAAAGCAGAAGAAATTGTAGTATGCTAAAGACTACTAACCACAACCACAAGTCTTATGGAGCAAGACCAAATTTAAGATGCCAAAAGAAGAGTTGCCTATAAGCACATGGACAAATCATGTCCTGATCTCATCAAGTAATGATTGTATGATAAAGAATAAAACCTCACTTCATCTATCTCTTGTTTTCTGTTCCTTGATCCTCTGACACAGTATTGGAGATCCTGCAGCTAGTGACCAAGAGAGACTTGTTCCTGGCAGACACCCACATACTAGAGCTAGAACAGGAGTGTAAGGAGGTGTCCACTACATCCCCAGGGGGTACAGAAGATCTCACCAGTCCCAGCAGCAAAGACAGCAGCCGGCGTAAGGCTAAGGACGTAGAGCTACTGTACGAAGCCCTGCAAAAGGAGCTGTGGGACGTGGTCCGGGAATCCCTGCGCTCTCCCACTGCCGGGCCTAACCTAGGTCTGGTAGTGCAAGTTCTCCAACAGGAAGAGCAGGCTGATCTGGATTGGATCGCCAGTGAGGGTGCTGTTCCAGGTGGACCACGGCCTAGGGAGCTCAAAAAGCGATGGAAGGAGGCTGTGGCTGAGGCTGCTAATGAGAATTTGCCCAAGTCTGATGTGGTCCTGGCAGGTGAGTTGGCGGCGTACCTGGATAAACTACGAATTCGCATGGTGGAGGATCTTGGAGCGGCCCGCCGGAATGTTGTGTCTGTGTATCCCGAGGACTACAATGCTTTCCAGGTGTACGTACAAAGCTACCATCAGGCCATCAAATGCCGGCTACAGACCATCACTAATACAGAACTGCAAATTACCGACATATACTCCCTTCTAGACTGGCTCTACAACATATATGACAGGTAAAAAAAGTTTTAGTTAGCTTGAGTAGATGACCATTTTTGGTTTGTTGGTTACATAGCTTGTCAAGATGTCATGGTTATTTAAATATATTTTGTGGGTCACTTGATATAAGGTGCATCCTACAGCAGGTATTTTAGTAAATAGCATTATTGATAAGCTCTTGTTGATAAGAATCTTAAAACATGTGCCCATGCCTATCCTGTTAAATTTAAAAGTTTTCCCACAAGTGCTGTCCAAAGTCTCTGAGTAACTCTTCCGGTTGTTGCTGTAGGGACGTTATTGGAACAGTGAGCATAACATCGCCCATCAACCGCTCTCAGCTCGACCCGCTGCTGCCAGCAGAGATGGTGGACAAGCTTGAGCTGGACTGCCTCAACTATGTCAGGGTAAGAATGAAAATCTTCAAACACCCCATGTGTTTCCCTCTTCCCAGATTCCCAGGGAGAATAGTCCTCATCCCAGTGGACGGAAAAGGGTGCATCTACGGCATGTCCTGTTCCGTCCAGAGGTTGGCTGGTCGTTGCGACCTGCACGGCCAATTAGAATGCGGCATTTCAGGGTCAAGCCAAAGTTTTCCTGTTCACAGTGAGCAACACACAATAGGAGTCAGTGTTACAACAAGCCTTTTCCCCCTAATTAGGCTACTTGAATGAAAGTCAATGCAGGTGTGATACATTCTGTGCCATTAAGTCTGTGTCTACTGCACAGACTGTAGACAAAATATTCCACAGCCATGTCCTAGAAAGAAGCGGAAAAAGTGAGTGTACTTGAGAGGTTATTTATAAGTCTTTGTTTACCTCAAAGATACTATCACACACACTCACACACACACATACACACATACAGTGTGTTCAAAATAATATGTGCTAATAGCAAAAATGATTTACTTACTCAAATGATCACCTATACATTCATTAATAATATAAACGTATTTAACTTGCTGTTGTGTTCCAGGGAAAAGTAACCAATGAGCTGTCTCAGGTGTTGGATGAGGAAGAAAAGAGATGGATAGAAACGCTGCACGTTGAGGAGTTTCAGATCCCACTTGCTAATGCAGTCATTCAGGTTAGCACTGTAAATGCAATGTAAAAAGCATTTTTTTGCCAAAAAAAACAGAAACTTCCCACTGTGTTAGGGTTCTAGATTCCATAACATTGTTTTTGCAGGATCTCCACTTGCTGCTAGTGGCCACAAAGTGTTTTACTTATTGCTCTGGGAAGTACCCATGTGACCATATTGTTGCATATGTACTGTATCTGTACTCATCCTGTAAATTTATTCTATCTATTATGTACAGATCAATGACAAATTTGATATGTTAGAAAACACCGAAAACTCCAAATAGGGCATATCTTAAATGGTGTTCATCACTTGAGATAGATCTCAAGTGTCTGCATGTTTGTTTAGGAAACTAGGTGCACTGCATAGCAGTGTGAAATATGATCAGTGCATGAAGTGACAGAAAATGTAGGAATGAAGTGAAATAGCAATACCAGGCTGCAACGTTGCTGCTTAAGCATTTTTTGAGATAGGTTAGACAATGAAACTGAAACACCTGTCATTTTAGTGTGGGAGGTTTCATGGCTAAATTGGACCAGTCTGGTGGCC
>JAOVYV010000050.1:12452927-12463314 GCA_025674545.1 Hassar affinis
TGGTCCAATTTAGCCATGAAACCTCCCACACTAAAATGACAGGTGTTTCAGTTTCATTGTCTAACCCCTGTAGATAGCATCCAAATAAATAAATGTTGTACAGTTATACTGCTGCTTTAAGTCTGTTATTACCGAATATAAACCTTGAATAAATTTGAAAGTGTCAACACATCCTAACACAGGTATTTCATTTCACTACTTTTTCTTAGACACTACCGAGTCTTTGCAAGGTCTAGCTCTTAGGACACTAACCTAATCTTACCTCACGTCATCACTGTTGGGCTTGCTCACACTCTGGGTGTGCACTGTAACATCAGTCTAACTCATTATCAGTGAAAGCATCCAGTTTTAGATGTATTTATATTTAAATATCTTCCACTTTTTAAACTAGTAGGCCAGTTTGGTAGCTAGGTAGCAAATGTTAGCTAGCTAGGCAAACATAGATTTACCTCTGGTTTAAGCTTCTTGTACTTAACCTGATTGGTTTGGTTATTTAAACAGTTTTAACAAAGGTTAGTGGGAAAAACTATGTAAGACAAACAACGTAGTCAACAAAAATAAAATAAAATAAAATAATAATAGGCAGTTTCAGTGCTAGTTTTACAATCAGGTTAATGCTTCTGCGTACAGCTACAGTATTGTTACAGTAGATATACAGTAAGGTTCTTTGATAATCTAAATATTTTACAAGAGCACATATTCAGCTATAAAAAGTGCTGTATTGCTGTATAGTGCTCTGAACACAGTATTTTATTGTAGAACTTAAAGAAAATATATATCTCAACACATATTTATTTTTATATTTTTCACACCATGTGTCCACCTTTCCACATCATTTTGGTTACAAATAATTGGTGACAAGTTTAATTCTTTCACTTAAATGATTCATTTAATTCCATTTCTTTCGCATTGTCATTGCAGGTCCTGGTGGCAGAAGTCCATCGGCGGGTGATGACTGAGTACATTCGTGCCATTATGAGAGGCCGAATTATCTGCACGTCGCTCAAGATGAGGAAAAGGATGGCCGGCCGTCTACGAGAAGACGGCAAGAATCTTAAAACCCTCTTCAAAGAGTTGGTGAGTCGCATGCAATTCATGTGGAAAATGTGACCATTGCAGGACGTGATGGTTCTTCCCACAAACATGAGCACCTCCCGTTCAGTAACAGACATTTCCAAGTGAGCCACACATGTCTAAACATGCATCATTTACTATAATGCTCAGTTGGGTCATTCATTACTCATCTGAGGTCTGTGGAAGATTTGCAGTTCCTCTGAGCAAATGAGAGACAGCAAGCACTGAGGCATGGCAAAGCATAGCCATAAAGTGTGATGCTTTTAAAGGTCATTTCCGTGACCCCTCACACTCCTGGCTTGTCCTCTGTAGCCTTTCCTTGCTCTAATCAAAACATCCATTTGTCACCTTTGAGGACAACAGGATGGCTTTGTTTATGGAGGAGCATCCTGCCATGATACATTGAAGCGATGGCTGACCTCTAAGGTCAAGCTGAGAAAAATTCACTTTATAGAAGGCATAGATATTTAACATTGGTTAAAATAGGACATACTCCAGCACAGGTAATGGTTTTCCAGGCTATGGAAAAACAATAGATTATTCAGGTGCTCAGACCTACTGATCCATGCGTCTGAGCAAAAGTGATCAATATTAATGAAGCTGATTAAAGATACTGAAGTTCTGGGATATTTAGGACTTATAGATTTTAATCTTTTTTTATTATATATTTAGAGATTTTAAGAATCTGTAAATGTTTTTATGTTGTCCTGTTTTTTTACAGGAGTCCTTAGCCTCATGGCTAGACAGTGCAGTTCCTCACATATCAGAAATCATCCTGCTGGAAGACACACCCTCGATTCAAATAGAGGTTGGCGTCCTAGTTCGGGAATTCCCTGACGTACGGTAAGCAACAACTGAGCTGCCTTGTCATATGACTGCGATACCTTGCAATCCCCTTGACATGATGGAGGTCAGTGTTCAGGCATCTCAGGTCATTTGGCAGAACATAACCATTCAGCCTGATGATGAATGAGAGCCTTATGAAAGCAAACAAGTCCTCCGTGGCTTCCTGATTGTTTTTTATGAGAGTCTGTTTGGTTAGCCCTGAATCACATAAACCCCAAGGTGTTGTCCATCTCTGAGTAACAACAAAGACAAAGCAAAAATACAGGCATCCTGCCAAGGCCTGTGGCTTAAAATGCTTACGGGTCCCATAGGATTGCAGAGGACTGGAATTTGTGCAAAATCCACCTTTTTCCTGACATCTGGGATTCATGGCTTAAACCAATTTGTATTTTCCAGTCATAGCGCTGTTTGCATAGGATATTGGAATTTGTTTTTCTAACAGAAGATAATATGAAATGTCATTTTCACCATTCAGTGGATAGTGCAGAAATGCCTCATTTCATACAGGCTCTGGTGATTGTTTTGTATTTTTCTATAAAATATACAGACCAACCAAAAGGCTTTTTGATAGATAAAAGTTGAAAAACAATGCAAATTCAAAAACATTGCTTCCCTCATAAGTATTCTGAACAGCTACTTACAAAGAAGCAACAATATTCTGTACATTTCACTACTATATTGCAACTGAGACAGCTTTTAGACACACTCCATAAATTTTAACAGGGTTTTTTCTTGTGCAGATCCAGCAAGGATCAATTTTAAAGGCATGTATTCTCATGCATGGCAAAATATGGACATCTCAGAATAAATTCAGGGAAAGGTACAAATATTATGGAAGTTGATTGTCAAAATAAGACAGATTAAAGACAAATTAAACAGCTTAGATATCCCCTATTTTTTCTGCACTAACAGAGCCTCCCTAATACACAAAATATTTCATATTGTTCTCTGCTCATGAGTCTAGAAAGGATCAAGAAAATTTGAATATCAGGAGTCTGTAAACCTTAACAAACCAATTAAATGTCTGGGGTACAAGAACAGTGTTTTACTCTAATGGATGTAACCAGTAGAAAAGTTGAGTCCTGAAGAGTTGGATTGAAGCTGTTGGCTGAAGAAACACAAAATTGATTATGTTTTTGCCCCAATTATATTTCTTTCATGTACATATTGATTATAATGTGTTATAAAGTGCATATTATATGCATATTTCACACTGCCATTTAAGCAAGAAAACAAATGTAAAGCTAAGCAAATTATTCAACAAAGTTAATATAATTTGATAGTTAAATATGATGAACTGCCCTGGGCTTTTTTTTAAATTCACTCAATATTCAATCTAATTAAACCCAGTCTGTATTATTCCAAAGATAACATATGCTCTTGTTGCTTTTTTATTTTTCGTGACTAATTAAATACATTTCTCACAATAAACTAATGATGAAGACAAATAATTTAAACTGCAGCTGCATTTCCTGCTTATTAGATTATCAAAATAGTTTTACTGATCACTAGATGTCCAATGAAATGTTGTGAAATTAATTAGCTTGTGAGGCCTACAAAAATATTGATCAGTTATTAAATTCTGTTGGCGCCTTATAGGAAGAAGCATGTGTCTGCCATCCTGAATATCCGAGGAATGACTCGGCAGACCGAGAGACAGGAGATCCTCAACATTGTCAAGGACATCGAGAACAGCGACAGCCTGTCACAGCTGCCACGGGACCGTGCTCTGTTCGCAGAGGTGCCTGTGACATCTGAGGTGCACTGTCTGAACATGACCCTGAGCCGCATCGCCCTCTCTGCCTCCTCCTGTTTCTACGGCTTACGGAGTCGTCAGAGCAGGAGAATCCCGGCCAGGGAGACCCATGATGACATGCTGTAAACAATCTCAAAACATATGATACATTTCAATATAGACCAAAGACGCTGAGTCTTTCTGACTCCATAGTAGAACAAGAAACCTGGAGCTGGGCAATAAGCAATGTTTGGAGCTAAAATCTTTAAAAAGCATATCTAGTGTCATACAAAAGTATTTTTCATAGAAAATACTTTTCTGTATCATAAATAGCTTGTAAAAGGGGTTAAAACTGGGAGCATTGGTGAAACCTGGACCATTTTAGAAGCTTAGTAGTTGCAGTGTTTTCATGTGCATTGGAATTTGATATTATTTGGATCTTAAAAGTCTTTAAAATAACCAGAAGATCTCACACAAAACACATCTCACTTTAAAACCAAATGGAATTGTCTTAATGAACTCGTCTCTTATGTCGCCTTTCATACTAGCGTTATTTTTACATGGTGATTTAATACTTGATCTAAGGTACTACAACAATGATCTAGGATCTCTGATATTTGTTCTTGTATTTAAATGAGTAATTTCTTGCTGCAGTCATTGTAGTGCTGACGATATCCAAATCTGCCTAGAGAAAGAAATCAAATGCTACTATTTATGTTCCAGATGCTAGACATGTGTTATTTATTGTACTAAGTCATGTCATGTTTTTGTCCTACTCAATAATGCAATAGGTAAAATACCCACATGCTTTGTTGTGTCAAAATATCTGTTAATGTAAAGACTGGCATTAATGTCTTTTTGTGCTTAACAGACCAACCGATAGCACTTTTCCTTCCATTCCATGCCTGAGGAAGCTGTCTTTAACTTTTCAGTAAGACAGATGTTTTTCTATATCATCTGGTGTATCTGTATATGTTGATCAAAGATACACAATGTCAATTCATCAAAGATCATTCTCATTGTGCTTTAGGGTACTCTGTATATTTAAAAGATTAAAGCTTTTTTTTCCTTTGGACAAACTTCTGTACATTAGTCAAATCATATAAGAATAAAGGATAAGATATATTGATATATTTGTGCTTTTTTTACACAGCAATCCTGAGACCTTTATGGAACTATTTGGAATCTGTACAATGCTCAGTACTCAGTTTTAATGAGATGGGTTTATGAGCACTGGACTTTTTTATATAAAAAAAAAAGTAGAGCTGTAATGTGATTAAACTTTTTTAGCGTGAGTTAATCGTGGTTTTAATGCACATTTTGATTTGTGTTGTACATGCAGGTAGGCATCATAGGGCCATTGAAAATGTTGCTGCAGACTGTTGAATGTTGCCTCATTATTCACTTGACTTTATTTGATAAAAGTGAAATATTATAGATTATATCTTTTCATTTTTTTTATTTAAAGGGAACTGCACAGTATATAGGGAACTAAAGAACACAGGTATATCACTTCACCAGAAGTTCTATTGTGCTGCTGCTACGTGATTGGCTGATTCGATTTTACCTCAGAGACCCGCCCCCACAAAAGGAAGCAGTTTTTTTTTTATTAATTGCCAGATGAATAAGTAATTATCAGGGACAGAGTACAAGTATAACAATAGTTTACAATGAGAATTCCAAAGTTCAAGTAAAGGAACTAAATAAAGAAAAAATAATATTAATAATAATAATACATTTAAAAAGTACACAGGAGTTTGCGTATGCGGATCCGTCACCTTTGTCGTCTCCGTCGCTCATTAAATTGATGTAACATACAAAAATATTGCAACCCAAAAAGAGCTACAACTTCTTCATTCATTGCTCCTTTCAATCTTTAGCGATATTTACGATAGGTAAGGAGCTAGGAGATCTTAACACTGAACACAAGAGATCAGAGCACTGTGCACGAGAAACGACAAACAAAACATACATTAAACAGTTAAAATACATCACCTACAGTTCATAGACATTTCATCACATTTATTTCAAATGTGTCTACAGCATAAAAAATTTGTCTGAATAGTGTTTGATTTATGGTTCTAAATACAGCTGAGTTGCATGACATGACATGACATTGCAGCGCATCCCAAGTAGAGCCATTTTAGTGTTCCCTATGAAGAGTTCTTGGGATTCTGTACGCTGTGCAATGCGTAGGGAGCAGGGATACAGTTTTGGGACCCTTGCGATCGGAACGTGGGTTTGTGTAATTTAACTCATTTTTAATCTGTGTTAAAATCTTTAGTGGCATTAATCTTTTTAAACGCAGTTAATTCTTTACTAATAAAGCACTAATAAAAATAATTATATAGTACCTAACCTCCAGCAGCACTGCTGTATCTGATCCACTCACACCAGTACAACACACTAACACACCACTACCACATCAGTGTCACTGCAGTGCTGAGAATGATCCACCACCCAAATAGTACCTGATCTGTGCTGGTCCTGTGGGGGTCCTGACCATTAGATAACAGAGTAAAGGGGACTAACAAAGTATGTAGTGAAACAGATGGATTACAGTCTGTAATTGTAGAGCAATAAAGTGCAGCTATATGGTGAGTGGAACTGAGAAAATGGACAATTTTTTGTTCATCACATTCAGGCAGCTTCTTTATATCAACTGCTCAGAGGCTTATCTGGAAAAACAAATGATGTGGAGCACCATCATCTAATCAATCAGGACAAAAAGGTGTTTTTACTCTCCTCTTAGTCATGTTGCATGTGCAAAATGTGTGCACTCTTGACAAATTGAAGAAGACAAAGACATTCTGTTCATGACAACATTTTAAAAATATGTTTAGTGATGCACAGTATATCAACTATAAATATAAAAACATGTAGTATTGTGGTTTTAAGAATGCGATCCTTCATAAATGCAAGTAACAAGTTTTATATGGAACAAAAGACATATTTCACATGTAAGGGCCTTTCTGTCAGATCAAACCAGTCTGGACATTCTCTGTTGACCTCTCTCATCAACAAGGCATTTCCGTCCTAGGGATCGCTCTGGATGTTTCATTATTGCATTATTCTGTGTAAACTCTAGAGACTATTGTGTGTGAAAATCCCAGGAGATTAGGAGTTATAGAAATACCCGAACCAGCATGCCTGACGCCACCAATCACGCAACGGTCAAAATTGCGGTCAACATTGAGATCACATTTTTTAACCCTGTTTTGATAGTTGATGTGAACATTACCAGAAGCTTCTGCTCTGTATCTGCTTGATTTTTGTACACTGCACTGCTGCCACACGAGTGACTGATTAAATAATTGCATGAATGAGTACAAATGAAGTAAGAAAATGACCAGGACATGTTTATTGTGTGGCCTGTGGAAAGAAGAAATTGAATACAACTTTTATTGTATATGTAGTCAATTGTAAAATTTCAGCCTTTTTAAAGGAAATAATTTGCGTCCTTGTAATTGACCAGGCTATACACAGGCAATCAGCTTTCAAAGGATTAAACGGTTACAATCTCGCTCATTTAGGATGTGTGCAAAAACACTGTACTAGAGGCAAAAGGGAGACAACATCGCTTTCATGAACTCTGTCTCCATAACCCTATTTAAAGACATTTATATATTGTTTTAGTATTACTAACACTTTTTTCAGAGAAGGTGTGAGGGTTGTAGGGAAAGTGATGCCTGAGCATCCTATTTGGGTAAAACTGACAACAACCAGCTCAAGGAAATCAACTGAAAATCCACAAAGTTGTTAGAAATCAGCTCTTCCTGATATTCACTCAGATGTGTTGGCCATGATTACTCCATGAAGACACCTAATGTGATAATATTTTAGGGTATTTAGACAGCTCAGGAAAAACATTTTGTGAGGCCCCTTGGGGATGGAGCCCTTAAAAAGTATTCTTCAGTAGGCCTCAGTATGTACCTGTTTATGTATTTTATACATATTAATGCAGAAATAATGTCTCTTTAAAACCCAACTCTGTTTCTTTTTCAGTTCCATCCTTCTGACTTCTACCCCCCATCCTACCCTGTCAATCCACTCCACTTCTACCCAGTGCCCTACCCCATCATGCCACCCCACTTCCACCACCCATCCTACCCTGTCAATCCACTCCACTTCTACCCAGTGTCCTACCCCGTCATGTCACCCCATTTCTACCCCCCATCCTGCCTTGTCAATTCACCCCACTTCTACCCAGTGTCTTATCTTGTCAATCCACTCCACTTCTACCCAGTGTCCTACCCCGTCATGCCACCCCATTTCCACCCCCCATCCTGCCCTGTCAATTCACCTCACTTCTACCCCATGTCCTACCCCATCATGCCACCACATTTCTATCCCCCCATCCTACCCATCATGCCACTGCATTTCTACCCCCATCATACCTTGTCAATTGTCTTTCTACCCCCTATCCTACCTTGTCAATTACCTTGTCTTATCCTGTCAATCCACTGCACTTCTACCCTGTGTCCTACCCTGACAATCCACCACACTTCTACCCTGCACCCTCAGTAATGAAGCTGACTCTCTACCTCTTTATCCCATCTGTGCCGGTATAACACTGTTATTTGAGTCTAAATGAAACATTTGGCTGTATAATAACAAATCTTTTTTCTTAAGATTGAAGGATATACAGTACCAGTCAAAACACACCTTCTCATTCAATGTTTTTTTTCCCTACATTTTAAATTAATACTGAAGTCATCCAGACTATGAAGGAGCATGTAAGGAATCATGTAGTAAACTTAAAAGTGTTAAACCAAACAAAATATGTTTCAGTTTTTAGATTATTCAAAGTAGGCACCTTTTGCTATGATTACAGTTTTGCACACTCTTGGCATTTGCGTTCTCTTGGCAGAGAACATGCTGGTGTTTCTGCACAACTTAATATATGGCTTCCACTTTACATAATGCAGTTTCAGGTTGCATTTCTTGATGCAGCGGCGGACACCTGAGGTCTCGATGGTCACACACATTCAGGTGAAAGACTTAAATTCTTTGCAATCATGTGCTGAGAAACATTGTATTTAAACTGACTGACAATTCTCTCACAAAGTTTGGCACAAAGTGGTGAACCACAACCTATCCTTGTTTGCAAAGACTAAGTCTCCTGATGACCCCACCTGTTACCAGTTAAACTGCTGAATCTGCAACCTTCCAGTGTTACCAGTTTGGGGCAGAATCACGTAATGGTCAGGTGTCCACAAATGACTGGATTTAGATTCCACAGATTTTTAGAGACTATTTACAACTTTCAGTCACGGCATCTTTATAATAATATAATAACATTATTTGGTTTACATTATATAGAATATTACTAAGATAAATACTTTAACGAAATATACATTTATACGATTCGCGTGAGCTGCTGTTATTTTGGAAATGTGTACAGCCTGCAGGCGGAAGTGACGTTAGAAATCTTTGGCGTTAGCCTCAGTAGCTTCTGATAGTCAAGAATAAACTGATGGTTATTTAAAATAACTGCATTTATGCTGAGGCAAAAAATGTCGCGGTACGAACTGTTTCAGAGCCAAGCAATGTCGATAATGGCGCTGTTAGCTGACACAGCCCGTGCTGAGATCTGCAGGGTTTATCATGATAACACAGATACAGAGAAAGAGCTCAAGCTGGTAAGTTTAGACGGGAGTCATTTTTATAGGACACAATGTTAAGAAGCTAGTCAGAATCGTGGTGAACTCAGTCATGTGTAACTGACAGGGAACTCTACACTAACTGGGGTTTTCCGAAGGCTGTGCGCTTCAGCGCCTTCAACGTACAAATTCGGAGCCGTGATGTGTCGGCTCTTTGAGTCGACTCGCATATATGGATCTTTTTTGTGTATGTAGACAATACGATCAGATTGAATCGCTTTTCAAGATCTGAGCTTGTGTGAGTGTGTGAGTGTGAGGCAGGCGAAAATGTTCTGCATGTTTTCAGGGTGTTAAAGGGAGCGATCCTTAATCAGAATAAATAGAAATAAATTGAAGCATTGACACAGCAAGCATTAATACACGTATTGTTTTGCTATTGTATTTCGCAAAAAAAAAAAAATTTGTCTGTAGTTATTAATCTGAAGATAGAGAATGATCCCCTGGTTTAACAGTTCAACAGCGTCATCCATAGTTATCAAAAGAATCACTATTTAAAGGGAGCCGTTTGAGATAGAAAGAGTCGTCTCTTTACAGTGAACCGAGTCAACAAATCTGACTCACTGAAAAGATCCGGAACTTCAGTCACTATTTACCCAGAATGTCGGTGAATTTAGTGAACACTGATGGAAAGTACAGGAAGCAAACCCACATAACATTCATAGACACGATTACATAGACATGCAATCTCTGTTCATGATAACTAAATCACTTGGCACAAGACAAGACTTAAAGTGCTGAACGACACATTAAGTGGCACTACACAGTACATATTGATCCTACAGGACGGCATTATGATGCTCAAACGCTGCACAGTAATGTTCAGAATGTACAATTTTGCATCACAATGTATGCAAAAAAAGGTAAAATTGTGGGGTTGGGCTGCAGAATAATAGCAGTTTGTATTCAGAATAACAACATTTACATTTACCTTTAGGCGACACGGTGGCTCGGTGGGTAGCACAGTCACCTCACAGCAAGAAGGTCCCGGGTTTGATCCCCGGGTGGGGCGGTCTGGGTCCTTTCTCTGTGGAGTCTGCATGTCCTCCCCGTGTCCGCGTGGGTTTACTCC